>OW799235.1:105959946-106289875 GCA_941918925.1 Phyto melanocephala | reverse complement strand
AGTGTAATTCTATATATGATAAATGCTAAAAATAAAACATGTTAATATTTTAACATAACAAAAAACTGTCTTATTTCATTGCTGTTAAGAAAGCTTCCCAGCAGAGTCTTTTTAAAATTGTGTTAAAGGTTGTCATTATTTAATACATTACATAGTAATAAGTTTCAGCTTCTCCTGAAATAGTTAACAAGTAAGAGCACAATATTCGGCTGTGCCGAATTTTTAATACCCACCACCAATTTTGTGAACTTTTATAGCAC
Source organism: Phyto melanocephala (assembly GCA_941918925.1). Classification (NCBI taxonomy): domain Eukaryota; kingdom Metazoa; phylum Arthropoda; class Insecta; order Diptera; family Rhinophoridae; genus Phyto; species Phyto melanocephala. The sequence continues at coordinate 106,289,615 of OW799235.1, read as the reverse complement.
AGAACTTATTAAATATTTTGTTATTAACAGTAAACGCTATGGAATAATTTCTTTATACTAAAATAGTTTTACTTTCTTTGTGTAACTTAGATTTTTTATTTCCTTAAATTTAGTCTTACAATAAAACATTAAGAATTTCTACATTAGAAATGATACTACTGATTCTTTTTTCAATAATGCTGTATTGTTACGAAATCTGAAATGTATAATTTGGAACCCAAAAGTAGTTAAAAAAATAATATTAGCTTTATGTGGGCATGTTACATGTTAGCCAGAAAATGGCTTAATTAGCAACAGTGCCCTGAAATTCTTATCTTGACACCAGGTTAGATTTGTTTGAATACCAGGCCACTAGCCATCCAGAACAATAAGATGACTGGTGCTTACGTGAGAAATGCATTAATGCTGGACTCATAGAAAGCACCAGAGTACACTGAAATATCCCTCGTGAAACTTTTGAAAGAAATCGACAAGTTGGCTTTTAATCTCTTTTGCTTAATTTTTAAATAAACAAAGTATAAGTATTTAATATGCACTGTTTCATAGAGTAGTCTTGATGAGAAGAAACAGGAGCCGGAACATTAGACAACAGTTTATAACTTGGTGTATTTACCGTGTCCAAAAAAATATGTAAAAGCTGGAAAAATTTTTTATAATAAAAAAATATATATATATTTCCATAATTTTTTTCTATAAATTTACCGATTAGCCTTAGTTTCTTGTACTTTGTATCACACACGGCTTCATCATTTTTCTTGCTTCGAAATATAATCAAAAAAACTATCAATGATATGAAAGGACACATATTTTTAGTAGATATATTTTTTAAATATTCTACGAAATTGAGTTTTATATTATAAATATAAATCACTCATTTATTTATTTATTTTTATTTATTTATTTCAGCAAATATATTTTTTCAGACTTACAAAATTGAGTAAGCAATAAAATAAGTAATAAAGTAATATTTATTATGTTTATTATAATTTTGTAAAATATTTTTGTAAACATATAGTTTCTCACCCTTACACAGTATAAAGTATCTTCTTTTTTTACAAAATCCAAATAACCCATAAATTATGGTCACGTGAAAATTATATTAATTGCCAATAACATGCTGTATTAGCACACAGACATCCTTACAAGTTTAATGCTCTACAGATGTTGTGTACAAACCGTCAGATTTCCAAACATTTGACCACAATACAAATGTAGATTGTAACAATAAATGTGTATTTGGTTTATATATATATATAAACATGTATATTTACATACATAGATGTACACATAACTATGGGCGTAACTAGAGCATTCCGAGGAAGCACCCACAGAATTTTAAAGTAACAATTTACATTTGATATACATCTAAATTTACTCAGTTTAAGATTTTAATATTTAAAACAAACTTGTATAATGCAAAATTCATTAGTTCTGATTATTATTTGCAATCAAAAGTACCCAGTTCTTTGGATTAAACATACATTGTTAAAGTTGTATATTTTTTTTTAATTTCTGTACTAATATTTTTACCTATGTTTAAAAAACATACCAATGCGAAATCATCAGCCCAGCTGATGGGGAAACTTTTTGTCAAAATTGGTTAAATTTGCCTTGAGTTTATTCATTAATGCAGGGAAGGAAAATGTGATTTTGGATTCGGTATTAAACAATTAACTTACGTGTACTTTTTTGATAATAAATGTGCTATTTTTATGTATATTTGTTGCTTTTGCGTCATTAATAATGTGTTTCAAAAATTTATATCGTTTTGTGAATCAAATTTTATTATATTTAATATGTCAAAACAACTTTTCCATTCCTGATGTCCGAATTGGCCTTAACGTAAAACTTAACTAAATTGTTTTTTTTTTTTTCGGTTAGGAGACAGTTTCAAACATACTTACTGATTTTGTTTTGAAATGACATCTAATGAATTCTTTCATAACGGGAATCTTGTATTTTAAAAAAATATTCTACAAGTATTTCAATTAAAAATATAGACGATATAAATTTATAGAATTTTTTTATTATTCTAAAGATATACATACATAGATATTTTCTGCCCAAACCTACTACAAATATGCTCTTAAACACATTATTGTTTTGGCTACTTTTTATACGTTCCCATTTCATATACAAACAAACACACTTTAACACTGCTGGTACATGGACGTTAAATTAACCTCAAGTTGTTTGGTTGATGACATCTCTAAATATTTTATACACAACAACACCTTATTGACCTCTCAATTGAGTGTCCTTAACCATAATTATGTTTCGCATACATGTGACAGTACAAAAACAAACAAAAATAGGTTGGCCTTATTGAAAATGCAGTAGTTATACTTCGTTTAGTTGACTTACATAAAATAAAATTTACGTATTTTTTTTAGCCTAATAAATGGTTAAATTAGGCACTTTAAGAGATGATTCTTGTACTTATAAACTTTTTTGAAGTAACGATATGAAATAAATATTTTTATCTAAAATAAAAGTATGTATAGACATACTTATCTTAGATCTGACTTCAATAAGTTTTTAGTTTTTTTGCAATTTTCTTGAAAAAGTTATTTAAAAAAGCCAACAACAAATAATACTTATTTAAGTTCAACTTTATCTGTTTCAAATTTCAAAACTTATGAAAAAGGTTGGAGAACAAAAGATTGATTGTCTCAATGGGTATTTTAAAATTGATGGAATGCTTCACTCTTTTCCACTCTTTAAATCTATGTTTTATATTGTATATTTTATTTTACTTCTTATTGTAGATTTATATACAGTTTTTACGCTGTTCTGTTTTATTTACCCTTCACCAAGAGTGTAAGGGTGTTTATAGGTTTGTCATTCCGTGTGAAATTTCTACAATTTTCATTTCCGACCCCATAAAGTGTATATTTTCTGAAAGCTTATGCATACACACAGAAAACAGATTCGTCGTGACAACCGAATTTATTGCCAATCGAATTCATTCGGTTCCACGTACTATCTCTCAATTCCTTCATAGTAAAAGAAAATTTTGTTTTCTCGTACTTCAGTTTTATTAGTAGCAGCAGATTTTAGTAAGCCAACGGTTCTGGTAACAGATATTATAAGTTGGTATTATGGATATTTAAAAAATTAATTATTTTGGCTTTCAAATATATGATTGACCCAACTAAAATAAGATTTAATTGGTGTCCGCAAAAGAACAATCATTTACATTTAATGAAAAATTTAATAAATAAAATTAAACAAGTATTTTTAAATATTTATTTGATTTTTTTTAATACATATACATATATAAGTATGTATACTTATTTAATATATGTATGTACATCTGTACATATATTATAAAAGTATTTTAATATAATTGTTAAACATATCAATATAAGTACATCTGAATTCATAAGAATAAGTATATGTAAGTATATTTTAATTACATATAAGTATGTATGTTCATGTTACTAAAACTAATAATCTTACAAGTTGCTGGGTAAAATCGTATGCATCTTTGAAATATATTCCTTAATAATATCAATAATTTATATAATTTTATATAAACCGATAGATTTTTCTAACACAGTGTTTGGGTACTTTGTTTAAAATGTATTCTTAAAGAATATAGCTTTTTCCATAAATGCTGTCTTCAAAACTCTTTAAGAGCACCTTTTTGAATGATGCGAATAATCTGTTAAACAGAAAAGTTCCTTGAAAAAAATAACAAATGATTTCTTACCTTAATAACATTATCTCAATTTTTTATCACAAATGTAAATTTTTAATATTTTTTTTATTATATTTTGATATTAATTCATAAATTTTACAAATTTAAATAATTTATTACATTTTTGTGTTGACTTTTATGAAGTTTTTTAAAATATGACAAGAAACTCAAATTTTCTAAAAAAATGTTTTTTATTCAATAATTATAACTAATAATTATTATATACAACCTTTTTTCAGTTGTAAATTAAAAAAAAAATAATAATTTTTAGTCTTTTGTTGTAATCAAATAATAATAAATGTAATCAATAATTGGTTACAACAACCGAAAAATTGTTTTTCTTTTAAAATACTTTGACATAAATGAATTTTGTTTTATTCAGATCAATATTTAGTATTGATCTTTAATACACGTAATTAAAATTGGTTGGGACAACTCTATCGGAATATAAATTTTAGTTGTTGATCAATTTAGTTAGGAGAATTGATTATAGTGTTATGAGTAATCAATTTCCAATACAATTATGATTTAACGTTTATAGATATACAAAATCAGTTTCTTTTAAAATATTTTAATAGTTGAAATTGTATATTAGTTCCTTTTAATATATTTTTATTGTTTTTACCGTTTAACAACCAATCTTTTTTCTGTGTGTAGGGGAGTCAATTAAGCATTGTCCGTGTGTTTGCTCTATAAATAACTGAGATTTGTTGGGAAAAAACTAGACCACCTCGTCTGGATTAATGTTGGTTCGAATCCCAGTAAAAAAAAAAATTGTTTTTTTATTTTTTTTTAATACATACATACATAAACTCAATTTATAATTTTTAAGCGGATAAAGTCATTATAAAAATAATGAAAAATATATGTAAGTATGTATGTATGTATGCATGTATGCATGTATGTACGTATTTCATATTAATGAGATGAATGGTGATACAATTGCTATTGAATGACTACACGTTGTGAAGTGTATATAATATTCGGTACGGCCCAATATAGCACTCTCTTTTGTTTTTTTATAGTATTAGTCCTTGAACATGAACTGGCTGTTGATAAGAATGAAAAATAGTTAAAAGTTTTTCTATATTCTGTATGCTATTTTCAGTGCAGTTTTATGTCGAATACAAAATTTCATCAATCAACCACATGTCTGCGTGCATTTTTTATATATATTTTTTTTTTCGAATCGCTAATAAATTGGAAAAGCAAAATTAGTCATGGAAATATTCCATCACTTATATGATATTGAATTAGAAGGAAAAATTGCTCCATGATTGTGTGTATTTGATAAAACAAAATACACATGTATGTTTGTATGTTCATTTGTTGTATAATAAGAAGGAAAAATATATGATGCAAAAAATATATTTTAATTTGCTAAATAACAAATATTATATTAATTAAGTAAAAATCATATATCCGACTCTACCAACGTAATATAAAAGGTAATTTAAACCAATAAGTTAGTTCTCTTATGTACGAACATATTTAAGACACAAATTTAAAAGCTTTTTAGGGGCTAAATAAAACTAATTTTTTTATTGAAATTAAGTAACAAAAAATAGCAAAGAAAGTCTACATATACACATCGCAGTAAGTTTCAATATTAGCCGATTTAAATGACTTTAACTTACAATATTAAAAAAAAAAATAGCATAAAAAATATTTTTTTTTTTTTGAAAATGTCAACTTGAATGCAAAATTACTTATCAACAAAAAGTTTAGAATCGATTTTATTTTAGTAATTCATAATGTTTTGAGAGGGTAACGTTTGTTGATTCTCATCTTATTGAAATTTGTCAAAAAAAGACGGGATTGTTTAACAACAGAAACCATAATTATGTATGTCGTTCAATTCGACTTTTTTCTAAACCTTAACTTTCTCATGTTAAATTATTTTTTTTTTTGCTGAATTGTAAACACTTCACTACTCAAATTCAAACTCAAGTCTATTAAGGTAAATTTCGGCACACTATTATATAAGTTTGACTAAAATAGCTTTTAAACAGCCTACTTTCTCACTTTTCCCTTATCTTAACCCTAAAAAACACGGTAAAATAATGGCGAAACCCCGTATTTAAGGGCTAAAGATTTTTCTTGCTACTGTGCACTTAAAACCCTTTTTTCAATTTCAAAATAATTTATTTATAACAACTACTGTCTTAAGAACACAATAAAAAAATACAAAAATAAGGTTATTTTAATACTGTGTGCTCTTGTGTATGCAAAACGCTTGGGGATAAATGAAAGCTGTATAAAAAATTTGATTTTGTTTCACAATTTGTTTAACTTAGATAATAACAATTTAGCAACAATAACAACACAAATTCTAACAAAAAAGTAATTGCACTATCACCTCATGTAGCATGAAATAGATTGTTCTTATTTTACTTGTTAGAAAGAAAACACATTTAGTTTTTGAATATTGAGAACAGTACAGACAAAATACTTAAGGGTAAAAAATAACGCGCGTAAATATGAAACGACAATGGGAAATAGCAAAACAACAATCTTGCATAAAAAAATAAAATGTCCTGTGTCTAGGGAGTCATATCTGTGGAAGAGAAAAAATAATAACGGTGTTCAACACTTATATTTGCATGTAATGAAATGGAATACTAAAGAGGGTTGCCATATGAAGTTAATGTGCATAAATAGTTTTTATTGATTTAACTTTCTAAATTTTTGTTTTTTATTTAGACTCTCTATCATTAATATTAATTTTAAACAGTTAAGCACCAATCTCAACACAGTTTGTGAAAATTAGAAAAACTAATAATTTTTAAAATTAATAATTAAGAAAAGAAAAAATAAAGATTAAAAAATAAAAAAAGAAAATAATATTAAAATAATTAAACACAGTCACTGCTTCTTTTTTAGAAAAAATTATAATTTCTATGTAACTTTCAAATTAATTATCCGAATTTTATAAGACGAACTAGTGCTTATGGCATAGGACCAATCGTTGTAGTTTGGGTAGCTCTAAAGTTTGTCAAAGTTGGCAACCTAGGGTTAAGGAAACCTTTTCAGGCTTGTAACTTTTGTAAATGGCAACCGAACAAATTTTTGCTCATGGCAATTTTTGATCAAAGACAAAGAAAACTTATGTTAAGTCTATAAAAAATTAAATCGAGTTCAAAATATTTTTATTTCCTTCCTTTTTTCTTTTTTTTAAATAGTTTCTTATACATATTTAAAAAAAAAATCTTAAAGTTAATTTTCGATTGCTTGACTAATAGAAAATTAAATAGTTTTGTATCTCAAACAATTTGGAACTAAATAATATTATGTTTTGAATAAAAACTAAAAAAATATTGTTTTTTGCCAAAAAAATGGCCATCATTCTTTTATATATTTCTTTAGATATTGATAATTAACTTATACGAGCCCTAACCACTACTAATTCGTACTCTAAGCATTTTTTGGCAAATCAATATTTAAATTACGATTTTTTGAAAATAATAATGAATACATCGCAAAATCGAAAACTTTTGAATTAAGTGTTATTATCATTCAATTTTTAAAATGATTTCTGTTCACGTTAGGATAAATGTTTTGAAAACACAATCTAAAAATAAAGTTTATAATTTTTGTCAAAAGTATTCAACCACTATTAATTTGAAAAGTGGTTACTTTTGATATTTAAAACTTTGTTACGTCTCCCTGGCTTTTTATAACAGAATCTAATCGTTTGCATTATACATATATGTTAACCCTTCTCAATCATAAGGAGTTATTGATTCCCGTACTTCCTAAATTTTGGCTTTCAATCTGCTGATAGTACGTTGTGAGTCATTTTGCAGCTTCCGTTTCATGAATGCCCATCGATTTTCAATAGGATTTAGATCTGGGTTAAATGATGGCCAATCGAAGACATCTTTTCCATATTTTTTAAGCCATTTCTTTTTTTTTTTGCTTTGGCTATGTGAGAACATACATATATTCGAAACATTCGGCTAGTTTTCGTGCTAACATATTTTTCCGCATTTGCTACTTTATCAATGAAATAAAACTGACCAACACCTTTAAGGACATCCTTAAAACATAACGCTAGCTGAAAACTTAACATTATTTTAAGCTTTCTTATTTATATGCCTCTGTGCTTTTTCGAATAACACATACGTCAAACCTAGATTTATCGTTAAAAAAAAAATGGTGTCCCATTGCCTTTGTACCCAGAAACGATTCTCTTCTACCGATAGTAAACATTTTTCCATTTGCAGAGTATAACTGTTGAGAGGAACAATTTTTGTTACAAACAAAAACTATGAAAAATTAAAATAAAGTCGTGAAATATTAAATTTAATAACAAAAAAATATTTTTTAAAGTTATTTTTAATATTTTTTCTTTTTCCCCTTTATATCTACCTCTTCATATTTACGTATTTATTACCATTTTTTCTTCAAAACGAACCACTGTATGTCGCAGATTTTAGTCACGCGATATAATCTGTTTTATTTACAAAGCATGTTAGGCTGGCTATGCTCTTGTTTTAAAGAACTTACCTTACAGTATTACGATATTTGCACTTAAGTTTCCTAAATTTTGCAATTTAAACAATTACTGTATTCACAAGGTGTCCTAAATTTAAATGTTCTAAAGTAATAACATAAAAAATATGACTGCTGTAAACGACCTTTCAGAAATAAGTATGAAATGAGTATTAAATTAAAATAGCAAAATTTTTGAAAACAGATATTTTAACGGATATCGGGCAGCTTCTAAATATTACAGAAGGTGCAGGTATTTGCATAGTTGTAACATCACAATAGACATACCATACACAGTAGTATTACTTTAGGACAGTTTACTTGAAAAGCAATAATAATTTTTTTAAACTATTGTGAAATCTAAAAACTCTGTGACAATACGACACGTTAGCGAAACTTTTTAATACAATAAATATGTTTTTTTTAAGGTAGGATTAGTCTTTACTTTCTGTTCCGTTAAGAATCAGATTTTTGTTTCGTTTCGTTCCGTTGCGGATGAACCTGTAAAAAATAGAATTCAACGTTAAGTGACGGCCATTGAGAGAACAAGTAAGAGCACTATATTCGGCTGTGCCGAATCTTTTATACCCACCACCAATTTTGTGTACATTTAAAGCACAATATTTATTATTTTGTTAATCGCTATTGAATAATATCTTTATAATAAAATATGTATCACTTTCTTTGTAGAGGGTGGTTAAATTTTTTAGGGCCCATGTTGAAGGTGAACTACACCTAGTCTTTAAATTTGTTTTCTGCATTTCACTTGACATTTCTCAATCTCAAACTTACTCAATTTGATCTGTAGAAAGATACGCAAATGAGCAACTGTTTAAAGTTATTCAGGTTTTTTTTATGAAAATGGGTGTTTAAATGCACTTCGTAATTTTTTTGATCAACATAATCATTCAAATTCATCCACAATCGGGAAAATTGTAAAAAATATTTAAATTTCTGCAAAACAGTTCTGTATAAAATGTTAGAAAATCTGTGAATGCCTTCTTATTTCGTTGAATAGGAAGCATGGTTGTTTTTTTCGATAGTGTGGCAAAAGAGCAGTCAACCTCGACTCATCATCGTGCCCAACAATTGAGCATCAACATTGTCATTGAAAATTTGGACCATCAGATAGAGGAGTGGCGCCAAGGATGGGGGGGCATTTGGCCGATATTTTGTTAAATACATAATTGAACCGTACAAATATTATCATTACAAAAAGAAATAATAATAATTTCCTAAATAATTTGAATAATTCAACATCAGCCCTTAAAATTTAACCACCCTTTATAACTTCGATATGCTACTAAAAGGCTTTTGTAAATGTAGTCTTTTAATGAACGTGGGCGTTATAGTAGGCGTGTTAAAGTTATTTTTACGAATGAGTACATTTTAGATGTTTCAATATAGCCTTTTATTATTCCAAAATCTTTATTAATAGAGAAATTATATGAATTTTAGGTAAAACGTTATATGGGAGGTGGGCGTAAAAGTGGGCGTGGCACCTTAATTTTTTTGTACAATAATGACACTGCCTAGGGGATATACGTAGCAAATTTGATCATCATACCTCTAATTTTGTCGGTTTTATGAGCTTTTAAATTTCATTAACGGTTGATAACGTGAAAAGTGGGCGTTATAGTAGGCGTGTCAAAGTTATTTTTGCGAATGAGTACATTTTAGATGTTTAAATATAGCCCTTTATAATTCCAAAATCTTTATTAATAGAGAAATTATATCAATTTTAGGTAAAACGTTATATGGGAGGTGGGCGTAAAAGTGGGCGTGGCACCTTAATTTTTTTGTACAATAATGACACTGCCTAGGGGGATATACGTAGCAAATTTGATCATCATACCTCTAATTTTGGCGGTTTTATGAGCTTTTAAATTTCATTAACGGTAGATAACGTGAAAAGTGGGCGTTATAGTAGGCGTGTCAAAGTTATTTTTGCGAATGAGTACATTTTAGATGTTTCAATATAGCCCTTTATAATTCCAAAATCTTTATTAATAGAGAAATAATATCAATTTTAGGTAAAACGTTATATGGGAGGTGGGCGTAAAAGTGGGCGTGGCACATTGATTTTCCGTTAAAAAAAAGCCTTTCACCAAAAAGCAAAGTGTGCAAAATTTCAGAGTCGTACATCCAATTTTGTTGGTTTTATGACGTTTTTGTTTTTAAATATACCGAAAAATACACTGTGCGGTATAAATTTTCGTACATTTTGATCGATAACTCCTTTCCTAATGATTAGATTTAGGTAATTTTTGGTGAGAGATATTGCTTTGACTCGAGAAATATATATTCGAAGTTTCATGACTGTACGTTAATCCATTTGGACACAATACCATTTTATTCGATGTTCGTAGGACACGGTTTTTTCGACCTACTCTTGCATTCCGAGCTATAACTCACTTCCTAATATTCCGATATAGCCCATTTTCAATACCAAACAAACCTTGTCTATAAGAAAGATTCTGGCAAAATTTGAGCCTCCTAGCTTTTTCGGTGCGACCTCTATCGTGCTTTCAACAGACGGACAGACGGACAGACGGACAGACGGACAGACGGACAGACGGACAGACGGACGGACATAGCTAGATCGTCATCAAATCAAACCCTGATTCAGAATATATATACTTTATGGGGTCTAAAATGGATATTTCGATGTGTTACAAACGGAATGACAAAATGAATATACCCCCACCATTTTTTTGGTGGCGGGTATAAAAACAGCTGATATTTAGGTGCCCATATTTTAAAGGTGGCTGCAACAGAGAGAATCTGTTTGCTTATAAATGAAATCTGACACTAAAATTTTTTTTATATATGGACTTTGACGAGAAAAATAAACAAAAAATATAATAAGCTTGTTTTTGTTAGATTACCTTGTAAATTAAGGCAGATAAGTTTTTACAGAAGAAGTAACTACAAAAACTAAACAACACAACGGCACGTCACAGAATGACAACAGAAAGTAAAGCAAAAAACAAATAAAAATTTAACAATAAAATAGAAGTATTTAACGTAACTGCCGTTGATTTTATTATGGTAATTGTTTCTTCAACAGTGCTTTTTCTCATCATTTTCTGTTTGAACAGTAAAACACGTTTAAAAGCGGCAACGCTTCTGTTGAATTTCACGCATTACATGCGTACCACGCTTTAGATACTACTTAACAAAACATGTTTTATGTCAGATTATTAGCTGTCAGTTGATTTACTTTTTGCGACGTGCCCGTTTCAAACTATTTTTTGTTACTTGCCACATAAAAACACTTTCTACATTTTTGAGAGAAGTCTATAAAGCATTAAGGCGCTTAAGCGTATTATGTACCTTGATCTTAAGGACTAAAATAATAAAAGTGCTCTACGCTTATATCTACGTATATAAAGTGAAACCAAAAAGTAAATAGTTTGTATTTCTATATTAAAATATAGTAATTCTTTGCTGTCTTTTTATATATAAGTAAAAGTTGTACACGTGTTACTTTTAATTTAGAGCCATTAGAACAAAATCATATAAGATCAAAATCGTCAAGAAAAATATTTTCTAAATTGTTTTAACAAAACTAGAAGCAAGACAATATATTAAAATTTAGAAAAACGTTAAAAAAAATGATTGTAGTTTGTAAAGTCCTTGGAGGGATTTCGCGTCTCATCTTTTCTAGGCACATTTGCAATGTTAGATTGCAATGTGTGATTGTATTTTTTATTATTTTTATTTTTTTTGTACCGTTTGTCAGTGTCTCTATAATTCTGAAAGTGCTTGTATCCGTGTTTCTTTATAGATTTATGTGCCACCGAGTGTTTGTTTCATATATAAAGTGGATTTTTAGTTTTGTTTTTTTTTCTGTACAAACTAAAGCCTTCAAGCTCAGGTGTTAACGAAGTCAACACAGATCAACATGCCGTCATGTGAGTTATTTAGTTGATATGCAAACAAATGTGCCATATTACAACAACGGCAACAATAAGAATGTAATAGCAGGCAAGAAACAATACAAATGAATGCAACAACTGCAATGACTACAAAAAAACATAAAATATTCAGACGACACAAACACAATTGTAAATAAGATGTAATAAAAATACGAAATGAAATATAAACTCTTTACAAAAACAGATAAAAACAAAAATAGTTTTATATTCGGCAACGATGAATTTTGTGTATCCTTTTTTATACCCGCCACCAAAAAAATGGTGGGGTATATTCATTTTCGAAATATCCATTTTAGACCCCATAAAGTATATGTATTCTGAATCAGGGTTCGATTTGATGACGATCTAGCTATGTCCGTCCGTCTGTCCGTCTGTATATATATATGTATATATATTCTGAATCAGGGTTTGATTTGATGACGATATAGATATGTCCGTCCGTCTTTTGAAAGCACGACACAGGTCGCACCGAAAAAGCTAGGGAGCTCAAATTTTGCCAGAATCTTTCATTTAGAAAAGGTTTGTTTTATTTGGTATTGAAAATGGGCTAAATTGGAACATAAGGAAGAGAGTTATAGCTCGAAAAGCATGAGTAGGTCGAAAAAACCATGTCCTTCGAACATCGAATAAAATGCAATTGTGTCCAAACGCATTAACTCATGAAACGAATATATATTGCCTGAGTGAAAAAAATATTTTTCCCCGAAAATTATCTAAATCTATGCATTAGGAGAGGAGTTATCGATCAAAATGTACGAAAATTTTTACCGCACAGTGTATTTTTCGGTATATTTAAAAACAAAAACGTCATAAAAGCAACAAAATTGGATGTACGGCTCTGAAATTTTGCACACAATTGGTTTTTGGGTCAAATGTTTTGTTCTGATGGAAAATATATGTGCCACGCCCACTTTTACGCCCACCACCTATATAACGTTTTATCCAAAATTCATATAATTTCTCTATTAACAAAGATTTTGGAATAATAGAGGGCTATATTGAAACACCTAAGTTGTACTCATTCGAAAAAACAACTTTGACACGCCTACTATAACGCCCACTTTTCACGTTATCTACCGTTAATGAAATTTAAAAGCTCATAAAACCGACAAAATTAGAGGTATGATGATGAAATTTGCTGTATATATCCTTCTAATCAATGTAATTGTTGTGCCAAAAAGTTTAGGTGATCGTTGGCGCCACTCCTCTATCTGATGGTCCAAATTTTCAATGACAATGTTGATGCTCAATTGTTGAGCACAATGATGAGTCGAGGTTGCTTGCTCTTTTGCCACGTTATTGTGAAAAACAGTAATGTTTCCCATTCAACGAACTAAGAAGGCATTCACAGATTTTCTAACATTTTATACAGACCTGTTTTGCAGAAATTTAAATATTTTTTTACAATTCTCCCGATTGTGGATGAATTTGAACGATTATGTTGATCAAAAGAATTACGAAGTGCACAAAATGCATTTTGATTTGAACGCCCATTTTTATAAAAAACCTGAATAACTTTAAAGCGTTGCTCAGTTGGGTATCTTTCCACGGATCAAATTGAGTAAGTTTGAGGTTGAGAAATTTCAAGTGAAATGCAGAAAACAAATTTAAAGACTAGGTGTAGTTCAGCTTCAACATAGGCCCTTAAAATTTAACCATCCTCTACAAAGAAAGTGATACATATTTTATTATAAAGAGATTATTCCATAGCGATTAACAAAATAATAAATATTGTGCTTTAAATGTACACAAAATTGGTGCTCTTACTTGTTTTATTTTAAATAAATAATGAATGCAATCAAGTGATTGGTGTTTCACGAATTATATATGTATGTATACATTATCCATCACAACGAATGCGAAATGCATGATTGAAATTTGTAAGAAATGATGATTTTATTCGCTTACAGGCGTACGAAGAAGCCATTACGTATATATTTATTTCCCCCTTAGAAAAGGTACATTCACGATAGGCAAATATTGGATGAAATAAACGTGACGATTAAAATGCATTAGTCTCTGCCTCTTATAGTGTTTAAACACTTAAAGTTAAAACATTAACACCACTAACAGTTGATTTTGCGTTCACATTACAAGTTTAGTTAAGTCAGGTTTTAACTCACAGTATGTCCAATAAATTTTTTGAAACAAAATAAATTTCTAGTAGATATATGTATGTGTATTACTTGAAGTATTTTTTAATACTTTTGTTAAAATATTTGTTTTACACACTGTGTATCAGCAGTGTTTGTTTATACTTATGATAAACTAAGAATTTTTTAAAATTCGCTCAAAAATGAAAATTTTTTTTTCAGTAAATAAACAGCTGAAAAGTGATTGAAAATTATGGAGATCATTTTTTTTTTTGATTTTGTTGCTGCTGCATCCATTGCATTTGTTTTATTTCACTTGTTAAACTATTTTTTTCTTCAGCACCATCTAACATTATCAGCTATTTTTAATCATTTTAACGTTTTAGTTCTAAATTTAGTACACCGAAAACAAGGTTGCATGTTTACTTAAAACCAAAACAAAAAAAAGGTTTTAAGATGGTTTTAACGAAATTATTTTGAATGGTAAAACCAGGCTTCAATGATTGGTTTTAACGTTTAAAATCGAATTTAGTGTTAAAACGTTAAGTGTGAAAACACTTTTAAGTTAATATTTACTTAATTGAAAACTGTCTCAATTTTAACAAGTAAGAGCACTATATTCGGCTGTGCCGAATCTTTTATACCCACCACCAATTTTGTGTACATTTAAAGCACAATATTTATTATTTTGTTAATCATTATGGAATAATCTCTTTATATTAAAATATGTATCACTTTCTTTGTAGAGGGTGGTTAAATTTTAAGGGCCCATGTTGAAGGTGAACTACACCTAGTCTTTAAGTTTGTTTTCTGCATTTCACTTGACATTTCTCAATCTCAAACTTACTCATTTTGATCCGTGGAAAGATACGCAAATGAGCAACGCTTTAAAGTTATTCAGGTTTTTTATAAAAATGGGCGTTCAAATCAAAATGCATATTGTGCACTTCGTAATTCTTTTGATCAACATAATCGTTCAAATTCGTCCTGAAATCAGGAGAATTGTAAAAAATATTTAAATTTCTGCAAAACAGGTCTGTATAAAATGTTAGAAAATCTGTGAATGCCTTCTTAGTTCGTTGAATGGGAACTATTGCTGTTTTTTGCGATAGTGTGGCAAAAGAGCAGTCAACCTCGACTCATCATCATGCCCAATAATTGAGCATCAACATTGTCATTGAAAATTTGGACCATCAGATAGAGGAGTGGCGCCAAGGATGGGGGGGCCATTTGGCCGATATTTTGTTAAATACATAATTGAACCATACAAATATTATCATTATAAAAAGAAATAATAATATCCTAAATAATTTGTGTTTTATTTAAATACAACATCGGTCCTTAAATGAAATGAAATTCAATGAAAGTGTGTTAAAGTAGCTGTGTCAATAAAGTTTCTACTAATAAATACAACTTAAATATTTCAATATAGCCCTTTATTTTCCCAAAAACTTTGTCAATAGAGAAATTACATGAATTTAAGGTAAGCCGTTGTATGGGACTAAACTTTTTGGCACAACAATAACATTGATTAGAAGGATATACACAGCAAATTTGATCATCATACCTCTAATTTTGGCGGTTTTATGAGCTTTTAAATTTCATTAACGGTATATAACGTGAAAAGTGGGCGTTATAGTAGGCGTGTCAAAGTTATTTTTGCGAATGAGTACAACTTAGGTGTTTCAATATAGTCCTTTATTATTCCAAAATCTTTATTAATAGAGGAATTATATGAATTTTAAGTAAAACGTTATATGGGAGGTGGGCGTAAAAGTGGGCGTGGCGCCTTAATTTTCTGGCGCAGTAATGACATTGCCTAAAAGGATATACGTAGCGAATTTGATCATCATACCTCTAATTTTGGCGGTTTTATGAGCTTTTAAATTTCATCAACGGTAGATTACGTGAAAAGTGGGCGTTATAGTAGGCGTGTCAAAGTTGTTTTGGCGAATGAGTACAACTTAGGTGTTTCAATATAGCCCTTTATTATTCCAAAATCATTATTAATAGAGAAATTAGAGGAATTTTGAGTAAAACGTTATATGGGGGGTGGGCGTAAAAGTAGGCGTGGCAACTCGATTTTCTAGCACAGTAATGACATTGCCTAGGGGGATATACGTAGCAAATTTTATCATCATACCTCTTATTTTGGCGGTTTTATGAGCTTTTAAATTTCATTAACGGTATATAACGTGAAAAGTGGGCGTTATAGTAGGCGTGTCAAAGTTATTTTTGCGAATGAGTACAACTTAGGTGTTTCAACATAGTCCTTTATTATTCCAAAATCTTTATTAATAGAGGAATTATATGAATTTTAAGTAAAACGTTATATGGGAGGTGGTCGTAAAAGTGGGCGTGGCGCCTTAATTTTCTGGCGCAGTAATGACATTGCCTAAAAGAATATACGTAGCGAATTTGATCATCATACCTCTAATTTTGGCGGTTTTATGAGCTTTTAAATTTCATTAACGGTAGATTACGTGAAAAGTGGGCGTTATAGTAGGCGTGTCAAAGTTGTTTTGGCGAATGAGTACAACTTAGGTGTTTCAATATAGCCCTTTATTATTCCAAAATCATTATTAATAGAGAAATTAGAGGAATTTTGAGTAAAACGTTATATGGGGGGTGGGCGTAAAAGTGGGTGTGGCAACTAAATTTTCTAGCACAGTAATGACATTGCCTAGGGGGATATACGTAGCAAATTTTATCATCATACCTCTTATTTTGGCGGTTTTATGAGCTTTTAAATTTCATTAACGGTATATAACGTGAAAAGTGGGCGTTATAGTGGGCGTGTCAAAGTTGTATTTTCGAATGAGTACAACTGAGATGTTTCAATATAGCCCTTTATTATTCCAAAATCTACATAAATTGAGAAATTATATGAATTTTGGGTAAAACGTTATATGGGAGGTGGGCGTAAAAGTGGGCGTGGCACATTGATTTTCCGTTACAAAAAGCGTCTTACCAATAAGCAAAGTGTGCAAAATTTCAGAGTCGTACATCCAATTTTGTTGCTTTTATGACGTTTTTGTTTTTAAATATACCGAAAAATACACTGTGCGGTATAAATTTTCGTACATTTTGATCGATAACTCCTCTCCTAATGCTTAGATTTAAATAATTTTCGGGGAAAAATATTGGTTTTACTCAGGAAATATATATTCGAAGTTTCATGAGTCTACGTTAATGCGTTTGGACACAATTCCATTTTATTCGATGTTTGAAGGACACGGTTTTTTCGACCTACTCTTGCTTTTCGAGCTATAACTCTCTTCCTAATATTCCGATTTAGCCCATTTTCAATACCAAACAAACCTTGGCTATAAGAAAGATTCTGGCAAAATTTGAGCCCCCTAGCTTTTTCGGTGCGACCTCTATCGTGCTTTCAACAGACGGACAGACGGACAGACGGACGGACATAGCTAGATCGTCATAAAATCAAACCCTGATTCAGAATATATATACTTTATGGGGTCTAAAATGGATATTTCGATGTGTTACAAACGGAATGACAAAATGAATATACCCCCACCATTTTTTTGGTGGCGGGTATAAAAAGTTGTAATGTCAATATAAGTGATGGCAAAAAAACTTACAAAAATATTTGCAAAATGTGAAAAGCCATAATTATGGACGAAGGAAAAGTTTATTAGTTGGAAGAAAGAGTCCCACGAAGCGGTAAAGTATGTATGAAACTCGTGCCTTCTCCAGGCGCTCTTAGAACACTAGGTAGAAACACTTCTCAATAATGAAGTTTTCTTCAAATTCTTTGCTTTAAGACACAAAATAAAAAAAATATAGTTTAAATAAAAATCATTAAATTTTTTATTATTTTTATAAAAGTAAGGTTTGACATTTATAAAAAAAATATATTGAATAGATATCCATCGCGACCACATATAAAGATGTAGATTGTTTTAATGAAATTGTCTGACAAATTTTCGTAAAACAGTAGATCCATTTTATTAATCATGTCACAACCTTTTAATCTTTAGGCTGCAATGGATTCGATTGACAGATCTGCTTCCAAAAGGGCCTGCAGAAGATTTAAATTTTACAGTTAATAAGCACTAATATTATCCCTGACCGGAGCAGCTTAATCATGCAACTGAAGAAACTCTATATGGAAATAAACAAGTAAGAGCACTATATTCGGCTGTGCCGAATCTTTTATACCCACCACCAATTTTGTGTACATTTAAAGCACAATATTTATTATTTTGTTAATCGCTATTGAATAATATCTTTATAATAAAATATGTATCACTTTCTTTGTAGAGGGTGGTTAAATTTTTTAGGGCCCATGTTGAAGGTGAACTACACCTACGGCCATATTCATAACAAAAAGTTAGCCACAGTTTATACACTACGTACAACGAGCTGCTAACTAGAATGCCGATTAAGCTTGGCAGCTCGTTAGCACAGAGTTTATTCATAAGAAACTTTTATCCGTCTGCCAACTTTTCATAAATCAACTCTGAAATTGCATGAAACCCCTAAAATATGCAACAATTTTTTGTATATAATCCCTAATTTTGACATTTTTGTTTTTCCATCGATACTAACAATTTTTAAAATTGAAAAATAAATTAAAAAATAAACGAACAATATAATTTTTATTAAAATGGAAAGGCAACACAAACAATCTGTAAATTGGGAACAGGATGAAAAGGTAGGTAAAAAAATATTGGTAATGTAAAACAACAACACATAAAAGCTGTCTTTCACAAGTTGGCAAACGTTTGGCAGCTCGTTAACAAGAGTTTAGCCAGAGTTTGGCATGAGTGTTATGAATAAACTTAATGCTAACTTTATGCCAACTTTTTGTTATGAATAAGGCCGCTAGTCTTTAAATTTGTTTTCTGCATTTCACTTGACATTTCTCAATCTCAAACTTACTCAATTTGATCTGTAGAAAGATACGCAAATGAGCAACTGTTTAAAGTTATTCAGGTTTTTTTTATGAAAATGGGTGTTTAAATGCACTTCGTAATTTTTTTGATCAACATAATCATTCAAATTCATCCACAATCGGGAAAATTGTAAAAAATATTTAAATTTCTGCAAAACAGTTCTGTATAAAATGTTAGAAAATCTGTGAATGCCTTCTTATTTCGTTGAATAGGAAGCATGGTTGTTTTTTTCGATAGTGTGGCAAAAGAGCAGTCAACCTCGACTCATCATCGTGCCCAACAATTGAGCATCAACATTGTCATTGAAAATTTGGACCATCAGATAGAGGAGTGGCGCCAAGGATGGGGGGGCATTTGGCCGATATTTTGTTAAATACATAATTGAACCGTACAAATATTATCATTACAAAAAGAAATAATAATAATTTCCTAAATAATTTGAATAATTCAACATCAGCCCTTAAAATTTAACCACCCTTTATAACTTCGATATGCTACTAAAAGGCTTTTGTAAATGTAGTCTTTTAATGAACGTGGGCGTTATAGTAGGCGTGTTAAAGTTATTTTTACGAATGAGTACATTTTAGATGTTTCAATATAGCCTTTTATTATTCCAAAATCTTTATTAATAGAGAAATTATATGAATTTTAGGTAAAACGTTATATGGGAGGTGGGCGTAAAAGTGGGCGTGGCACCTTAATTTTTTTGTACAATAATGACACTGCCTAGGGGATATACGTAGCAAATTTGATCATCATACCTCTAATTTTGTCGGTTTTATGAGCTTTTAAATTTCATTAACGGTTGATAACGTGAAAAGTGGGCGTTATAGTAGGCGTGTCAAAGTTATTTTTGCGAATGAGTACATTTTAGATGTTTAAATATAGCCCTTTATAATTCCAAAATCTTTATTAATAGAGAAATTATATCAATTTTAGGTAAAACGTTATATGGGAGGTGGGCGTAAAAGTGGGCGTGGCACCTTAATTTTTTTGTACAATAATGACACTGCCTAGGGGGATATACGTAGCAAATTTGATCATCATACCTCTAATTTTGGCGGTTTTATGAACTTTTAAATTTCATTAACGGTAGATAACGTGAAAAGTGGGCGTTATAGTAGGCGTGTCAAAGTTATTTTTGCGAATGAGTACATTTTAGATGTTTCAATATAGCCCTTTATAATTCCAAAATCTTTATTAATAGAGAAATTATATCAATTTTAGGTAAAACGTTATATGGGAGGTGGGCGTAAAAGTGGGCGTGGCACATTGATTTTCCGTTAAAAAAAAGCCTTTCACCAAAAAGCAAAGTGTGCAAAATTTCAGAGTCGTACATCCAATTTTGTTGGTTTTATGACGTTTTTGTTTTTAAATATACCGAAAAATACACTGTGCGGTATAAATTTTCGTACATTTTGATCGATAACTCCTTTCCTAATGATTAGATTTAGGTAATTTTTGGTGAGAGATATTGCTTTGACTCGAGAAATATATATTCGAAGTTTCATGACTGTACGTTAATCCATTTGGACACAATACCATTTTATTCGATGTTCGTAGGACACGGTTTTTTCGACCTACTCTTGCATTCCGAGCTATAACTCACTTCCTAATATTCCGATATAGCCCATTTTCAATACCAAACAAACCTTGTCTATAAGAAAGATTCTGGCAAAATTTGAGCCTCCTAGCTTTTTCGGTGCGACCTCTATCGTGCTTTCAACAGACGGACAGACGGACAGACGGACAGACGGACAGACGGACAGACGGACAGACGGACAGACGGACAGACGGACGGACATAGCTAGATCGTCATCAAATCAAACCCTGATTCAGAATATATATACTTTATGGGGTCTAAAATGGATATTTCGATGTGTTACAAACGGAATGACAAAATGAATATACCCCCACCATTTTTTTGGTGGCGGGTATAAAAAGTAGTACAAAAGACATATTTTGATGTTAGCAAATAGTTTTAGCATTTCTATGTCTGCAACACGAATTTTTGTTTTTAAATCGCTTAAACGTAAGAACCAATAAACAGCTGAATTTCGTGATGTCGAAATTTGGTTGGCAATAAATTAATTATTTTGCTAGCTGTGTTGCATATAATACGGTCCACCAATATAAAGTCAGATTTCTGTGAATCGGTTATTAACATCCGTCGATAGCGTTACCACTTTTCCAGATGAATTTTCCAAAAAAAAATCAGAACCAGATTTTTTAAGCCCAAATCTGAACATTTTGTTGGTTATGTTTAAAAAATATTTTTTCAGGAAAATTAGCTGATTGTTATTGAATATTATTGGATTTACAGCTAAACTAATAGTCCGCAGGCAAACAATTTCCATGTTCTAAGTCTTCTAACCTTTCGCCATGTGATCACTTCGGAGAGTAAAAACTAAAGGGCCCGCCATCTAACGTTTTTTTTTTATAACTAGTGCTTATTTCGTGAGTAGTAACACTTAGCTCATGTCTGATTTGACAGATAATTAGTTTTATCCTTCCGCTGAACGAATGCTTGAGCCATGCTGGGAAATATTGCGACATTACTTTGGCCGATTTTGACAAAAAATCATCTTTTCACATGAAGCACATTTTGATCTTGGCAGGTATGTATACAAGCAAAATTGTCGCATTTGGGGCACAGAAAACCCGCACGCATAAATCGAAAAACCGATACACCCAAAACGAGTCACCGCTTGGTGCGAATTTCGGTCCAGAGGCATTATTGGGCCATTTTTCTTTGAAAAGCAATGGGTGGCGGTTACAGTCAATGGCGATCGTTATCGGGCCTTGTTGAACGAATTTTTGTTCACAAAAATTTAAGAGGAGGATATTGGCAACATTTGGTTTCAACAGGACGGCGCTAAGTGCCACACAGCCGAAGCTACACTCGATGTTTTACGCCCTGTTTCAAAAAAGAAAAAGTTATTTGGCGGACTTTTTATTAACAAGTTTGGAAAAACGACAGCTACAATGTTTTTTAAAACTCACGGTCGAATATGCGTTGAAGTTGCAACATTTTGTAATAAGTCAATCGACTCAACTTTATCTTCTAAATTCGTAATAAGTTAGGATCCAAAAGGCTGATTATTTTAGCCTAAAATATCTCCAATTTAACAAAACATTGTTTTTAAAAATTTCTAATTTTCATAGTGAAGTTTTAATATAAGTTAAGTTTTATTGAATTAAAAATTAAAAAAAAAAATTTTTTGGTTATAATGACCACACGTTATTGGATTTAAAACAAGAACTAAGAACAAATTTTAAAATATATTTTATTTAAATTAAAATATATGATCTGAATTTATAGGTGGTGTGATTCAATTTTTAAGAAACTATTGCAACAACTAAAGCATGTGTTAACAGTACATGACAAAAAACGCAATACAAGCATCTGCAAATAAATTAATAGGAATTGAATACATTTGTTTATTGTCAGGCCGGAAGCGTGTGAGAAAAAGTTTGTTAACTCTGTTGGAGTTAACTTGTATTAAAGTTATGCAAAATTTAATTCACTGTTATAATAACCAAAGTTTCTTTTCCTGACATGTTTAGAAGTAAAATGTCATAACTGCTATATTATTCCAGTATGCCCGTGTTGGAAATCATAGTTCTTATTAAAGACCCCGATACATAAAATTTCGATTTCCACCACACAGAAACATATGTATAAGTATATGCACTACAGTTACATTAACGATTAATTTGCTCTAGGCAACCTAGTGGACTACTCAGTAATGCTATAGTTTAGCAGTCTGGGTGTTGCTGGTTCAATTTCTGCAAGATATTTTGATTCGTCCAACTACAACTGGCAAATGGTTCTCGTTACTCCGCTCGGTTAATAAAAGTAGAACTTAACTTGTAATTTTATTGCATTAAAAAAAAAAATAAAGAAATAAATAAACAACTGCAGTAAAAGTTGTGTTACAAATGAAATGATAAACTTTATATACTATTCATATTAAAAGTCTAAAAACTATTAAAGAGAAACAGGACAAAACAATACACATAAACAAAATGCAACAACTCAACAAATTAAAGTTTAAGACTAACTTTATGTGTTTTTTTTTGCAGTTGATATCGTTGTTGACGTTATTTTTATTTTCTTTATTTTAACTGCCTTTAAGGCTTTAAACTGAACCAAAAATACTGCAGCACACCTACAAGTAAATACTCTTGTTTTCAGTTGTTATTTTCCATAGTGTTTTTTATATTAAACAAATTTATTTTATTTCCGTTTTCAAAACCTGTACCCTACGAAATAAATGCAGGTGTAATAAAAATAATTATACTGTTTGAAACATAAAGGTGTTTATACATATTAGAAAGTTTTTAAAAGCAACACAAAATGGACAAAAATTAAACAATAAGTAACATGAAAAAATTACAGTATTTCTTTCCCAGATTAGTTGTAAGATTTTATGAAAAATTATTATTAAAAATCATTTTTTTCTAATAAAAGAATTTATTGAATATTCCTTTTAAAAATAAAAGACATTTTTTAATTCGGTCTTGCGTAACAAATTTATTTAAAATAATTTTACTTTAAAAAGAAACGCCTTAATTCAACTGCAGGTATTCTTAGTAACCAGTTCCAAAAGATTAATCAAAAAGGATATTCTGTAATAAAATCTATATTTATACAATACTAGCTGACCCGGTCCGTGTTGTATTATAACACGATTTAAATTGAGCTTTTAACGAAATTTACGGCCTTCAAATAAAACTCCATGGAATACTTATCATAAAGTTTTTTTTACAGAATAACTTACATATGGTGTAGGTATAGGCTCAATCTAAAAATGAACGCATGTATTTAAGGCAAATTGGATATTCTGTTTACTTATTACTTCATCTTAAGGCCAGCGGAGAGACAATACTTTTTATTTTTTTATTTGGTGTAAAAACGTAAACATTTTTTGGGGTGCCAACTCGAAAGCAAGCCACATACAACTGGCCGTGTGAAAAACATGAATTTTTCAAAATTAAGCCAGCAATAGTTAATGATTGGCTTTATGCTTTGTTGATGGTAATAGCAAAGGCAAGACGCAAAGGGAATTGGAGCCGCTTGAATTGGAATGGTAAATTGCTGGAAATCATCGGAATTCGTGGAATAAGTATGTCTTCGCCTTTAATTCTGCCGCCGATTGTTGTTGCCTCTATTATATTTGGTGAACCGTTTTTGAGGGTCAAACTGGTTCCGTTGCACAACTTTGGTGCGTTTAAGATGCGAATAAGAATTACCGGTGGTCCAACCTATTATGATAGTACATGCGGTGGCATTCCGGGTGGTTGCAATAAATTCAAAAATTTTGTGCGATAATTGACAGCTTGTTCTTCATCCATTACTGTGTCGATCGATTTGTATTTGATTAATTTGCCGGGCAGTTTCAATTGAATTTGCCCATTGAGCTGTAAACATTTTTTGTAAATAAACCGACAACTCGGATTTTTGAATGCAACATTTCGAAAGTTTTAAAATTATGATATTGGATCATTATTAATATAGGTTTTTTGTAAATATCTTCGGAACTACATAACCGATTTAACAGTTTGGTATCTCGTTTTGAAAAACGTCACTCCGCCTGCAGACCGACAAATAAAAATCAGACTTCACAGTTTCACCGCCTAAATAATTTGAAGATTCCCTGAAAATTTCATCAAAATCGGTCCATCCGTTTTGGAGTCCATACGTTACATACATACATACATCCTATTTTATATATATAGAGAAGATGATGTTGTTATACTAAATTATATCGAGATTTTAACAAACCGGCTTTGCCTAAAGACAGTTTTTCTATAGATTTTTTTATTTGATTTTTTTCTTGTGAAATACTTGTTCGAGCTGAATTTTATTTCGCATTTTAATTGTTGTAGTGCATGTATTTTTAATTTGACCCAAATAAGAGGAAAAAAAACAATGTATTAATTCTAAAAAATTCTTCAACATCAACAAAAGCAAGAAAAATTGTATGAAAAAGTACACGCAACGATGGATATAAAGAAACAAAAATAATATTTTATATATTTGTATTCGTATTTGTAGCGTGTGTGAGTTTGTTTTTGTTTTATTGTTGGATTTTGTTGTTTGTTAACATGTGTGTAAATTAAAATTGTAAATGTGTAATATCAATACAACGACTCCTACAACAATATAGTGCAGACGTTGTTACATTTAAACAATGCCTATAACGCCTATAAACAATGTCTTGTAAACAAAAACCGGATGCTCCGAATAAAAAAAAACATTTTTGCAA
This sequence comes from Phyto melanocephala, assembly GCA_941918925.1. Taxonomy (NCBI): domain Eukaryota; kingdom Metazoa; phylum Arthropoda; class Insecta; order Diptera; family Rhinophoridae; genus Phyto; species Phyto melanocephala. Next base: position 106,264,193 of record OW799235.1, on the reverse strand, counting down.
CAATATGTACACATATACATACATACATACATAGTCATTAGTGTGTTGTTCACATTTTGTGTCATTCATATCGTATTTAATATTTATGACAAATAAAACAGGTTAAAAAATAATAATTTTTATCGTTTCTTTCCTTAGAATTGCTACTTTTGTCTCTGTGCCAGATATCAATCTGTGTTGCAATATTGTGAAATATTTTAATTAAAATCAAAAAATAATAAAATCATATTACATCAAAAATTCCTTTTTGTCCTTTTAAATTCCACAAAATTCCGCAGCTGCGGCAATAAGAGCTAAACAGCAAATTGAGTTTTTTCTATTTTTCTTTTAACAAGCCATCAAAAAACTTCGTTATCAAAAAGCGCTTCTTTAATTGCTTACTTACCTGCTTCCAAAAACGCTTGTATAGAGCATAACTTTTCCATGCGATGTCCCACTATGTAGGTTTTCATTTTTAAATTAAAAAAACGTTTATTTTATCATGAACAAGAACAGCTTATTTTCTCTTTTTGTCCTTCCCCAAATAACAATTTCAGCACTTTTAAGTCTGCAATACGGTTAGCGAATAATGTCTGCGCTGCTTATAAAATCCAAAGAATATGTCGTGGGTATATTCACTATAAGTTAAAAAACAAATCAAGTTGTTTTGAATCGCTTAGGCAGAGCGACAAACCAGCAGCTGAATTTCGTAAAGTTATAACAATTATAAATTTTGTTTGCAATAAATTATAGCTTTACTGGCTGTGTGACATGTGCTACTGTCGACATGCAAAATCCAACTTTGTAGGGGTTTACTTTTTTATAAATAAGCGCTTATTTCATCCCTACCAAAAGCCACTTAATCATGCCTTTCCCTTACTTACTGCTAAAAAGGGTAGCAACAATTATGAGAGAAATTCAAAAAAAAAAACTTTTTACATAAAATTTCATATGCAAAGAATTTCAGTACTTCCACCTATGCAGCCGTTCCCAAGTGATTTTATGACTACCGAATCGTTTGCTCTCCATCACTGAGTCACGTGACATCACCTGGGCTTGGTGTAGACAATAAAACGATTTCACACTGGCGACTGGTGATTGTCGACAACCCTTATCGCACATCAGACTGAGCTCCCCCATAGCATCCATGCTTAACGTTTGCCTGCTTGTGATCCTCAATTTTCCCCCAGCCAATGCAGGATATTTGCATACTACATGCGCATCTGTCTTAGTATCAATATTTTCGATATCTTGCTTTTAAAGATAATATTTTAATGTTTTTTTTACCAAATCAGTTATTTAATTCATCATAGTCCGGTTAAATTCAAGTACTTTTAATGGACCCCAGCCAAGAGGTCCTCGGAGCAAGATACTAATTTATCTACAAGTAGTTTTGCCCATAAGCCTGTGAATTTTAATAGGAGTTACCCGCTGAAAGACATTACCCTGGTCATTTCTGGGTTCTGCCTTCTTTTTTTTCTTTTCACTGTTTATTAATTCGCTGCTATAAGAATGCGATGTGGTATTTAAATTACTTTCACTCGATTTATGCGTTCCATCGACATATGAATTTCACTAACCTACTTATGTACGATACCATGCACCATTGCTTGGCATTCGATCTTGCAGCCATTTTTCTTATGAATAAGTCCAACGGTATTGCTTCCATTGCTTGTGCTGGTGTCGTACCTCAACAATTATTTCTTAAAATCCATCTTATATTCACCTAATTGTCTCCTGAGAGGTGTTTGAGAACCAGACAATACAAGCCTAAGTGATTCTTGTTGGTCTCACCATCAACTTTTAAGTCCAATGTGCAGCCTTAGGTGAATTTTCCCAAAACCTTTTTGTCTGTATTCTTGCTTCAACGTAATCGTTGTAAGTAAGTTTTTGGCCAGCGTTACACCCAGATAATTAAATTTCCTGGACACGTTGCTTTTGGTTCCAAAAAGCATTAAAGGTCTTACCTCCATATCCTTCCTTCTCCATATGAGGAATATAGCATTTAATTTTCCAGCATTTATTTCTAGTTTTTTAATTATTCTTAAATCAAAATGTATTTGCATAATAGCTCCAACTGAATGCTGTGTGATGTCCACTTTTTATAAAACAAACTTTTAGCAGATTTTTTGTTTAAGTGCAATAATGTTAAAAAATTAATTTTTAAAATAGTAAAACAAATTATCATTCATTTAATATTTGACTAAATATTGTTTACAAATTCCTGAAAACAAATTATATCGTTTATTTAAAAGACACATGTATGTATGTACAATGTTAATAACATTCTGTTGCCATCTTGCAAGTAATAAACTAATGAAATATTTAAATATTTTATTATCTATTCTTGAGCTGTAAATAAACCAAACATAAATTGAATATATGAAATAGAATCTCTTATTTTTTGCAATATGCAGAGGCATGTATTTTGTCTTAAATACTTCAAATTACATACGTACATAAGTTAGAAAATATTTTGAAAGCTACAAAAAGTAGATGTTAGGTTTACCTTGTGTGTATGAAACAAATAAATCTATACAATTTTGTTGAATAAATGTAACCCTTTGGCAAACTTTCAGTGATGGACACTGACATAGGAAGTGATATATGGTTTTCTCCTCATCCTCCTCATTAAAAGATTTTCCTGACAAGCTTGCCAAAAACCGAAATTACCAGTCATCATAGCCAGAATTATCCTTCAGCAACTTTTATCAAATTCCAGAAGCTGCTTTTTGCGCTTACTCCTTTCTAGGCAAGCCATCATTGCAATATTACACCCATAGAAAATTATTGAAACATGCTAAATATTATACATTTTTTAAAAGGTTTTTTTAAAAATCTATAACTCTGCGTCAAAACTTGTTAGAATTTTTTTAAATCTATATTAGGCAATAAATTCAATATGATAATAACAAAGTAAACTCTCATATTGTACTATGTCATATAATTCATATTAATATGACTAGTGACTTTGAACACCTTTTGTTAACTAATTATGTATTTAATACAAGAAAGAAGACAGAGATGACGCTGTTAAAAATTGTATGTATACAGGAAGGAAGAAAATAGAAAATATTCTCTCTGAGAGGTGAGAAGCGAAGAAATTCGCTCTGAGAGACAGTATGGTTAAAAGTATAACATAAACAATTTCTTATACAAAGGAAACAAATGTGTAAAGTCATATTATTTTTTTTGTATGGAAATTACTAACAAAAATTTTAAGCATGCATAAAATAATATGAAATAGTACAAATACGACTGATATGCAACCACTTTGAATTGGCCCAATATCTCTGAAAATAAGTCATCCGGTATAAGCTGAGTAGGATGCATTATTTAAAGCAGTTACGGGTTCATCATCAGCACTTTTGATCAGATCTACAAATTTTGCATGAATCAACTACTTAACTCAATACTTTAATGATAATTGAAACATAGAAGAATTGTTTATGTTAACTTAATTCACGTATTTCATATGTCTCCGTAGTGTTCTATGTCAGAAAAATAAAATAAAATGATTTTGTCAGTTCCTTCACACCATATTTCCTTGAACTAAATTACTTCAATGGGATTTTCATGATGTTTTCAAAGCTTAATCATTTATGAATAGTTGTTATTTCAATGTTAAATAGAATTGTGAAAATGTTTTACATAAAAAATTAGCTTTAAAAAATATGCTGATGACAGTAGTGACAAAGACTGCAGCACGTTAACTCATGTTTTTATTACATGAAAATCTTTTAATTTTATTTTAATTGTTCATCTATTAGGGTGATCGATTATTCGACATTTTTAAGAAACCGGTTTTTAAAAAGATCAAAATTTTGAATTTAAAAAAAACCGGTTGCTTGTTTAAATATTTAGAAAAAACCGGTTAACCGGTCGAATACATAAAATATAATTCTTTCATATACCCTTGACAAAGATACATATAAAGGTATAAACTAGTTTGTTTTATTGCTTAATTGCATTTTAAGTTGACACAAATTCAATGGCATTATTATAAAATGCCGTATTTAAAATACAGATATTAAAGGACATACACTTTTTACCTAACAGAGACCGAAAAGTTAAGTTTATGCTTTAATTATTTTTAACTTTTAAGGTTAGGTTTATAAATTTAAAAATGCCATTGTTTCTCCACATGAAACAAAATATGGCAACTAAATTGTGATTTATATTTTTTTAATTTTTTTTAAGTGTTTAATTTCTAATATTTGTGACACAAAACAGTAAATAAATCATCAAATATATTATTTCGTTTCGTAAAATTTTTTAAGAAATAAATTAATTTGGTAAAAGTAATCGGTTTTGCTCTGGAACGGCCATATAAAAAAAAAACTTTGTTACAAGGAGGTTGTAATTATGAAAAATATCAAAAAAGTCACCACCTCACTGCTCACGATAGTCAAAGTTACCTTTAATTAACATTAACTTTATAGGCAAGTTGTAATAATGACCCATATCACAATCTTCATTGACAATAGCCGATACAGTAGCAATATTCTTCTTGATATGCATTGTTTATATACGTATAGGTTCATTGAAGTGAATTTTTATATATTAATTACAACGAGCATAAAATTGACATAATTTGTCAAGCCCATTTCTTACATAGCACAAATTCTAAAACCAAATTTCAGAGATTTAAAAAGGGCTCGTTTGTTAGTATATTCCTAGTGAAATTAAAAACCCTATTGAATATTTAAAAAAAAAAAAAAGCCCTGAGTATACAAAAAATCAAAATCGACTTTTTTTACTAAGAAAAAACAAAAAAACTTAATGTCACGCCTTTCGATAAAAAATGTGTAACCAACAATTTTTTTTTAAAGAAGTAAAAACATTTCAATGATCTCAAAGTATTTTTATTAAAAGATTTTTATAATTTTTGTACAAATTTACAACATTTAAATGAGTAATATCTCTGCAGAAGATAATACTGGACTACATCGTTCACTTCAGATGAAGTAGATTAGTTACTACATGGTCCTTTGTAATGCACTAATCAATCATATCATTTTCGTGTTTTAACAATTTTGTTAGTTTTCTCAAAAACTTTATAATGGATTTAGATACACCATTGAGTAGTGTGCCAAACTATTTTAGTATAAAAGTCGTATGTTATCAGAGAAATTAGTTGAGCTACGGGTAGTCTTTAGTACAAGTCGCTAGATTTCGTAGAAGAAAAATATTATGAAATTCGAAAATGTGATCAAAAAGTGTTGCAAAGTACAATAATTTGGTATAAAAAAAAAACTGAACAGCTGATTATCTCAGCAAATTATAAGCGCAATAACGTTTAAAATACCTGCTTTTCATTTAAAACAAATAATTTTTAACCGAATTATTTTTCTTACTTTACATTTGTTTTTGAAACAACAAATAAATTTCTTACAATATTACGGAAGTGTATTTAATAAATTTTCTTATTTTTTATATTTTTTGAGTAATAAATATACTATGGTACGTTTGGTTACAAAGATAAATGAACATAAAACTAGAAATGAAAAAACCGGCTTCTGTGACTTAAAAAAACCGGTATATTCGACATTCGAAAAATTAACATTTGGAAAAAACCGCTAGCTGAAAGAGTAAAAAACCGGGTTTTCCACCGGTTGTAAAACCGATTCGATCACCCTATCATCTATACATTTTAGTTCTTTGGAAATAATGTTCGCAAAATATTCAACAGTAACGCACAAAAAATAAGTGTGTATTTTAATTAAGAATTAATATTTTTAATTAAAAATTTACTTGATTTCACTGCCATCATGAAAATAATACTATTAATAAAATAAAAATCAATAGTTTTAAAAAAATAATAATATTGAAAAAATTCGAGTTGAAATAGTTTTAAAAAATTCCAAAAAATTTCTTTAACTTTTAATATAGTTTTAATAATTTGAATCACTTTTAAGAGATATTTTAACAAAGTATTGATTGTATCAATAACTTCAGTATCCAATGGATGCAATTCCTGAAAACTCCTAAGACGGCTTTAGATGTCTCCGAATTTCACATTTATTTTCTTTTACCTAAAAGGGGAAGACTAAAAATATATGGAATTATTGGATTATTTTAAAAAATTATGTTTACTGCTTTACATCCATCCAGTTTTACAAAAAATATTGAATGTAGGTTAGAGTAATAAAAGGAATGGATTACATTGCACTTTTAATTTATAAATAATCATAAATTAATTTCTTTCAAATTATTTTTTATTATCTGGATTCGTCATTTAGATAATTTTGAAAATTGTCTAAATCAATTCAACTTTCGAAAACAATATTTCCGTATAAGATACACACAAAATTTTACATTCATAACAAGTTTTTATTAATTGAGATTAATTAAATTCAAAATTTTCAACACAATATAGAAATATTTTTTTATTTATTCAAACGCAAAACATTAAATATTATGAAACAAAAACTTTATGACTTTGACTACTTTCATTATTAAGGGCACATATAACAATGAGAAATTTACTTTATACAATTTATTTTGAACTTGCTAAGGAACATCAATCAACCAAATTTTTTTGTTTTTTTTTTTAACTTGTTATAAAAATATAAGGTGTACGTACTAACGTAGCATTATAAATGTGGTATCTTTAATCATATAATTTATCAAAAATAAAAATTTGTGCTAATTTTTTCAAAATGCTTATGAATCTCAACTACTTCTGTTAAATGACATTTACAAATTTGTTCGTCATTACAAACATCAAAGTTTAATTTCTGTTCATGTTAAAGGTGGCATTCATTTATCATTTATAATATAAAAGTAAATAAAAAGTGTCATTAAGTGTGTGCTGCATAAAGAAACAAAGAACAAATGGAATTAATTGAAAAAACTGCATATCGCCTTTGAACTTTAACAGTCTTATAACTCATTGCACATCATTTAAAAAACATGATACAATTTTTAATAATAGTTTTTAAAAAGAATAACATCTAATTAATACTTATGTACATGTTAAAAAGATCTATTAGTTTTTTAGTATAATTTTTGTAAACTTTTTTTTCTTCTAAATATAAGAAAAATTTGAAAACAAATCCTTAAATTTCTGAAATTAATATAATGTCCAAAATTACAACAATTTTTGACAGGGCATTAAATTAAATAAATTTAACCCCTAGATAAGTGAGATATGACCACATAAAAATAAATGAGCGATTCTTATATTTAATTTGCAGTAATAAATAAATAAATGTTAAGAATAAAGAACATCATGAAATGTGAACATAAAAAATAAAATCTTTGTGCAAACATTTCATATGTGGAAAAGAATACATCTTACAAATTATATGTGAAAGTTCATCATCTATTTAACGAATTAAGTATAAACGAAAGAATGTTTAAAAAGTATAAAGAGTTAATGTAGAGGTAAATAAATGAAAAAGTGAGTAAATATTTTAATGTGGTTTTAAGAGAAACATAACACTTATGTGAAAGAGGTTTTATGTTTACTAGGTAGGAGCTTGCACTTGCACTTTATTCTAGCCAACACTTATCCTTGGTCCAACGAAAAATTCCTTGTTTCAACACATTAGCTTTTAAAAATATATCAGATTAATTTTTTCTACAACATTCATTTACAACTGATATTCCAAGCAAAATGAACATCGTCAGAAAAGCACGTAAAAAATTATTATAACTATTCAAAAAAATCCAGTAAGGACTCTCGAAAAAATTACAAAAGATCTTGTAGCATACATATGTTCATTATATTAACCTAAATGTTATATCGCAGTTATATTTAAAATATTTTAACAAATCAATGTTTTTCAACGTATTTTCATACACGTGAGGTCTTTTGGAGTTTTTAAAATTATTAAACTAGGCCGGCCTTTACAATCTGCAGGATCAAATTGTTTCAAAAGCCATTTAAAAAGAATATTTAAACATTAAAGGAAAACCTGGATCAAGAAAAATAAAAAGTTTAAATAAAAGATATTGGTGAGATAAAAGAAGTCGTACCACTCATTCAGAGAGCACCGAAAACTTCTATCAGAAAACTATCTCAACAATTTTAATTCTCTTTGTCTTGTATGCAAAACCAAAGCTAATGCGGGTTTGAAGTTTCAAAAAATTAAAAAAGTTTCAGATCGCTATGCAAAAATTAACTGTGATTCAAAAGAAGAAGCGAAAAAGTTAAAGTCAAATTTACTTTAAAAAAATACACACGTTGTGTTATGGATGATAAAACTTATGTATGACTTTTTACAACTTCTTTTTTAAAATTTGTATGTTGTTGATGGACAAAGCAATGTTCTAGAATAATACCGGACAAAAACACAAACAAAATTCCATGAAAAATTACTTGTGTTGCAAGGTTCTTGAGTGGTATATAAACAATATTATCAATATTGTACTACGGAAAGAAAATCCACCCGAACTTCGGCCAGTGGAAAGGCCATATTCGATTTAAAGCAATGTTTGCAAAATTTCAGAATCGTACATCTAATTTTGTCAGTTTTATTGGGTTTTAAATTTGAAATATACACTGTGTGGTATAAGTTTTCGTACATTTTGATCAATACCTCCTTTCCTAATGCATAGATTTAAACAGTTTTCAAAGCAAAATATTGTTTTTGCTCGGGAAATATATATTCGAAGTTTCGTGACTTTACATTTATGCGTCTGGACACAATTGCATTTTATTCGATTTTGGAAGGACACGGGTTTTTTGACCTACTCTTGCATTACGAGCTATAACTCTGTTCCTAATATTCCGATTTAGCCCATTTTCAATACCAAAGAGACCATGATTATAAGAAATATTCTGGCAAAATTTTAGCCACTAGCTTTTTCGGTCCGACCTCTATCGTGCTTTCAACAGACGGACGGACGGACATAGTCATAAATGTAGGTAGGTAGGTAGGTAAGGCTGGTGCAAAGTTACCCTCACCAGGAGACTATTACGGTCCATTGTGGCGCCTTAATAGAGAGAAGAATAGAAATAGTTAGAATAGAAGAGAAAGTGAAGCAGACCAGTCCAGAGCCTCTGGCGGGAATCGAACCCGCAACACCCAAATTCCACCGGGGCACCCTTAGATCATCATAAAATTAAACCCTGATTCAGAATATATATACTTTATGGGGCCTAAAATAGATATTTCGATGTGTTACAAACGGATTGACTAAATGAATATACCCCACCATATTTTTAGTGGCGGGTATAAAAAAAATGTAAACAATAAAGTAAAGAATCTGCCAAATAACTTCCTTTTTTTTAAACAGGGCGTAAAACATCGAGTGTAGCTTCGGCTGTGTGGCACGTAACGCCGTCCTGTTGAAACCAAATGTTGCCAATATCCTCCTCTTCAATTTTTGTGAACAAAAATTCGTTCATCATGGCCCGATAACGATCGCCATTCACTGTAACGGCCACTCCTTGCTCATTTTCAAAGAAAAATGGCCCAGTTATGCCTCTGGACCTAAATCCGCACAAAACAGTGACTCGTTTTGGGTGTATCGGCTTTTCAATGTATGCGTGCAGGTTTTCTGTGCCCCAAATGCGACAATTTTGCTTGTTTACATACCCGCCAAGATCAAAATGAGCTTTATCTGAAAAGGCGATTTTTTTTGACAAAATCGGCATCTTCTGTAAGTCGATCGCAAGCCCACTTAGCGAATCGTATACACAATCATATTCGTTCACCGAAAGGATAAAACTAATTATCTGTCAAATCAGACATGAGCTAAGTGTTACCATTCACGAAATAAGCACTAGTTGAAAAAAAACGTCAGATGGGGACCCTTTATTTGTACAATTGCAACAATGAAGCGTAGTATTTTTTATTACATTGTAATAAAAACCACAGTTGCATCACGAAGTAGTACTAGATTTTGAATAGATTCTGCCAAAATCTAGTGGCGAAGTAGATTTCGTTTTGTATGGGAAATCTGGTAGAAATTAACTGGATTTCCTCAAAAATCTGCTACTTACGAGATTTGGCTGAGATGTAAACGTAGTATAACTTAAAAACTAAGACATTGTTTGAGTTATTTTTTCAATTTGGTGATTTTATTTAATACAATTTACAATTAATTTTCTTTGGTTGTGGCAACACTGTATTTGATACAAGAAATAAGAAACCTTTAAAGAGAAGTACATACTTATTAAAGTTACTCAAAACAACTTTAACTGTGGATGTAATAATATGCAATAGCATTTATAGCACTGATATGAAACAATTTTCCATTGGCCCAATATAATAAAGATGTATATTTGTACATATAGGCTCCAAATGTGGAAACAAAATTCATTACCAGAATTCATTCATGCATTTATCAGAAATATTTTACAGAGCAAAGACAACCCCTATTGGAGTTTGTAGATATCGGTCAATAACTATATAAAACAAAAAGAGAATTTTAAAATATTAAATCTCGACCCTTTTTTTTTTAATATTTTAACTAACATTTGATTTAAATTTGTAACTTAAATTATAACTACAATTAATTAATAATAAATTATTGTGAATATTTTGTTTTTTATGTAATATTTAATTCTTTCGTTTTCAATTCCTGTTTATTTTATTTTTGCCATTTTATATTTAATAAAATCCAAAAAAAGAGCAAGTACTACTCGTAAAGTAAATATAACCGAGGGCAGTAATATTAGCAGCATTAGATAATTGCATAAATTAACCGCAACTCTAAAGAGGAAATTAAAAAGAATTTTTAATTAAAGACTTGTAAACGCCAACGTATTTGCAAAAAAAATACAAATAGAATTAAAACATTAATTTTCACCACCAAGGAGCAAAAGAAGAAACAAAATAAAAGCAGTCAAATACTGCTGGTGCCATTGAAGCTGTAATAAGTTAAAGTGCTGTACACTTACACACACAAACATGTCAACAACCATTAGAGCAAATTGACTATTTGTCTGGCCAAAAGAGGCCAGTAGATAGAAGCCGTTTTTTATACCCGCCACCAAAAAAATGGTGGGGGTATATTCATTTTGTCATTCCGTTTGTAACACATCGAAATATCCATTTTAGACCCCATAAAGTATATATATTCTGAATCAGGGTTTGATTTGATGACGATCTAGCTATGTCCGTCCGTCTGTCCGTCTGTCCGTCTGTCCGTCTGTCCGTCTGTCCGTCTGTCCGTCTGTTGAAAGCACGATAGAGGTCGCACCGAAAAAGCTAGGAGGCTCAAATTTTGCCAGAATCTTTCTTATAGACAAGGTTTGTTTGGTATTGAAAATGGGCTATATCGGAATATTAGGAAGTGAGTTATAGCTCGGAATGCAAGAGTAGGTCGAAAAAACCGTGTCCTACGAACATCGAATAAAATGGTATTGTGTCCAAATGGATTAACGTACAGTCATGAAACTTCGAATATATATTTCTCGAGTCAAAGCAATATCTCTCACCAAAAATTACCTAAATCTAATCATTAGGAAAGGAGTTATCGATCAAAATGTACGAAAATTTATACCGCACAGTGTATTTTTCGGTATATTTAAAAACAAAAACGTCATAAAACCAACAAAATTGGATGTACGACTCTGAAATTTTGCACACTTTGCTTTTTGGTGAAAGGCTTTTTTTTAACGGAAAATCAATGTGCCACGCCCACTTTTACGCCCACCTCCCATATAACGTTTTACCTAAAATTGATATAATTTCTCTATTAATAAAGATTTTGGAATTATAAAGGGCTATATTGAAACATCTAAAATGTACTCATTCGAAAAAATAACTTTGACACGCCTACTATAACGCCCACTTTTCACGTTATCTACCGTTAATGAAATTTAAAAGCTCATAAAACCGCCAAAATTAGAGGTATGATGATCAAATTTGCTACGTATATCCCCCTATTGTACAAAAAAATTAAGGTGCCACGCCCACTTTTACGCCCACCTCCCATATAACGTTTTACCTAAAATTGATATAATTTCTCTATTAATAAAGATTTTGGAATTATAAAGGGCTATATTTAAACATCTAAAATGTACTCATTCGCAAAAATAACTTTGACACGCCTACTATAACGCCCACTTTTCACGTTATCAACCGTTAATGAAATTTAAAAGCTCATAAAACCGACAAAATTAGAGGTATGATGATCAAATTTGCTACGTATATCCCCTAGGCAGTGTCATTATTGTACAAAAAAATTAAGGTGCCACGCCCACTTTTACGCCCACCTCCCATATAACGTTTTACCTAAAATTCATATAATTTCTCTATTAATAAAGATTTTGGAATAATAAAAGGCTATATTGAAACATCTAAAATGTACTCATTCGTAAAAATAACTTTAACACGCCTACTATAACGCCCACGTTCATTAAAAGACTACATTTACAAAAGCCTTTTAGTAGCATATCGAAGTTATAAAGGGTGGTTAAATTTTAAGGGCTGATGTTGAATTATTCAAATTATTTAGGAAATTATTATTATTTCTTTTTGTAATGATAATATTTGTACGGTTCAATTATGTATTTAACAAAATATCGGCCAAATGCCCCCCCATCCTTGGCGCCACTCCTCTATCTGATGGTCCAAATTTTCAATGACAATGTTGATGCTCAATTGTTGGGCACGATGATGAGTCGAGGTTGACTGCTCTTTTGCCACACTATCGAAAAAAACAACCATGCTTCCTATTCAACGAAATAAGAAGGCATTCACAGATTTTCTAACATTTTATACAGAACTGTTTTGCAGAAATTTAAATATTTTTTACAATTTTCCCGATTGTGGATGAATTTGAATGATTATGTTGATCAAAAAAATTACGAAGTGCATTTAAACACCCATTTTCATAAAAAAAACCTGAATAACTTTAAACAGTTGCTCATTTGCGTATCTTTCTACAGATCAAATTGAGTAAGTTTGAGATTGAGAAATGTCAAGTGAAATGCAGAAAACAAATTTAAAGACTAGGTGTAGTTCACCTTCAACATGGGCCCTAAAAAATTTAACCACCCTCTACAAAGAAAGTGATACATATTTTATTATAAAGATATTATTCAATAGCGATTAACAAAATAATAAATATTGTGCTTTAAATGTACACAAAATTGGTGGTGGGTATAAAAGATTCGGCACAGCCGAATATAGTGCTCTTACTTGTTTAATGTTTATTTTGAACAATGTAGTAAGTTTAAGAAAAATTTGAATTTTTTTGTCGTCTTAAGTTTGCAGAGTTTTTTTTTTATCAAAAGCAAATTGACAATTTAAATTGTGTTGTGACATGCCTTTAGGGTTAGAATTAATGTTGGAAATTTTTGTGTCTTTTTTATAGATAAGAGTCGAAGGGATGATGGAAAAAATTTTGTTTAAGATAAAAATTATAACAAAATCTCGCCAAATGGAGCATAAATTAAATAGCATCAATAAAAATCTATCTATAAATATCAAAATAGTCGACAATTTTTTACAGATTCAAAATTAATTTAAAATAGAAAACTTTGAAAGAAATAATATCTTTGAATAGCGAATATATAACAAGTTCTCTACTTAGATGATATCAATCAATCAATTAATAACCTCTTACATTTTAGGAATCCTAACAGAGCAATAAATTTTAAAGAACTGACAGTGTAACGAATCTTTGTTCCAGGGATTTATACCCCATGTCTCCAAATGGACATGTCATAGTATTTAATCTATTGACTTTCTTAATATGGTAATTAAAACTGCACTATCCTCTTAAGAGGCAGCAGAAAGCTCAAAATCCCTCTTATCAGGATGACGGTATTTCTTAGATTCGAATAAAGTCAGAAACTTTTAGACTTAGCATTGCCCCTGCAGATTGTAAATGTATCATTGCTTAGCACCAACAAATTCGCCTTAACAAATCTGGGAATACACTCCAAAATGTTACGGAACAGCTAATCTCAAGTGATCATGTAACCTTGGCGAAACGTCCACAACTTGGTATTATTGCTAGTCCAGAGTTGAGAGTTGTTACAAAGACCTCTGGCTAGGACATAGGAGAATTTAATAAAGGGGTTGGGGATAGAGGGCATGAGCTGATTGGGGGTGGTCAAATGGCTGCATTACACGCCTATGGATGGATCCATTCACAATGGTAGCATAAATAGTGACATCAGTATCTTTACTGATGGAGCATAGATGAATCCTGGTCTGCATTTTTAAAGAGATAAGCAAGACTCAGATCATGACGAAAGGCTGAGGTAACCTTAGTCTAACCAAGGTGTGGGCGACAAGAAACGACTATGCGATTAAGATTGTCTGCAATGTGAAGTCGTTTTCTAGTCCAGAGAAAAAGCCTGCAATAACGCGGCAAGAATACCGATTACTTATAAAGAAATCACTGAGAGCAAGGGGACCGGAAACAGTAGTGCTCTACTGCGATATTTCCCCAACACACATTTGTACACAATTCCCGGTTCAAATCATTTTTTTCTTGACAGAACAATACAGCAACTCCAAATTATGTATACTACAGAGATTTACATAGTTTTATTGAGCGAAATTTCATATTAATCAAATTCATTCACAATTATGATATGATCTCAAACAATAAAATCCTTCACATATTATGTTTAACTAGACTCCACGTGTTCACGTTTTTTCAAAAAAAAAAAAAAAAAAACGTACACTATGAAAGTAAGAGAGAGCCAGCACTTGTTTTGAGGGAGAATGAGAAAACGAAATACAAAAACAACAAACATTTTTGTGTAACTTTTGTCACAAAAATTGACAATGTCTTAAGAATAAATTAACTAACTCGTCTCGGAACGGAGTTACATACTACTCATTTTAATGAACAGAGTGTATTTGTTCAATTTGATAAATGAACATGAATTTTTGAACATGCGTTTTTAAGACAGCCAATAAATATGTCGTACATTGGTATACTTCCTCTTCACGATGCCTTCTTAATCCATAAAGATATCAAAGAGGCTGTGATAGGCACAATGGAAAAAAGCCATCAAACTTTGTTTAACTTTTCGGTTAAAATAAATTATCAATCCTATATTTACGTGTCTTGTATTCCTAAACATTTGACATTAAAAAGTCATTAAGAATTATTTTAATTGACTGTGTATTAAAAGATACTTTGATAAAGAATTTTTAAAATTCGTTTTTATTAACGTACTAAATGCTTTTAAACAAAAAACAGAAGGAAAGTAGAAGATGAGTTAAATTTGAATAAAGACAGAAAAGCTCTTTTTTATATTTTTTGCTCTATATATTTTATTGCTTGCTTGTATTTATTATTTTTTTTTTTAATGTCAAACCCTTATCAAATGCTTAGATACTTAAAACGTTAATCTAAAAAAAAATAATTTTAAATTATATGCCTTTGTACAAGTAAAAACTTTTCTTTTTTTCATCTTTTATATTTTTTACGACGAACTAAATGAATATATTTTCTAAGCATGACTTAATTTTTTTTTTGTCCCTACATAAGTACATACTACTTACATACTTATTAAAATAGAATGCGTACATTAACTACGTATGTAATGAAATGGTTTGAATGACTTGTTGCAAAAAGTAAGTGGGAAGCAGAGAAAAATTTTAAAAAATAACAATAAATTATAATTTTAGAATTTCTCTTAACACTTTTAGTCATAGTTTAAGTTCCTTTTTCTAAATTAGTACTAAAATTTTAGAAAACAGTGCTAAGTGCTAGTTTAACACTTCTTTCTTTATATTAAGGTAAATAATAGTGAAAAAATTAATAAACTATTATAATACGTATTGTTTTTAAATAAAAAAAATTTAATTTTAAAAGTTCTTATTATTATTTTGAAAAAAAAGGAGTCCAAGTTTATTAAATGAAAATAAACCAACGTTCATTAAGGACAAATCGCTGAGAATGAATTTTTTAAATTTAGTGTTATTTTTTGTGCAATTGGTAACACTGAAATTTAGTAGCTGTTAGTTATGCTGAGTCCGCTCGCAAACTTCAAAGAATTTTTAGTTGAAAAAGTGCGTCAATTCGAAAAGTGGTAAAGAAAATATAAAGAAACTGGATCGATTATGAAAAGTAAGACTCCATTGTATTAACGTACTGGTCGGTATATTAAAAAATTGCTGTTATAAATAAGAGTGTCGCCGAAAACCTGAAAATATCAATTCGGCATCATTTTCAACAATTTCGAGTTTAAGTATGCTCTACGTAGCGTATTTTGACAAAAGACAATTATCTTTATGCAGAAAACATTTAGTTTACTCAGGAGCTTAAGCTAACAGATCATGGAAAGCGCTGGCAATTCGTTAAATGAATAATAGAGCAAACTGAACTAAATGGAAATTTTTCGAAAAAATTCTTTTTCTTTAAAGTGGCGCACTTTCATCTAATACGTGAATATGGCCATACTGTTTTGAAAATGTGGCCAAAATTTCAGTGATTGTGAATCAAATTCGTTACAGAAACATGATAACGAAGCTCTTGTGGCCTCAACAGGATGGCATGGATATGTATGACATGTGTTTTTGACAAGACGGTGCATCAGTTACACCGCACATAAAACAATTCATTCATTGCAGCACCTGATGTCAACTAGCTACCAAGACCGATTTAATGCCGTGCGATTTTTTTCTTTGCGGTTTTGTGAAAGCTCAAATTTATGCAAAAATTTATCACAAAAATTTAAGAGCTCACATCCGAGATCTAACGCATTATAGGTGAGATAGGGGCACAGCTTTGTGGGGGTTATTTAAATGATATTTTATTCCATACTTAAATCGAACTTGTATCTCAACTATCTGAAAAAATACGTATTTTTATATTAAAAATAAAGGACTCATTCTTAGTGTGACAAGATTTAAGAGGCCAGAACTGCTGGTTATAAGCACATACATATTTTTAGAATTTTCATGGACATACAGATCAAGGCATATTAATCAAACTTGATTCACATACAGAGCAAAACAAATATTTATACATATACTTACATACTTATATTTATATCTTTTTCGAAAATGATCGTTTCAAAATATTTTGTCAATATTTCTGCTGTGTATTATTTAAAACCATTCAGTTAAATGTTTGTCAAGAGCTGTCAGTCATACAATTTACATTTTGCTCTATTAAAATTAATTAATTTAACTTGTATTTTTTTAAAGAACATATTAAATAATTATAACAAAATAGTTTCTATGTTTCTTAATGTACTTTTTTTTAAATTTGTGCAAATTACTAAATGACATACCAGCCATCGATTGTTTAAGACATACTTACAGTGGTTCACAGTTTATTGTATGTAAGACAAATAACAACGAAACTAAGAGGACTTAGAATAGAGTGTTTTATCAAATAAAAGAGAAGAGATTTTTGTTTATCAGAAACTTTTTATAGGAATCTGCTTAAAATGAATACAATGTTAATACTTTTTTTTCTTCTCAAGCCCTCATATTTATTTTTTATACGTGAACTCAAAATTATGTGAGACGTTTGAGTTAATTTAAAACTAGATGGGGCAAGTATATGTCTATAGCAAACTTAACGCGGGTTGAAATTAATACGACCAATTTTTAGGTAATATTAACAAAATGTGCTCACTCTACTTAGAATGTTACCACTAAGTACTTAAAGTAAATTTTTTTTCTTCTAAAATTAAGTAAACATATGGAATTAGTTGGTGAAGTTTAGAGCACAAGAAATAAATGTAGGGTTCTTATTCGATAACGAGATATGGCAACTAATGCTAGCACTTGCCATTGAAATACCTATTGCACTTGGTGCACAAAAGTAATATGAGCTCTTAAACTCCTTGTGCTCAAGCAAATATTTAAATTCAATAGTCAAGAAATAAGTTCTTTCCTATTGAAATTTTTTAAATTATGTATGACTCACATTTCAGCTTATTTGACAACTGCAGAGACAAGAAGAGGAGTTATTGTGCAACTTTTATTTAAAAAGCAAATCACAAATGTTTACATTCTAGTCACTTATTCATAGAGTGTAACCAAAATACTTAAATTATAGAAATTACAAAAACAAAACATTTTTCTCGAATTTACTTACCTGCGGATAAAAAAAAAAGATTATGGAAAATTCGAGTAAAAACTATTTTGACATCAATGCAAAACAAGGACTTTATAACTCTAAAGCCCATCAAAATAATTTTCCTAAATAGTGTACCGGGCATCCAACAACAGAAACACAATGGTTACACAAGGATGACCCTTGAAACCTCTCTGGTGAATGAGCAAGAAAACTTCACCAAAGTAAACACGAAAGCTCGATATTTCAGGTGATCCCACAGCTTCCTCCGAAAACACAACATAAAAAAAATAAAGTTTGAGTAACTTTAAAACCACTGAATTCTTTTTTGCTCTATATCACCAATTAACTAAGAATGGTTCCTCACAATAGAGTTAATGAAATTTAGAAAAAAAAAATCTAAAATCAAGATGTCAACAGTCAGAGAGATTAAGAAAGAGTTTTCTTGGCTAGGACAACAATTTGACCTTACTCTGGATTGGATCCCTTCGTAAAGGGGATACTATGGTCCGTCTATTTCGAAATTTAAAAAAAAAATGTTAAGCACAAGATGTTAAGGGCGAATTTTCTTACTTCGAGAGTAATTTTTAAGTATTTGTAAAGATGGTTATTTATCATGTTAGATAAATTTTATCTCAGTATCTCTATTAACTAAAAACAAATTACCCAGATAGCATCTTACATATTTATTGCAATTCAACACAAGTCACTTTAACTCCTTGTGGTGTAAACCCTTCAAATAACATTAAGTTCTGGTAAGTAATTGTGCTAAAATGTTTGCAAATATAAATAAATTTATTTTGCACCATACTCGACTTGTGCTTTAGATCATTGTCCTTAAAAATTCGAAAATCCATATTGATCTATAGATGCTTCCCACTCTATAGCAAATTTTTCGTTAGGATTTAAATTTCTTAAATTTTGTTTTAAGAAAAGTAAAATTTGAAATATTAGAAGTCGACATACAGGCCGAAACTTTAACCTTAGGATGGCTTTTACATATTGTTACGTTTATAACTTTTATAAACGTTGGCTTATTTCCTTTAAATATACTTTGAGTTCTTTTATTGCAATCAAAAACACTTGAAATTCGTTATAAAATTAAGAGCACTTAATTTATTTAAACACACTCAGATATTGCTTTTATATCACTTTACTTATTGTTATAACCTTTATTGTCAACCTCACTTTGAGACACACTTTACAAGCTCTACTGTAATACTGATCATGTTAGCTGAGTTGTTCGGCTATTTATACTAACATAGTGGTGTTCGGTAACATTCGACAAAGTTCTCGTATGTACATTCTAGTACATTTGAAAACCGTTACATTTAAATTAAGACGTTAAGTAATATGCAGGAATAATAGAAGTGCCTAAAAGTATGCTACACATAATAACAAACATCATGTTCGAATAATCAGCGAAATAAACTAATACAAATAAAACTACAGTAACTTGAACTACTACAACTAAAATAAATTATAATGTAAACTAAGCTATTTAAAAACAAGTAAGAGCACTATATTCGGCTGTGCCGAATCTTTTATACCCACCACCAATTTTGTGTACATTTAAAGCACAATATTTATTATTTTGTTAATCGCTTGGAATAATCTCTAAAATAAACATCACTTTCTTTGTAGAGGGTGGTTAAATTTTAAATTTAAAACAGGTCTGTATAAAATGTTAGAACATCTATAAATGCCTTCTTAATTCGTTAAATGAGAAGCATTCCTGTTTTTCACGATAGTGTGGCAAAAAAAACAGTCAACTTCGACTCGTCATCGTGCCCAACTATCGGACTATCGGATCGAGGTGTGCCGTTGAGGTCGCGGGGGCCATTTGGCCGATATTTTGTTCCACACATAATTGAACCATACAAATATTATCATTACAAAAAGCAATAATAATAATTTCATAAATAATTTGTGCTTTATTCAAAATCAACATCGGCCGTTAAAATTTCACCACCCTTTCTAACTTCGATATGCTGCTAAAATTTTTTCGTAAATTTAGTGTTTCAGTGAAAGTGGGCGTTAAAGTAAGCGTGTCAGTAAAATTTCTGCTAATAAATATAACTTAGATATTTCAATATAGTCCTTTATTATTCCAAAACCTTTATTCATTGAGAAATTATCTGAATTCGAGATAAAGCATTATATAGGATGTGGGCGTAAGAGTGGGCGTGTCACCTAAGTTTTCTGGCATAGCAATAACATTGACTAGAAGGATTTCCATAGCAAATTTTATCATCATACCTCTAATTTTGTCGGTTTTATAAATTGAAATTTCATTAACAGTAGATAATGTGAAAAGTGGGCGTTATAGTAGGTGTGTCGAAATTATTTATGCTAATAAATACAACTTAGATATTTCAATATAGTCCTTTATTATTCCAAAATCTCGACTTATAGAGAAATTATAAGAATTTGAGAGAAAACGTTGTATGGGAGGTGGGCGTGTCACATTTATTTTCCGTCAGAACAAAGCCTTTGACCAAAAAGCAATTCCTGCAAAATTTCAGAATCGTAGATCAAATTTTGTCACTCTTATTAGGTTTAAAATTTTGAACATACTGAAAAATACACTGCGCGGTATAAATTTTCATACATTTTGATCTCTAACTCCCATCCTAATGCATGCATTTAAACAATTTTTGGGTAAAAATATTGTTTTTGCTCAGGTAGTTTATATCTGTACTTTCATGTCTCTACGTTGATGCTGGTGGACACAACTCCATTTTATTCGATGTTGGATGGACACGGTTCTTTCGACCTAATCTTGCATTACGAGCTATAACTTTCTTTGTTATATTCTGATTTAGCCAATTTTTTATTCCAAACAAACCTTGTATATAAGACATATTCTGGCAAAATTTTAGCCCACTAGCTTTTTCGATGGGGTCTCTATAGTGCTTTTAACAGACGGACGGACATAGCTAGATCGTCATCAAATAAAACCCCGATTAAGAATATATGAGGAGCCGCAGAACAAAAGGTGCTTTTTGGCATTTCGCGAAAAATTGGTTTTTTGGTATTTTTATGATATTTGGGTTGAAATCTTGTAGAAACAATCAAGTTTGCATTATTATTATTTTTTTTTACAAAGTAAATGGGTTCTAAAAAATTTATGCTTAACAAAAGGTGCTTTTTTGATTATTTTTTATCAAAAGGTGCTTTTTTGATTATTTTTTATCAAAAGGTTCTTTTCCATAATCTTTGTGTAGTTTCACTTTTTACTTTAATGATCAAACCAAACTACAGTTAAAGTAAAATTAATCAGATGTTAAAGTCTTTGTGGAAAGTCTTTTAATAAAACAGTTTGGTAAAGACTGGAGTGAAAATCAGTCATTATTTTGGTACAAGAACATTTTGTATAACCAGGATAAAGGTATGGAGGATTCAATAGACGAAAATGTTGGATGTCCTTGTCTAGAAGAAGATGTTGGAACAAGAGTTTAACTTTAACAAATTTCATATGTATTTAATTTAAGGCTAAGAAAGAAATGTTTAAGTTGCAATTTTATTTAATAAAACGACAAAAATTATATACTTAATTTAACATTTTTTAATATATTAGATCAGGTTTAACCACATTCAGTCAAAATTTTATCGTCATTTATGTGTATTCGCATTACAAAATATACTTTTTCCTTCTATTAACAGAACGTGCTCTTTTACTTTTTTTTAACAAAAGGTGCTTTTTTGCTTTCTTTTTTACAAAAGGTGCTTTTTCCGAAATAAAAATGGAATTATATCAAACATCCTTAATATTTAATAGGGTGACTTATGACAGTTAGATGCATCTGTAGATAAGTAAAATACTTGTTAGCATTTGCAGGTTCTTGCAGTTTTTTAAAGTGGCGAAAAAAATAAATCTTAATTTCCCAAAAATTTGAAATGAGCGAAAAATCACCTTTTGTTCTGCGGCTCCTCATATATATACCAGTTTTTTGGTTGCGGGTATAAAAACTAAAATACTTAAAAAAACACTTTACAAAAAAATTTGTTTAGCTCTTTTACTACAATTTTGCAAAAAATATTTGACCTTGTGTCACAAAAATTGGTCTGGTGATCACTATCGGATCGTCCCGGGTACACAGTGGGGTATAGGGGTATAGAGGAGAGTTTTATCTACTAAATGGTGCTAATATCTTTTTGTTATCTTATGTTCTCTAGAAGTTATGGTGTATTAAAAATTGGAATTTAGGAAAATTTGAACCTAAAAATAAAAAAAAAAAATTATTTCATTATAAACAATTTATTTTCATGTACTAATGGTTAACAAATTTTAAAATTATACAAAACTAGAAGTTTAAAAATCAAAACCTTACTAATAAATTTCCCGTTTTAGCAAAATACTTAAATTTTTTATTTTGAATCACCCTGTTCTCGGTAATATATGTATGTATGTGAAATAAAGTTTCAATTTTTTGGCTCACGAGGTACACGAGGTTTTGGCCGCCTTCTCGTAGAATGGTCCACTGTGCGGCGGCCATTTCGCCGATATTTTATTTCATACATAATTAAACCATACAAATATTATCATTACAAAAAGATATGATAATAATTTCCTAAATAATTTGTGTTTTATTCAAAATCACCAAAATCGCCCTTAAAATTTAACCACCTTTTACAAAAGAATAGATAGATAAAAATATAATTTAGTTCAAAAATATATTTTAAATATTCAAATAAATATTTTAAATCTACTGATGCACATTTCTAGGATGTTATCAAAAATGTTACTAGAGTCATCTAGTGTTCTACGTGATATTTAGCAAAGACATCATCCTCATTGTTTGCAAAATGTAGTGGCGCTTTCAACAGATGTTGCCGTCTGCAATGAATAAATGCTAATGAATATGACTAATATATTTTTATAAAAATTTTAAGACAAAATTGGGCGTGGCTCATTTATTTTCCGTTATAACGAAGACTTTGACTAAAAAGCCATGTTTGCAAAATTTCAGAATCGTACATATAGTTTTGTCAGTTTTATTACGTTTTAAATTTCAAATATACACTGTGCGGTATAAATTTTCGTACATTTTGATCTATAACTCCTTTTGTAATGCATAGATTTAAGCAATTTTTGGGGAGAAATATTCTTTTGACTCGAGAAATATATATTCGAAGTTTCATGACTCTACGTTTATCCGTTTGGACACAATTCTATTTTATTCGATGTTAGCAGGACACGGGTTTTTCGACCTATTTTTGCTTTTCGAGCTATAACTCTCTTCTTAATATTCCGATTTAGCCCATTTTCAATACCAAACAAACCTTGTCTATAAGAAAGATTCTGGCAAAATTTGAGCCCTCTAGCTTTTTCGGTGCGACCTCTATCGTGCTTTCAACATACGGACAAACGTACAGACGGACAGACGGACAGACGGACGGACATAGCAAGATCGTCATCAAATCAAACCCCGATTCAGAATATATATACTTTATGGGGTCTAAAATGTGTATTTCGATGTGTTACAAACGGAATGACAAAATGAATATACCCCCACCTTTTTTTTGGTGGTGGGTATAATAAATCTGTAACAATATCTTAGAATATGACTCTCAACTTGTTGGTTAAAAATTTGATTTTGTGCAAACGATTTTCGTGAACAAAAAGTTCGATAATTTGTTTGTAAAAGCTTTTATCTTTTCAACTTAAACTGTTTTGCTGCACGTGGCCGTTTTTTAAATGGTTCCTGTTTTTCAATCAAAACTCGTTAATTAATTTTGTTTTATTAATGACACTACTGCAAAAAATATATAACTTAAATTTAACATTACCGAAAGTAGTATTAAATCATAAAAAGTAAAAAAAAACTGCAGTACCGCGGAACCGTTGCCGTTACATTGAGAAATGACGTGGTTTAATCAATATTACCCAAAAATTTGTGTTCCTGTTAAACTAAATCTCTTTCTTATTTAAACGATGCGACAACCTTTCCAAAAGTCCTTTTAGTTTTGTCGTTATTGGGTCTTGAAAAGTAAATAGTAGTACTGCATAAAATTAGCTGTGAGCCACTGTATGTAGAAATACAATTCATTTACTTCTTGTTTATATTTTTTTACTTTGAAATATTTTTACTGTTTTTCTTTAATTATCCTTTGTATAGTTAAAGGATGTTGAAAAATGTATTTTGTTAAAAATTTGTAATTAAAAATGTCTTTTGTTTGACAAATATAAAGCAAAAGAAAATAAAAAAAAACAAAAGAAAATTAAAGCAAAAAGAAACTTAAAACAAATTTTAGAATTTGTGTAATCTTGATAGAAAACAAATTATATTTTGAACAGATAAAAAAATTTTAAAAGCAATTTTTTGCACTTAAATTGAGTTTAATGAAATATCAAAAGGTTATAAAACAATTAAAACATACTAAATCAAATACTTAAATTTCAAAGAATATTTTTATCTGACAATTAATGTTTCTAAATCTTCTGATTATCTATAAACTATAATTTATTAATAAAAATATGATACAACTGAGAAATAGTTACCGACAGAATTGGCAAAGATACAGAGATAAAAACGACTTTTATATGATAAAATAATTAATTTAATTCTTAGGAAATTAATTATTTCTGGAGAAAATTTACTTATTTAATCGATAATCCTAGCATCGATGATACTAGCAAAAAATGCCTTAAAAAACTTCGTAAGAAAGCCACTAAATTTTTAACAATTATAATTATTTCCTATCTAAAACTCTGCTATTTCTCTCAAAAATATATTGTCGAGTGTAAGTAAAATTTTTTAAAAAGTCATTCAAAATAAATTGGCTGTAAATTTTTATTTATTGTGGAACTTTTAATATTTAAACCAATATTTAATATTGGCTGATTTAATTGAAACCAATAATATTAATCTACCTAAACAATTTGGGTTCCACAGAGAACAAAATACAGTTCATCCGTTAGTTATTTAGAATTAAAAACTTAGTAAAAACACTGTTTAATCTTAATAAATCAACTGCCATGATTATATTGGATGTTCATTTAAATTTCTCAATAATATTAATAAAAATTATATACAGATTTCTCACTTCTCGTTCGTTTAAAGTTCACGTTAGCTCAAATCATTCTGAAAGCCATCCTATAACGGCAGGTTGCCCCCAAGTGTCATGTTTGTCCCCCGTCCTTTTTAATTTATATACATCTGGTTTTCCTTAACTGAATTACTGCACCCTACTGCTGACGATACAGCAATCCTTAGCTCTGAAATTATGGCTCTTGATATAATATCTAATTTACATAGAACACTATCTGATATTTTATCTTATTTTAATAAATGAAACATAATGTTAAACTATGATAAAACAGAGGCGATTAATTTTACAAGGAAACGAAAAGAATGCTATATACCACAGACCGACATTGTAATAAATAATATTTCTATACAGTGGGGACAAAAAGTAAAATATCTTGGCATTATACTCGATCCGAAAATGAAGTATATCATATACCTTATATAATAAATAAAATGAATATATTAACCTGTATCCTGTATTCTGTTATAAATCGAAAATCTAACCTTAACATTAATAATAAAAAACTCATCTTAAAGTCAATTTTCCATGCTGTAATATTCTATGCAGTGCCCTTGCAGTTGGGCAGTACAAAATAAGCTATTAAAACTTATATATAACCTACCTTGGTTTTTTTTCTACCGCACGCTTTCATGATGTTGCGGACCTGAAATTGGTCCCTGAAAGGATCAAAATACCAGATGTCTGAATTCTGATTTTATTCGTGTTAAGGAGTTAGCATTATCTTAGGTTATATCTAGTCTATAGTTAAGTAGTTTTGAAAAAAATTAAATAGCGTTCTGCTAAAAATTTTCCTCCAAAAAAGATTTTAGTATATACGAATGCAAATAAGGATTTTTAAATATAGATATATTATTAAGCTTAAAAAGAAAATCCTTGAACACTTAAATACGTAATTTTACTAAAATTAAAATGTAAATATTATGGATAAATAAAGAAAATTTAAGAATAAATAAATTTTGTTAATAACATAAGACATTACTATTATACCTTTTAAACAATGCCACACTTACCTCTATATGTACTCCTCCATGAGCATACATTTGTAGAATCGCATATCGCATATCATTAACACGTACATTCCTAATTAACACATAATTTCCATTTGGGAATCCATTACACACCATTATCAATATCAGACAAACTTTTAACATCTTAAAACAAGAAATATGTTTGTAAGCGTAATAATGTTCTGCTGTTGCTGTTGGGACAAATTGCCAATAATTGTCTTGACTGAATATTCAGCACCTGTGTTCTGTTGCAAAATAACTTAGCAAAGTAAATAAAGTGAAAGTTTCAGTAGGTGGATACAGAATGTCACAGCAGTTTTGTCCAACTGAATTATTTAAAAGATACCACAACAAATTAAAAAAAACAAAAAACTATTTTTCGAAAATTCTCCCCTTTTCACAAACTTTTAAAGTTTTTAAGTTTATAGTTAAAAAAGTAAAATGCTTTACGTTATGGTTGAGCCCACGCACTTAAATAGAAATATTAATATTTAAAGTTTTTGGTTTAAACCTGTAATGAGCAAGTTAGTACATTTAAAGAAAACTCAATGATAAAAGTATTTAAACCAAAAAATAAAAAATTACAAACTTAGATGAAAAGGGGTTGATCGAACTAATCGATTAAATTAAGTCGACCGGATATCGGGAAAAGAATATGGCAGGAACTCTTGTGGTTTTTAAATAAAATACGCACACAAAAATACTCTTAAATACCAATAGGTGCCCACATTAAAATTAGAACACCATTTAAATTAAAAAAAAAGTATTTCTTAATATTTTAGGGTTTATAGCAGAAAATGAGCTGAATGATTTCGTGATAAATAGAAGGCAGATTAACGAATGAATTTAAAAATAAACGATACCCCTAAACAAAAATACACAATTTTAGATCGTAGTCTTAAAACTGATCAACAGACAAATACGTTGTTAAATTCTATATAAACTATGAGATGGGGCTTAAAAACCTGATTTCAACAAGCGCACGGACAGACGAACAATGTTCAATTGACTCCACTATTCAAAAGCCTTCAGAATATATAAACTCTATGAGGTCAGAAATGACAAACATATATACCCTATATTACCTTAATACGTACTCCGATTGTATGTATTTTCTTCATAGATATTAAAGATGTGTTTGGAAAAAAATAAATTTGTTAAAGTTTTATATTACCTATTCGACAGTTGACTACTCATTTTGTTGGACTGTGCGCGTTATTACACTTTTATAATAGGAGCAAGAATTTTTAAACATAAATTAGTTAAAAATATTTCTTACTATGTATTTAAATAGTTTTGGAATTTGCCGATGTAAGTGAAGTGATGTAAGTGAAGTACAAATATACAGAGTATCCCCTATAAATTTATTACAATTTTATTCAATTTCAATTTAAATTGATCTTTCAATAAACTTAATGTATACTTTACATTAAAATACAAATCAAGTTGAATAGCTATTGTTAAATGATTATTACGTACTTGTTTTGCCTTTTTGCTTCGTAAATGATATCGATAACGAGCTGTTTTAAAATTACGTCTTTAGTGTCAAGGCTTTTACGACATAACAAGGATTTGACTGAATTCAAACAATGTAATCTTTTTATACTATTTAAAGCTGGTCACTGTAGTTTATAAAATTTTGCTTTTGTTTAAATCGTAACAACTGTTTTGGCTATTTTCTTGACCTACGTTGAGTTCTTAGTAGTTCAATATTGTGTGAGAAAATATAGGGTTTTTTTTTTTAAGGTGTAAAGTCTGAAATTTATATTATATATTAAGATAACATAAATTCAACTAAAACAGTGATGTTTTTACTTAGCAAAAAAGTATTTTGTTACGTGAGTTTGAATATGAACTCGGGCATGCAATCACTATTAGTTTGTATATTGCGCAAATATTTCAAACATCGGTATTCTATAAAATTTTCCAGATAATTGTTTTTACATTTTTAACTTCCTTTTCTATATTTGTTTTCTATTTTAATTTCTAAATTGAAAAAATTTACTACTTATCGGAATTATAAAACCATTTGGATTTTGATAATTGAAAAAATAAAGAAAATTTACCAAATTGAATGAAATATTTATTAAGCGCAATTAGTGAATGCCTACCATTTACTTTTTCCAGCATTTTGGTTGGTATCTCACGAGTGACAGTAATTGTTAACGAAACTTGCACATGTCTATCAAAAGTTTCATGGAGGCATCTGCACCATCTCAATTCTTTCATTTTACCTGCATCATCTCAATTTTTTCATCTTAGGAAAAAAGGTAATCTTAGCACACCGTAGAGTACCGTACTACATTGGCTGTAATGTTGCGAATTTCATTGTTCTTAAAGAACGATTCAGTAATGCCGCCGGACAACAAACGATACTAAACAATGGATCTTTTAGGATACATTAACAGCTCTTCAACTGCCTCTGGCCGCTGTTCCTACAAAAATCGGCAATTCTGTTTATTGCTTAAAAATTATGACGACCATAAAATGAACGTAAATTACGAAACACACGTCTTAAACAGCACGAATTTTGAAAATAAAATTCAATTATTTTCAGGTGTAAAGACTTTATTTTTCGTTACAAGAAAAATGAAACATGATGTTTAAATTGTAACTCAAGGTCCCTCTCGTTTGACTCTTCAAGATCATCAGACCCTCACTATGCTCCCGTTTACAACTGCAAATGTACTTGTTCCCCTCCTGTTACGTTTAAGCCAACCTCTAGCAGGAAGCCAACTGATGTTCTATGTATTAACCTATGTTCGGTAACCACTAGTAGATTCTTAGATCTAATTATCTACCAGAAGTATTTACCTTGCGTTGCCTTTAGTTGTTCCTCGTCTAGACTGTGAAACCAGAATCAATCAATAGCACTTTAAACTGCCCTTTTTAACTCATTTTCCTTATTATGTTATGCTAACAACTTTACAAATTCATGTTTTTTTTGTGACCAAAACGTTAACCGTTATCAACAGTGTGGCACAAAAGTTTTCATACACAGTGCGTGCAACAATTTTTCGTACAAGCAAGATTTAACACTGTTGACAAATATATGAATTCATAAAAATACAGTGTGTAACAAGAACTTACACGTATATTGTGTAGTAAAAACATTGGGTTAAATTTTATTAACTGTATCAAAAAATGTTACAAAAGTTTGTCCCACAAGACTAACCATCACACAATTAAGTTCAATTGTAAATCTAAACATAATGAAAAGCTAAAGCTAACCGAGCATACATATTTGACGAATCTTCTTTTTTACACTCGAAAAATTTACCCTGAAAAACTCAATAGCAAATAACAACCTTAACAAGGTTAAAACTAAAAAAATTTTTTTATGTGATGAATCCGTAACTAAGGAATCAACATCGTAAATAAAATTAATATATCGATGTTTTTTCGATGTTTATTTTTTTTCCTTAAATTTAATAACATAATATGAAATTAGAAGCAGTGATTTTTAAACATCTTTTACATCCCTTTCCGTAATAGTATGATATAATTATTCATCGTAATATGAGTACAAAATAAGAATGTTAAAAATGTTTTCAACGATATAAAATTTCAATCACTCGCGGAAAAAGGAACCCCGAAAAATTTCACCCGTTTGTATATGTATACACATTAGAAACATTTTGTTCATTCTTACATTTAAAATTACTTTAAAGTCTTAGTGGATTGCAAAATGTGAATAGAGAACATTATGTTGTTTCTTAAATGTATTTATAAATACATCCAAAATAATATCAAAAAGCATAGATACAGAATCATTCAGTCAGCTGGACACAAAGTTTATTTAACGAAATGAAACAATTTGCCTAGATAAAATTGTTGTTGTTTATGCTTTTAAATAAATAAATTGGTCTTTAATGAAGCAAAAAGAATAAATGCATAATATTAAAAGTCAATTGATTTAAATAAAATGAGAAAGAAAACGGATACAATTGTGTCAATAAATGGACTTGTAAATCTATGCCAGTTATAGGCCTAATTTATTTTAAATCAGTAGCAAACAATAACAAAAACTAAATTACATAAATTGTTTTAGAAGTCTTAGTGTGTTTTCAATTTCTATGCAAAATACTACTACAAGTGTTACTAAAATTACATAAATTTATTTGGTTAAAAAGATTAAAGACTTTTTTTAAAGATTAATTAAACAATATTCACTCAAGAATTAAGCAAATATCTAGCTAAATATACATATGTATAAGTATACATACATACATACGTATGTCATTTTCTCAGTCACACATATTATAAGAGATATAAACAATTTGTTAATTTTTATTGCTTAAATTAGATATTGTACTGTATAATAGCTTAATATATTTGATCTAACAATAACCACAATAACTTTCAAGCAATTTGGTTAAACAAAAAAGTTTTTTGTTTCAACATGTATTAGAAAGGTTAATTAATATGCTAGAGGTGTTAAACATAAAAGCTTGCTAAGATCTGTTCAAGGGTACTTTTCGCATTATTCTTTCCAAATAATTGGTTGCAAAATATAAAAAAAGTTAAGATTATAGGAGTTTGAAAAAATAAAGAATAACAAGATTAAAACAATATATTTGGCATATCTATGTAAAAACTTTATGTTTAAAGTTTTTTTGTGGCGTTGAATAAGTTATTTTGTTTTACAAACAAATTACGTGATTGAATGTTCTATATCTTCAACTAATGAGTCATCAAGTTCTATAGAGTACACATGTCCCGTTGTTATTGTAC
This sequence comes from Phyto melanocephala, assembly GCA_941918925.1. Classification (NCBI taxonomy): domain Eukaryota; kingdom Metazoa; phylum Arthropoda; class Insecta; order Diptera; family Rhinophoridae; genus Phyto; species Phyto melanocephala. Next base: position 106,233,456 of record OW799235.1, on the reverse strand, counting down.
CCTTCAAATGATAGTGTAGAAGTGTGTAAAATATGTACATTTCACAATATTTACAGAAAATCTTGGTTTAATGGGTCAATTACCGATAAAGATAGCGGCGAACAAAATTTCTAAAAATTATGTTCAATTTAGAATTTACACTACCCATTTTGGTAAAAAAAATTTGGTCATGGTTGCACCATATAATTGTCAGGTTTGTTTCTGAAACTTTTATTGTTGAAAAGTAACAAAGTTATCATATTAATATTTGAAATATAAGTATAAGCATAAACCAAACACGAAAATTTTTAATTTATCTGCCACAAACTCAAAAATTGCAATACATATTTTGTCACCGCCATTGTGGTGCCATAAGTTTTCGTAGACAAATCTTAAGCAAATTTATGTTTTTTTTTTTTTTTTTTTTTTTTTTAAACCGAAACGTTTTAACCGATAATTTAGAGTTATTTTTTTATTATTTAGCTGAACGACTCTCAAAGGCTTCCTTCATAATTATTATACACAAAGATAAACTACGGTATTCAAAAAAATTTCGCATTAAGTCCGTTTGACGGGTTCTCCTAAGACACTGATTTGCATACGAAAGCTTTTTCATGTTAAATTTTGATAGGCACCAGGACTATAATCACTAACATAGCGCTGAGGAGCCAGATTTGTGAGATTTTGTTCCAGTACGAAAATACGTGTTAGTACTGCATGTGTTTTGTTAAGTTAACGCTACTGTAGCTTTCAAAATTATATTTTCCACATTTGTAGCTTCACAATAATTTCTTTTGAAGATATTACCGACATTCTGAACTTTTCCATTATGGTTTGTATAAACAATTCTTTAGTTTTATCATCCCTGATTTAAAATCAACTTTCATTATACATGTCGTACATTTATTATAATATTATTATTATTATTATTATTATTATTATTATTATTATCAACAACACAATCTAAATTGTGATTTACCTAAATTGCTTTTCTTACTGGTTTAATCAATGCATCCAATGTGTAAAGGAAAATCACTGCTTAAAGAGAGCAGTTTAATGTCCTATAGTGAATAATGCAACCTTTCTTAATTCAAACAGTATATTTTTTCAGTAGGTTTTAACTATTAAGTCAATTCAACCTTGTCAGCTTTTAAATCTTTATTCAAAATTCGTATCCGTGATGTTCGTGAGATGTTTCAGTGTTACTTGTACACGACAACGGATCGAGGTTGACGACTCTTCTGCCGTAGTATCGCAAATATTAGCAAAATTTCCCACAGAAAGAATTGGTCGAGCATGCACAGGTGTATTTACGTTTCCTTTGGATCCGTTTTGCTGAAATTTTTGCACAGTTCTCCCGATTATGCATATATTTGGTCGGTTACGCTGACCAAAAAAATCACGGACACCGATTTTGCAAAAGTCTTTAACAATATTAATGCGCTGCTCAATTGTGTACCTCTTCATGGTTTAATTTATCAAACCGCATGATTTCAATTAAGCCCTCTGTTATATTAAACAAAATTTAAAAGAATGTTTTCAATTTAGTTTTTATTAAAGACTTAATAAATTAATATATATGTTTTTTGACCTGTAGATTAACTGCAATTTATTTGTTAAATAATCGAGCTCGAGGTCTATCTTTTAATAATTTTCTTTGTTATTAATTTGGTCAATATTTCGCAAACCAACACCTAGCATCTTCAGGAATAAACAAGTGAAAATAATTAAATTGAAGACACAACTAAATTGTAATCCATTAAATATTGCATGTTTAGTCCTTAAGATGCTAGCCGTTCGTTAGCGAAATATTGACCAAATTAATAAATAATAAAGAAAATTATAAAAAAACAAACGTCAAAAAAAATATATACACAAATAAAATTTAAATAAAATATTTTTTTATTATCTTTTTTTAATACAAATTAAACTAAATTTATTTATTAACTAGCTTGTGCCCGCGAGTTCGTCTGCGTAGTTATCGGGATAAAAGGTAGACTTAGTATTAACAACAATTATAAAAATACTAGCTAATACGCGGTGTTCTTTGCCACCCCAAATTTTAGTATGTAATTCATATGGCAGGTGCCACGCCCACCATTGTTAATGCACCTATTTCTTGCCTAAATGTTCATTTGGGTGTCAAATTTTCTCTTGCAAAATTTTACTACTCTAATCGATATCGTTTTCCAAATATACGAATTTTAGTATTTAATTCATGTGCCCACGCCTACTATTGCAAGTCCGCCCATTTTTTACCCAAATGTTCGTGTGGATGTCAAAGTTTATTGTACTTAATTTGAAGACTCTAGCTGCATTAACTTTCGTGATATATAATATTTAATACTTATTCTTTAACAGGGCGTGGCACCCCGCCCACTTACATTTTCACACAAAAGTATAGCCTATAGTTCCTTCCAGACACACAGAAAGATTCTGTGAAAATTTTAAGGAAATCGGTCCAGCCGTTTAGCCGTCTATAAAGCACAAACAAACATACAAACATACAAACACACATTGATTTTTATATATATAGAAGATTTACAACACAAACAACCCCTTTAGGATGTGTGATGATGAGTTTGCCAACGACTTCGCGTTATTATTGCGATAAAAAGTAGCCTATGTGTTAATCTGGGTTGTTATCTATCTATGTGCCGAATGTCATTTAGTTCCATTCAGCCTTTTTTGCGTATTTGAGTAACAAATATCCAAACATACAAACATTCACATTTATTATATTATAGTAGGATATAATTTACAAAATAAAAGAGATCGAATAACTACAAACATATATAAGGAAATTTTTTTGCACTATGGGCTTATAAAAATTTTAATAAGAACGCTATTTTTAATTGTAGAACTATAAAACTTTGATTTTTTATGCCATGTAACATAATCAATCAAAAGTCGATTTTGTTTTTTTTTTGTAGCTTAAGGCTTTTTTGAAAAAAAAAACAAAGAAATGTCAAATTAAGTTTAGCAGAAAACTGGACGTTAAATGTTTTTATTACATTAAATATTAACATGCCACCATAATATGTTGCTCTGAGATTAGGACACCCCAAATGATAATTTTTTTCTATGCATGTGATACTTTTCGAAATCTGCAACATGCCTTACCAATAAAAAGTTATAAAATGTTTACCTTAACTACAAAATCACAAGTGATTGTTTAATTAAAACTTGTCCATTCGCAACCTACTGCAAATCTATATGAGATAGTAAGTACAATAATTGTAAGCATTTGCTTGCAAATTAAACCATCCTATAATGAAAAAATTTCACAACAAATCACCAACTTAATGTTTAGATTTTATATCATATTAAATGGCCAAAATACTCTACTGATATATAATTTTTATCGGCTAATTTTTGCTGCTAAAATAGTAAAAAAAACAATTACCCAAAACTAATACTGAAGTCTAGATAAGAAAAAAATAAAATTCATGCATGCACACAAGTGTAATGCAAAAATTTCGCTTTAATTAAATGTATAGTATAATCATGCTGAATTTCCAACAGTAATACCGGCTACAATGATTGTTAAAATAACACTGATTTAATTAGCTTGTTCTGTATGGAAATTTACGCGTTTCGCAGAAAAACAATTTGCTGCCATCATTTTAAATGCATATCAGTGGGGCAAAAATTGATTTTCTTACTTTTAATTTAATGTTCATTCATTTCAATAGAGTCATAAAAAAGATTTTAAAATTTATAAATTTTGGCAAATAAAATTTTTTGCAAATAAAGAAATTCTATAAAATTTAAAATTTTTACCAAAAATATTGTACAGTTTTGTCGTAGAAGTAGAATTTAATGGTTGTATCTACACAATTTTTTTCTTTGGGAATATTTATATATGTATAGTCAGCACTAAGAAATTTTAATTATTTCCATAGAAATTTTATAATCACAAAGGAAAAGTTAACAGCTTTTGAGTTAAATAGATGACCAATAAATAGTGATGATGACGATAACGTAGCTGGTTTCGAAAACGCATTCCGCTCGTCTAACCTACCTTTTAAGTGTATTCTTTCAGTATGACTAATGAAATTGAATTTCGTTATAAATAAAGCAAAAAAAAAAAAATATAAGAATTTGAAAGCCAGTATTATACTATGTTCACACACGCGCCCTAATTGTCAATTTATAATATTATCGCAATTAAAGGCCTTGTTGAGCTCAATTTACCATACTAAAGATTACTTTTAAATTGAGCAATATATACTTAATTGTTTCACTTATTGTCCAAAACTCAAAATACAACTCTTGAGAAGTATGTTCAGTGAGAAAAAACTTCTGTAGGTGGCATTTCTAATGTTAAACAAATAAAAATACAAAAAACTAAAATTAAGAAAATGAAAGATATATGATGAAAATTAAAAAAAAATGTTTTAATAAATTCAAATACATACATATAAATATATATACATATGTATAAATATAATTGTAAATATATTTTATCAACAGGAAAAACACTAAAGAGAAGGCATTATTTGATTTGGTATAAATACATCGCATTTTTACATCTATCAAATGCTATTTGAGTATGTGTGAACACCTTTTTTAATTGCTCAATCATTACGAAATTGAAACAATTAAAAATATCTGTCTGTACAGGGTATTAGAATCCAAAAAACAATGTAATAAAATTTGAAAAAAAGAAGTTCGAATATTAAATATTAATTTGGCTGTATATTTGCTGAGAACTTTTTATAAAAATTTTGTAATGATAGTTTAAGGTTTAGTTTAGTTTTTAAATTGAAAAATTTAAATTGAAGAAATATTCAGAACTAGTCCTGAATTAATATTGATATACCAAACTCCGCTTATCTAAAAACCAACCAAAAATTTTTGAAAAAAATTGTTATTTATTTAATTATTTTGTAATTTTTAACAATTATTTTAAACTAATATTTTCAATTCTTCCGGCTTGATTATGATATTTTAAACTTCCTGTTTGAAAAAAAATTATTATTTTGTGACGATGAAATACTGATTATTAAATTTTGTTTCAAATTTTAGAAAATGCATTTCTACGTATACGCAATATATGCCACCTTTTCAATTGTATATTGCGTATACGCACGGAAGTACGAACAAACCCCAAAAAAAACTAAGATATAGAGGTTTAACTGAGGATAAAGTGATTAAATTTACTCATGAGCATCTGTATACATAATTATACAGGGAGGACCAAAAGTATACATGGGATTTAAAAATGTAATAACTTTTTCAAAAATTTAGATCCATGCCGCCTATTTATAGCCACATGAACTCTGTTATACTATTCCTGTAACGAATGCTGTTTACAGTCACCTCAATTTAGCCTAATTTTTAAAAAATGTAAGACCCAATCACGACGCTTGACCAAATCCGTACTAGACAGTTGTTTATTGGGGGTGCACTTATCTCTCACGGATGGCAAGATGATTTTCTGAGCCCCAATTTTTAACATTTTTTGTATTCATGCAGCCATTCAGATGTGGAATACGCTTCATTGAAAAACGAACATTGACTTAATTTTGCTTCATTACCCATTAAACGAATTGTCAGCGCTGTCCATGGTCTGGTTTGGTTTGCGCACCTGATTAAGCTAGCTTTATTTTGTACACATAAAACAAAAAAAATATTTTTCATACAAAAATACAAAATTATAGTCCAACGACAACTTTCGAACAGCTATTTTTCAAATCACTAGTTTCTCTAAAAAAAATATGCTAATTTAATGATGTGTTAACTCATATTGAGAAGAATGTACTTTTTCACAAAGCCAACAACATTCTCTACTACAATCCTTATTTACAATGCATAAATTTAATGATTATAGACAATGCAAAAATATCAATAATTTTTAATTTAACAAATTTATAGCAGAAGAGAATTTTTTCTAGTAATTAATAAATATCGCAATAAATTCCCAAAAATAAATTTAAATCTATTTTAGCTGCTGCACTGTTTTTTTACTGTTATTTTAAAATGTTCATTAATGATGAAACTGCAATTGGGCAATAATAGGTCTTTCCATGCATAAATAAAAACACATGGTACATGTTGATTATAATTAACAACATTTTTACTACTTACTTTTCAACTCAGCATAAGCGTTTAATGACAAGTTAACAAAAATGAGTACTTGCAAAGTTTAAGTTAAATAGTTTTATTAGCAGCGTGCTATTTTTTAGAAAATATGGGGTAAAGGATTCGATATATCAAAAATTTTATCAGGTTTTAGAGATTATTGTCTTAAACAAATTAGCTTGTTACAAATAAAACTATACTTCAGCTATTAACAAAGTTATACATTATGACAAAACAAAAAGGGTGATATTTCGGTGTGTCAAAAAAATTAAAGTTCAAAAGCTTAAACTAAATAATTTTAAAACAAATGGACATTATAGGAAAAAAGATTCTGAGACATTTAAAGTCATATCTAGAAAAAATTTAAACTTAAGCTGTATATTGCCAGATTTTAAGTTTGGAAAAGCAGTACATCCACGTTAAAAAACAGAAAACTTTTTAATGCAAACTTAACTATACAAGACTTAACATGATAAACTTTTTCATATGTTATTGTTTATTATTATCCAAAAAATTTAACATACGTTAGTGTTAAAACTTATTTTAACACTAATTGTTTTACGGCTCGATATGTCAAAATTTATTTAAAACAAGTAAGAGCACTATATTCGGCTGTGCCGAATCTTTTATACCCACCACCAATTTTGTGTACATTTAAAGCACAATATTTATTATTTTGTTAATCATTATGGAATAATCTCTTTATAATAAAATATGTTTCACTTTCTTTGTAGAGGGTGGTTAAATTTTAAGGGCCCATTATGAAGGTGAACTACACCTAGTCTTTTAATTTTTTTTCTGCATTTCACTTGACATTTCTCAATCTCGAGCTTACGCAATTTGATCTGTGGAAAGATACGCAAATGAGAAACGCTTTAAAGTTATTCAGGTTTTTTATAAAAATGGACGTTCAAATCAAAATGCATTTTGTGCACTTCGTAAATCTTTTGATCAACATAATCGTTCAAATTCGATCACAATCGGGAGAATTGTAAAAAATATTTAAATTTCTGCAAAACAGGTCTGCATAAAGTGTTAGAACATCTGTAAATGCCTTGTTAGTATGTTGAACGGAAAACATTGCTGTTTTTCGCAGTGGTGTGGCAAACGAGCAGTCAACCTCTCCTCATCATCATGCCCAACAATTAAGTATCAACATTGTCATTGAAAATTTGGACCATCAGATAGAGGAGTGGCACCAAGGATGGGGGGCCATTTGGCCGATATTTTGTTAAATACATAACTGAATCATACAAATATTATCATTACAAAAAGAAATAATAATAATTTCCTAAATAATTTGTGTTTTATTTAAATTCAACATCGGTCCTTAAAATTTAACCACCCTTTATAACTTTGATATGCTACTAAAATGCTTTTGTAAATGTAGTCTTTCAATGAAAGTGCGCGTTAAAGTAGGCGTGACAATAAAGTTTCTGCTAATAAATACAACTTAGATATTTCAATATAGTCCTTTATTTTCCCAACAACTTTGTCAATAGAGAAATTACATGAATTTAAGATAAACCGTTATATGGGAGGTAGGCGTTAAAGTGAGCGTGTCACCTAAACTTTTTGGCACAAAAATTACATTGATAAGAAGGATATACGTAGCAAATTTGATCATTATACCTCTAATTTTGGCGGTTTTATGAGCTTTTAAATTTCATTAACGGTAAATATTGTGAAAAGTGGGCGTTATAGTAGGCGTGTCAAAGTTATTTTTGCGAATGAGTACAACATAGGTGTTTCAATATAGCCCTTTATTATTCCAAAATCTTTATTAATAGAGAAATTATATGAATTTTAGGTAAAACGTTATATGGGAGGTGGGCGTAAAAGTGGGCGTGGCGCATTGATTTTCCGTTACAAAAAAGCGGCTCACCTAGAAGCAAAGTGTGCAAAACTTCAGAGTCGTACATTCAATTTTGTTCCTTTTATGACGTTTTTGTTTTTAAATATACCGAAAAATACACTGTGCGGTATAAATTTTCGTACATTTTGATCGATAAATCTACTCCTAATGCATAGATTTAGATAATTTTCGGGAAAAAATATTGTTTTTACTCAGGAAATATATAGTCGAAGTTTCATGAGCCTACGTTGATGCGTTTGGACACAATTGCATTTTATTTGATGTTTGAAGGGCACGGTTTTTTCGACCTACTCTTGCTTTTCGAGCTATAACTCTGTTTCTGATATTCCGATTTAGCCCATTTTTAATACCAAACAAACCTTGTCTATAAGAAAGATTCTGGCAAAATTTGAGCTTCCTAGCTTTTTCGGTGCGACTCTATCGTGCTTTCAACAGACGGACAGACGGACAGATGGACGGACATAGCTAGATCGTCACCAAATCAAACCCTGATTCAGAATATATATACTTTATGGGGTCTAAAATGGATAGAATATGGCAATAGATTCAAACAACCTACGATTAATTAATGTTAAAACACATTGAAATAAAGGTGAAGGTTTTGTTAAAACAGTCAAGTTTTCGTATGCCAACTGAGTCAAATGAGTCGATAGGAAGGACTGTAATTACAAAATTTGAGACCAAGTTTACGCTAATGGAAAAGAGGTCATTCTTCGTCCATATTCTTGTCTGTCACTCGAAAATATAAATGAAATAACCCTAACCCCCCACGTTTAAATTTTCACTTTCAAGTTGATCCGCTTTTTATTTCTTAAAATGTCGTCATAGAGATAAATATAATTTACCAAATTATTCGGAATATGCTCCCATAATTTTTCAATAATATTTATTTGGTTGTTGGGTTTAAGCTGGTTTATATGCATTTCGCTGGTGCTTATCCCAGATCATCAGTAAACCTTTACCCAAATTTTTGAAAAAGTTTAAAATTTTTATAAGTTACATTTTTAAATTCTCATTAACAAAATGAGAATTCAAAAATAAAACACAAAACTATAAAAACCTTTTTCAAAAACCCAACCAACAATTTTTCAATTTTAATTTATTTTATTTTTCTAATCCCTTTAACATTTGGCTAACCGTTGGTTAACACATATAAACAACAACCAAATAAATATTTAATAAATATATTTAATACTGAATTTTGGTCAAGCAAAACCATAATTTATTTACATTTTTTTAATTTGCGGCAGAATTTTGTTGACTCAAGACTTAAACGAAAAATTATAATCAATTCAAAACTGTATTCAACACTTTTTTGCATTCATTTTTATAAATAAAATTCTTTTACATACATTTTTACAAAACTTATATATTATCCGTTTAAATGCTTCTCCATATTTAAAAAACGCGTAGTCTGTTGTGGCAAAAAATAATTTAACAATCTTCTTAGGATACCATTTACTTTAAAAAGTATTCAATATTATAAAATGAATTTATTGAGAAAATTTGCATTAATTTCCCTTACATAATTTCTAAGCAAATTTTTTGTTTTTGGTCAGACTAAATTATTTGTTAAATTTATTGTAGATTTACCACCACCTTATTTTCATTTCGCCTTGGTCTGACAAGTTTCGTGCAAAAAGATTTTTTCTCACCAAATGTCACTCACACGCACCATTGTAGATTAGGTAAACAGTTTGGGATAAAATTGCAATCAGGCGGGATTCCAAATAAAAAAAGTACAAATTGAAAAAGTCAGTAAATTTATGTAGTGTTTTTGGTGTTGTACATTTAACAGTACATTAAAAAAAAAAAAAAAATCATGTCCTGCTTGAAACATTACGTCTGGCATCCCTAACCTAAACCAGTAACAAGGACACATATACATACATATACTAAAATAGCTGCACTAAACCAGGTATAATTTAAGGAGTAGCTGTTTGGTTGGTTGGTTATCGTGGTAGTTCGCTGCACGCCAACAGTCAAGTAGAGTCTGTATGACTTCGTTTTGACAGGACTACATCACTCGTCAGCTTCCAGTGCATCTCAAAATAAAATCCAAGAGTAAGGGTACTAGATCCACCCCGTGGCCCTGAGGTATCTCAGTAGATAATTCAGTCCAACTTCAGATATCGTAGAGAGGCCATCTAGTACATATTCGCCCAGAAATCTGTGTCTCTTAGCCGCCAGTGCAGGACATTCGCAGAGAAAGTGCAAAACCGATTCCTCCTTCTCTCTATCCAGACAACTGCGGTGTAGCTGTATTTTTTTGTAGTTTTTGATCGTTGTAATCTTTCATTCTAGACTGGCACAACTTTTTATTTTACAAAGTCGATACACTTTGTATGTATGTATGTATGTATGTATGTATGTATGTATGTATGTATGTATGTATGTATGTATGTATGTATGTATGTATGTATGTATGTATGTATGTATGTATGTATGTATGTATGTATGTATGTATGTATGTATGTATGTATGTATGTATGTATGTATGTATGTATGTATGTATGTATGTATGTATGTATATAATTTAAATACATTTTTAATAAATTGATTTTATTTAAATTAAATCTTTGTTAAACGATTAATATATTTGTATTTATCCCGACTTCACAGATATCAAGTAATAAAAAAACACCAAGTAAACAGTATCCAAATTTCATTTTACACACATATAAATTGTCGTGCAGCGAATAAATGCCTTGCAGTAGCGGAAAATGGAGGTACTTCAGATTATACCATATTCAGACGGTAAAATGAAACACTATTTCTTTTTTTTAATTTTGATTTAAATTTTTATAATTAAAATAAATTTTTATTTAAAATCTTACATTTTTAAATACATTACGAATTTTACTGTCCATGCAAAAATAGTATTAATCCCTTTAAATGAACAAATTTCATTATCAATTCAAGATAATTCATATTCCATAATAGTTGATTTGCTAATAATTTAAGCGCGTCTGTAGTGCTGTCTTCAAACTTTAACACAAAAACTTTTTTATTTCATAACATGTCACTTTCAGTCATTAATTAAAATAATATAAAATTTATTAATTACGTATTCAATGTTACAGTTTCATAGCTAAATTTCTACATTTGTCGACAATAAAAGTTACTGCCAACTAAACACTACATGACATTTACAGTGATGATGTTGACAAAATTTGTGCTAACAAGAACAACAACAGCAATAACAGAAATAAAAGAGGAAAATTAAAATTTTAATTCCGCACATGTTTTTCAGTTTATAAACAACAAGATAATGACATCAACAATCGTTTCTAATATATGTAAATGTGTAGAATAATTCATGAATTTATTCACTCACTCACTCACTCTTGTATTTAGTTATTAGGGGATTCAAATTATTTTGTTTTTAAAACAAAACGAATAATTACAATAAAAATGTTATACTGTAGAATACAATTGTTCAATAATAAAAAAGTTTCAGTTTTTTTTATGAAATGCATTTAATTTAAATTTAAATATAAGGACAACAAATTAATTTGTAAATAGAACTACTTTGATATTCTTACGATTTAGCTTTAGTGTGATGTGACTATCAGAGATGATTTCCAAGTGCGTCTATGGTATTGTGATGTGACAGAAGAATGTTGTATTAATTATAAATTAACAGACACTGGTACGGAAAAGAATATTTATAATTAAAATTCAATATTAGCCTTGCGATGCGTAAAACTATTGACTGAAACAAAGAACCTGTTTTCTGTAAGAAAATACGATTCTTATATTTTTAGCTTAGTGTAAACTTAAAGTCACTATAGGGTTTAAAATGTTCACAACTTTTTCGGTTTTTTTAATTTTTATATTTAAAAATATGCAAAATGTAAGTTTTTTACACTTATCATGAAACATAATTTCACCTAAACTACCCTGTTTTCAGCTTCGCAGTGATGGTGTTGTTTTAGAACATTTTCCATATAATTTTTCATTAATTGTGACGGTAGCACTCCAATTTTTACAACAATGCAGGCCATGAGTTCAAATATTATCTCGAGATTGTTAACATATATTCGCTTCTTCAAAAGATCCCAAAAAAAATATTCGAATGCTGACAAACCTGGCAATTCTGGAAAATATTCGCTATCATAAAATTTAAGTTAAAAATGTCATTGTGTCTCGGGTAGTGTGGTAGTTTAATTCTGCAGAAACCATATCTCAAGTCTATTTTTACGAGCGTAACGTAAAAAAATATTCTATAATAAGCTTAGACCGCTCTTCATTTACTGTTACAGCACTTCAGTCTTGATTTTTGAAGAAGTAGCCTTAATGATATTGTTAGGCGCAATGCCACACCATAGCACATATGTAGGTCTGGCGAGCCACATTTTTTGGCCAAAACTAAAATATTCAGTTGTATACATGAATTCAAATAAAAAACACATATAGTAACACAAAAACATAAATTTTATAAAGTTTTTATTAATTCGGTTTTTTCTTGTTTTTTATTTCCACTTTGCCAAACTCTGAGTAAATCACAATTTTTGAAGCAAAAGTTTCCTGAAACAAAAATTGATTTCCTTAAAATATGCAACAACTATCAACAAATGATTGACGATTCGTAAGCACCAAATATCACTGTAAGTTTGTGTGTTTTTGGTTCGTTGAAATCGCTTGAAATTTGTAAGTTATATACCACTTATACATACATATGTATATTTTTTAATAAAAAGTTAAAATCACTGATTTTGAGGTTATGAAAATTTTTGAAGTAATTTCTTATTACCATAATTTTTATTAAATATTTTACTATTATAAATTGAAATACTTACCATCGTCATTAATATTCATAGCTAATAGATTTAAATAGCTATCTTATTTCCTTGTAACCTGTGACTCAAATTAAACAAAAAACTACACCACGTGTTTTAGTTAACTACTGCAATTAAGGTATTGAACTTTCTCACTTCATAGAGCAACAGTTAAATCAAATTTTCAAAAACAAATTACTTTTTTTGTTTATCTGAAGTGTTTGCTATAATACTCCAACAACAAATATAGGAAAAAAAGTTTGAGTTTTGGCCAAAAATGTGGCTCGCCAGACCTAAGTATGTGCATAGGGTATACCTAATGGGGATTTAGGATTGAATTTTCAGAACCCCAGTAATAATAAATTGACCCATAAACACCGCTACCAAAAAAGGGTTTTTTGTTAAGTTAGCTTACTAACTTAGCCATTCGAAAAAAATGAGCTTCATCACTCATATTAAAATTGTTTTATAAAGTTGATTTCTTTTCTGGTCAACTGTTAAAATGAAACTGAAAAATTTATACGACGATCTTCTTCTTAATTCTTATTTGAGAATTACGAAAAACAATTTCTTTAAATGCGCTGTAGTGACGTACGAGCATTCGTAGTTAAGCAGTATGCCATCTGGTAGATGGTATTTTGTTAGCACTACATATTCAGTATTATTCGAAGTGGAAATTTTACCAAAGCAAAACTCTTGCGGTGCCATGTTGGTGGTGCCGATTCACCAAGCAACGGATCATTGCTTTCGAATATTTGAACAAACATTGTTCAAATGGTCATCCTATTATTTAGGATTTTTCATACTTCTACATTCATAAGTAGAGAAACGTGTAATAATTTTTCTCAACTGTGACAGATAGTTTTATGTGTCTGGTATGCACATACAAATCTACATAAGTATATTTAAAATACTGTAGGACATACAATAGTTGGAGTACCGTGAAAAGCATGGCAAATAGTAATAAAGACTAATATGTCTGCTATAATTTTTGCAAAATACTTTAAAGGAAAATGTGAGGAAACTCACGCATTAATGCCGAATTTTTATCAAAATATAAAATTTTTTTTTCATAGAAAAAAGCTGAAGGCCTTAAATGTGCCAATGAATAATAAGAAAAGTTATAACCATTTCCACCAAAGAAATTAAACAGCTAACTTAGAGCTTACCTACTTCCAAGAGCACTTATAGATTGCATGATATTTATAGATCCCTATTTCGCAATTATTGAGTGCTAATTACGTCCCTATTAGAAGTATATTGGTCATGTCTTCCTCTTTCCTACTGCTGAAAGATATAGAAGATATCAGCAAATGAAGAAGATATATAACGAAAATTGAAATAAAGTTGTCTTATTTTTTTTCAAAGGCTAAGATTAGAAGCAGTAAAACAGACATACTTTGTTGCTTTTTCGTTTGCAAACAGTTTTAACATTTCCATGTCTGGAATAGAGTAAGCTAAAGATGTCTCCACTGCTAGCAAGAATAAAAAAAAAATTTTGGTGGTTGTTACGAAACAATTTTCTATCACACCGCCATTGATTTTAAATTTAAACTAGAACGATTATAAAGTCCAACGTCTTTCGGTCTTTTGGGTCACCACTCCTATCAGTTTTTAGCCCTAATAAGGCTGTTATTATCATATACGCGAATATAATTTTATAACAGGGACCTTAAGTAACAGTTATCAAAAAAGAAGAGTGCTGACGATGGAATCATAGCTGGTTTCGAAAATGCATTGCACTCGGATAGTATCAGCAAAATATACTTTTCCAAATTATTCTTTCATTGTCACAATTCTTTGTAAAAATAAGAATATTTAATATTAATATTAATATTGGTTATCCAAACAATTTAAATTAAAAATCTCTTCATGTTAAAGTCAACTAAGGTCTATACCGTCATATATCAATATATTCTAATCTAATCTAATTCTAGATGGATTTAATTTAGATAGATTTTTTATTTTAAAGTCAACAATTAACTGTTATAAAATAACCTTATTGATATCAATTATATCCATTACCGTCCCTGGCTTGTAATGATTACCGTTTCCTAAATGTGTCATATAGTTTATTAGTTTGTTCTTTTATTTGTTGCCACTTCCCTTATTCTGACCAAATAGAGTACCTCATAATTCGAGCTCTAACCAACCGTACAAAACCACAAAATTATATTGAAATCGGTAACGTCAATGAACATAATCAGACTTAATTTTCATAATTTTTTTCTTACAAAAAAATTTGGCGATCCTCTAAACACCACTTGTGTACAATAATAAAAGATAAAATATATAAGTAACTCTTAAAACATTTTGATACTTTTCATACGTAACATTCATGATAACAAAATGAATAAGAATTTGTCATAAAAAATTAACTCTAGCTAAAACGGATGCACAAATAGGCATTCACATGCCTTTAATCGTAATTTCAAATAAAATTAAAAAGTAACGATTCATAAAAAAATTGTTCATAGTGTCATAACTAAACTATTGTAACGTACGTTGATAATGCCACAAAAAGTTTTAACATAAAAAATCTTGTTTTTTTTTCATATTCACACATAGTTAAAATAATAGTTTTGCTCATTACTGTAATTATATTCACTTTACGAACAAATTATAATAAAAACTACTTATATGGTGGAAAGTACAGGAAAAAAAACTATAACAAAATATCACAGCAATGCCAACTTGCAATGACTGAAATGTTAACAATACAACTTTAGATTACATATCGTATTTTCCGCCGACACATTCATAGTTTGTTAATAAAAAAAAACGATGAAAAATAAAACGTAATATGAATGAACAAAGCGTCGAACAAGTTAAGTCCTTATAGAGCTCCTCCCGCTACTACATATACGTACCTAAATAGATGTGAGTTCGTGTATGCAGTACACTTAGAGTGAATTACGAACAATATAATTCGAAAAAGTGAATATTTAAATCTCATTTATAAGATAAATAAATTCTAAATAAATCAAAATGGGCGGAAATTTAAAAAAAAACTTCAGCTTTAAAATGAGTTTTTATATATTAATTTTTGTCTGAAACATTTGTTCATTTGAAAAATTTTCAATTTACGTTATATTGACAACATTCCATAAATATCGATATTAGTCAGTGATCTTGTTGTGCAACATTTTTTTTTCAATTCCTCCATATACATATATATTAGTTGCATCTATCTTTATAAAATTGTCATCCGTTTTCCAAAAAAAATGATAAAAACATTAAATTTTTATGCTGAATTTTTACTTTATTAGAGAAGATTATTTTAAATAAACCTGTCTTTAGACGTTTAACCAACATAATATATGTTCTACACCAACAGCAATCTTCCACTTTTTTATATCACAGAATTCCTGCAATGCACAAAATATTGCCTAATTTATTGCTTCTATCATGTAACTTCAAAAGGGACAACCGAGGCCAATATTGTCCCAATTGCCAATATTGTAATTGCCGTAATTTGTTACCAGTTTTGTGATTTTCTTTGTTGTATAATGTAAGTGATGCTTAACTTCCATTATAAAAATGCAACTTACATTAGTATACTCTTATGCTAAAAAGCTACAAATTGATATTTTTGTATATTAGGATATTCTTGCTTAAAAACTTTGAAAGTCGTGCCATAAAGTATTGAAGATTTTGTAATGCCAAAAAAATAAAAATTAGAGAAATATATAAATAAATCTATTATTCACGATTGTCTTCGCGAAAGATGGTTTCGATAGATTAGATGATTCAAGATCATTTATTTATTCAAAAAATATGTAAACACAAGAGCTTGCCAGAGTATATTTATTTAGAGAAGGCTTTTAAATATTCTCTATTAACACAAAATAACTTAAATAATTTATTTACCATTAATTCATTTAAACCTTTTGTTTAACAATTGTCAGTTAATGGAACATTTATTTTGTAAATTGTTTATTTCCCATTTTACCAAATATATTTCTTTCTCGATGGTTTAATATTATTCTTATGATATTTTTGTCCGTGTATATTTTCAACAAGTGAGTATGTGTAAATATTCCCAGCTACCATACAATTTTGGACAACATCATCAACTTTTTTTTCTAAAGCAAAAATAAAAATAGAGCATGATGACAAGCGAGAAAAAATACTGTTGGAAAATTAACAAAGTTTTGTTATAGCGCCATTAGTTGTAATGTGTGTTGGGAAACATGTGACACATTTTTGCAAACATTTCTTGTGGAAATGGTACAAAAAAAAACAAAAATGTGTATGTAGTTGGTTTAGAAGAAATTTTCTTTTAGTTGTTTGGTTCACTTTGTGAATTAATAGAAGGTGTCTCACGACATGTTGATGTCATTAAACAGATTGACAGCGTACATTCGTTGGGGACAAAATAAATGGATTGATAATGGCAGAAAACTGATGAAAGACTGTTATGGACAAGTTTTGTGAAAAGACCTAAGAAAAAGTTATGAAAACTTTCAATAACATTTAAGAATATTTCGGATTTAATAAAAAAATATATGCTGCAATACCCTTTGCCATATTTGTCAAGGGTATATAAAATCTAATTACCACATTAGTAATTTCTATATGCACATATATATTGTAAAGGCTTATACATACATAGATACAGAAAATCAACCCAATAATATCTCCAGTTTACTCCAGGTGACCTAAGAATCTTCACATAGTATTAATTTATCATATACATTAGCTCACTAAAATTTTATTAAAATTAAAAAAAATTACTATTAGAATAAAAACTAACTGCTGCTGCATATATTTATATAAAAGGCAACTTTATGTTAACTTCTAGATGACCCATAAATTTTGTGGTTACAAGTAAAGCAGCTAATACACGATATACTTTTTACATCTGACTTATCGAATTCCACACTGCTAAATACGAACATGTCGTGTGTCACCTTTAAAATAATTATTCTGTAAAAAACATGTGTTGAGACATCTGACAAAATTTCAATTAGAGTGCACTCTATTTAATTCTGTCAAAACATCTGATATTGACCGTTAGCAGAAATTTCTGCTGCTGCAAAGCAGTCAACCACGGTTGTCAGTAAAAAAAAACAATTTTGACTGGCATGAAAAACTACATATGTCTCACAAATTTAACAATTCAAATGTACAAAAAATTCCGTGTATTAGCTGCTTAATATGTAAAAAACATAATTTTAATCCTTTTGTTACGACTTTGGCGGAATCTTCGCTCACACTTTTTTTTTCAAATTTTTGGAGACCCAATGGAATTTTATATGCGTATAAAATAATAAAGCATGCATGTGTATAACGCTACTTTAGGACGGAACATATTTGTCTCAATAGTATTATAGGGTGAAATATATTTATCCCAACAAACAAAGTATTAATTAATTTATTATACTCAATATAAGAATGTACTGAAGTGAAAGGAATTTATACAGCATGGTAACTAATAGCCTCGGTAATTGATTTTTTCAAAAATTCGCTAAACGCATGTAACGCATCAACGTCTTTCAGACTTCTTTACGATCATCAAAATTTGCCATTACTTTGCACATTTTTGATGTCTTTCAAGCCAGCGAGATCGTTTGTATGCAATAGATTGTATGTATGTATGCAATAGATTGATTTGTATGTTTAAATTAAAGCTCAGCATTTTTGTCCAGAACCTTCAGGAAAAGCTCTTTCTTTCTATAAAACTCCAAACGAGGGTACATCATACATCTGCAGGCTTGCTAACAAAAGCAAAATATAGTTAAGACCATTACGTAACATAATATTTTATAGTTCATGATTCGTGAAAGAAACACTTGTACTCAATTTGATTCTGATTCTGCATGACTAAAAGGATCCTTATTATTAGTGATGTATGATAGGTAGAACACAATTATAGTAATTCTTTACTAAGATCGGTTAGCAATTCATTGATCTCATCTTTACAATACAATTTTTGTAGCCTAAGAAATTGCAAAATGTAAATATAATGGTGTGCCATAGGGTGCGCAACGTACTGCTGGAATAGATGTGTCTCACTAAAGAACCCTACCGGGATGCATACGATCCCGGAATTTCGAATTCTTAGAATATATTTTAAAAACCTGCTTACCACCTTCCGCACACCCTTTAAAAAAAAAAATGACTTCTTTGACACAATTTGCTTTTTATTTAAATTATTTCTTAATTTGATCCGTTTCCAGCCATTACTTAGACAGAAATATCCAAACCAAAAAATGTTGGCAACCATGGTGTGACATAGATAACCGTATATTACAAATATTATTCATAGTTACTGATACGCACTCTTGCCTGAATTTACGAATCAATTTGTAAATTTCAGGCCCAAATAAACATATGTTATGGACACCAGTGTAAATGCAGTATCGAAAGGGTTAAGGATATTTCCAGCCTTTTAACATGTGTTTGTATATAGACATATATTATTTATAATTTTTGTAAAGGGTACATAAGATTCGTCATAGTTGAGTTTAGCACTCATACTTGTTTTTGGACTTTTGACAGGCTCCGTATAAAGTTACCGAATACATATTTAATATACAATACTGCAACTGACATAAAAATACACGATAAAGTCTTATACAATTATGTTAAATTTAAAGAAATAATATTATTCTTTAAGAACTAATTAACATGCAATAATATACACTTTTTGCTTTAATTAAAAAAAAAACAAAAAAAATCGAAAAGTAACAAATACAAGTAAAAACAAGTTCTAGTAAACCATTATTGTTTGTTTACCTCTCATGGATAAATTTAATATTTAATTGAAGCAAATTGTGTCTGCCGCAGTAAAACTTTTACAAACTTTTTGTTCCGTCTAATTTAATTTCAGACAATATAAGCGAACAAAAAATTTCATTAAATGCAGGAGATTGTAAATAATTAAACCGACAACAAGTGTTCATGTCAAATTAAGTGAACAAGGTTTAATTGTAGTAGAAATTATTAAAAATGTTATTTTACCTACAACTTGTTGCTAAATATATATTAGTTTTTTGTTAATTTGAATTTCAATTAACTAAATATTGTTTTAATAAAGGGTTCTCCAAATCATTTCTTTTTTTTTTTAAATGCTATAAAAAAAAGTGTATCTTCGGCTGTGTGGCACGTAGCGCCGTCCTTTTGAAACCAAATGTTGCCAATATCCTCCTATTAAATGTTTGTAAACAAAAATTCGTTCAACATGGCCCGATAACGATCGCTGCTTTTGCCACGAAAAGCAAAGATCGCCAAGGCCAACCGAAATCTTTTAAAAAATTGTAGGCATTATTTACTACATGAAGATTGTTGATCAACTCAAAAAAAGCTTGCCAATTAATTGAAAGATACTCCAGCACCAATTCTAAACAGTTTGCCAGTGGAAAAATTGGACACCATACGAATTGAAGCCAAAAGACCTTGAAAGAAATTGCACATCAAGAAAATTAAAGAAAATATATTTTGAACCAAATCATTACTGTCAATAAATAATGGATCCTTTACGATAATTTTAACCGTTAGAAATCGTTAGTGATTTACCTACTTACCAACTAAATCAATGCCAAAACTGAATATTCATGTCGCTTAAATTATCCTCTGTATTTGGTGGGACCAAAACAGACCTATGTATTACAGGATGCTAAAATCTAGGCTAGGCCTTTATATTTAGGAAACCTGTTCCAAACTCAACTAATTTATTTTGAAGTGAGCATTGGCCAAAAAAACGCCCAGAATATGCGGTCAGACATGAAACGGCAATATTTAATCATTTTTGGGCTTAGCAACATGTTGGAATACTTGTCAAATACTATTTAAAAATAAGTGGTTAAAAAGTTTTGGTTCTACCGCAATATAGTCTAGACGTAGCTCGCTCTAACTATTATTTGTTTTGATCGATGTAAAACGTTTTCTCCTGAATACGCTTAACTTTATAAAAGAACATTCGAAATTGGATTGATTCGTTAAAAAAATCGTGCATTTTTAGTTATACACCCAATATTTAAACATTAATGACATAAAATTATTTAATCAGTAAAATCAATCAAATGAATATTAAAAACGTTTTCCTTTATTTTATTTTTATTTAAAGTTCTCTTTGTATTATCTATATATTTCAAGCGACTAGGATATTGAATAAATTTTATTTTGAAATAACATTAATATTTCGAAAAACAATTCGTTATAATCAATAAACTTTTGATATATTTAATTTTAAAGCAAGTTAATGAACCTTATTTTCAGTCAATTCCTGAGGAGTGAAAATGAATAAACTTGACAGTTGCCTACGTGAAAACATCCATACGAAAAAATGAGGATTTACTAATCGACATTGTTTAACGAAAAATAAACATAATCCTATGTACGTAATAAGTTTGTCCAGCCGTTTAGTTGCAAAATAGATTAAAAAAAAACCTAGATACCGACTTCAGCGCCATCTGTCGGTCTGATTTTTGAATCCAAGCCATCCAGGGCGCCACCCGAATACAAACACCCAGAAAATAGAAAATCACATTCATTGCCAATCGAATGTTTCTGCAATCGAACTTTTTATTTGTGATTATAAAATTTCTATTGCAAGAATCATAATTTATTAGTGCTCACTACATATTTATATTCCGAAACGAAATTCTGTAGACAAAACCGTAAAATTTTACTATCATAACTAAATTATGAAATTAGCAACAATTGCAGTACTCATAACCGATACTGTGTACAAAAAATTCATTAAAATCAGTCCATCCGTTTATAGGGAGTTCAGTGACATACACAGTTGAATTATATAGATAAAGATATTTTATATTTAGTACTAGAAAAGCCCGGCGCGCGTTGCTACGCCCATTAATGAATAAAAATGCATTCTGAATTTAAATTGAATATCAAGTTCAAAAAGCTAAAAATTTCAAATTTTTTTTAATGAGCGTGGCACTGCCGACTTTTCTAATCAAGAAATTGTATAGTCATGATAACTCAATATGTGTGCAAAGTTTCACAAAAATCGGTCCAGAGCAAGTACCTCAAAATTATAATTTTTTCTTTTTGGGCGTGGCCCTGCCCATATTTCTAATCACGAAATCGTATAATCATGAGACCTCAATATGTGTGCGAATAGTTTTAGAAAAATCGGTGAAGTTTAAGTAGCTGAAAAAGATAAATTGTTTTTATGGGCGTGTTACTGCCCACTTTTCTAATCACGAAATTTTAAAGTCATGAGAGCTCAATATGTGTGCAAAGTTTCAGAAAAATCAGTCTAGTGCAAGTACCTCAAAATTATAACTTTTTTTTATGGGCGTGGCCCTGCCCACTTTTATTATCACGAAATTATATGGTTATGACAGCTTAGTATGTGTGCAAAGTTTCAGAAAAATCGGTCAAGTACAAGTAGCTAAAAATTATAACTAATTTTTTATGGGCGTGACCCCGCCCACTTTTTTCAACCCATAAACACTGGAATGTGTACAACAACTTGCCAAAGTTTGAGTCCGATCGGTTTTACAGTTTCGGAGTCTATAGCTAACACACACACACACAGACAGAGTTTTACTTTTATATATTTAGTATATTCCATTAATCTTTCATTTTAAATTAAAATATAAAAAATCGTCTTGGTCTTTATATTAATATTTTGTTCTTTTTGTTGAGCTTGAGATCACTTTTTCTTTTTTATAAAAATTTTTTTTTATTATGATATTTATTAAACTTAGATTTTAATATCGTATTTAAATTCTCAAACGACATGATTTTTATTTTTACTATTTAACAAACTGTATACAGCTTACAAATTTGTTCGTAGTGTAAAATGGAAGAACAAATGTTCTACACAATAATGAAATCATCATGGAATTCATATACATAAATATATTTTTTAAAGCTACAATAGTTGTTGTTTAACAACACTACCATATCTCATGAGAGCTTTTACTGCTGCCATGTAACAATGTTTACCCAAATAAATAGAACTGCAGCACTAGCATTCCATTGTCTCTTATAGTTAATGACAGGTGAATTAAATGATGTCATTTAATTTGTGACACTTCATGCAACTTGCTTGCAAAACAAGGACAAAAAAAATTGTGACCATAAATTATTGCAGCTTTCGTTTAGTCACTTCTTGACATTTAAAACTGCAAAATCATTGCTTTCATTTGTTTCAAAAAATTTTGCACTTTTACTTTTATGTTAGTTTTATATGGGTTCGTTCGCACAAAATTTTTGTCTTATTGTCCTTAAATGAGCAATTTTTAACAACGCATATCATGTTAGCTTGTAGATAATTTGCGAGACGTAATTATCTTGAATGCTTTAGTAAATGTTGTTAAATATGTCATCAATTCGAATAAAGAAGCTACAAAATAACAAAACAATAGAATTATTTTAATTGCAGGCGTATGGAGACAATTTAACAATTTTTATTGCTTTTCTATTAGAATTCAACTTTTTATAATATTTATACAGCAATCTCTCATGTTTAACTTATTAGTCATACTTTTGTTTTAAATAAAACCACCTTTTTTTTGACTAAATAATAACAAAAAGTTTTCAAAAATTTTATTTGTTATATTCATAAAATGGTATTTATTTGGAAAGACCTGAATCTATTTCTCAAAACATTTTATTATTAGTATTCCTTCCTTATTAGCAGTATAAAAATTAAAGAAAAGGTAAGAATAAACAAATAATTTGTTTATTGCTTGACCCTATTTAATCACTGAGTATCTAAAAGCCCTACTGGAACATTTTATTAAAAGATATTCAATTGAATAAATAATAATACCTTACAAAACGGCAAACCTGCACCTATGTCTCATGTCTTTTTATACCCTTCACACAAAAGTGAAACAGGGTATATATAGGTTTGACATTCCGTGTAAAATTTCTACAATTTTTATTTCCGACCCCATAAATTATATATTTTCTGAAAGCTAATGAATAGGGTTGATTTAGAGTCGATTCAGCTCTGTCAGCCCGTCCGTGTGTGTATTGAAATCAATTTTTAGAAGCCCCATAACATCGCCTGGACTTGCGTGAGATATTTAAATATCAGAAATATTCAGGAGCAGATCAGTGTTGAAAATCAGAAAAATCGGTACATAAACAACTGAGATATGAGGAAAAAACCACGACCACCTTTTTTCACAACAACAAAATACATACAAACGTGGCATCTAATCCCAGCTGAGCCAAGCAAAAAATTTTTTTATATTTTTATTTTTTGTTTTATTTTTTTGTTATATTTTTAACATACAAACATAAACTGAATTTATAATTTTACAATGGGATGTTTTTAAGTATGTATTTTTTTTATATGTATGTCCGTATTTCATATTAATGAGATGAATGGTGATACAAACAATTGTTATTGCATGAATCACTATACGTTGTGAAGGGTATATAAGATTCGGCACGGCCATATATAGCACCCTTACTTGTTTTTGTTTATTATTTTTTTAACCAACAGAAAATACTTGTTTTTTTTTTATTTTCAAAATAATTAAATGGATATTTGCATCAAAAATCAAAGAACTTTATCTGTAATTTTCATTTGCAGTTAATCAATTTATTATAAGTATTCTCTTGGATGTTTATTGAATTGAAGAAATTTTTTGTGTAAATAAAAAATATATTACTTACAACGACTATTATATAATATAAATTTATTTGATAAAAGATTTTATAAAAATTTAAAAATTCAAATATTTTGATGTTTTTTATAAATTAAAATAAATATCATTTAAATAAATATTGTATAGATATGAAAAATTATTACAAGTGTCCTGCATTTTTAGAAAAAAAATCATTAATTTAAATTTTATAAAATGTTTTTTGTCAAGCCATATTTAATGATTTATTTTGTATTTGTTTAATGTATGTAAAGCTTGGCATTCAAAATAATTGAGAGAAAATTGGAAATTGATTTTTATACTGGGAATTTGACCGCTGAAGCTTAAAAAAGATGAAAAAACAAAAAATATCAGCTAACGAACCAACACTACCTGATAAATAAATACGGATTGTTTTTCTGTAAATAGTTCATATAGAAATGGTTAGGTTAGGTTGAAAAGGAGGGGCACAAAAGCCCAAACCCACGACAGGTATACACTTAAGCCCAATTGGCATGTTGTGCGTTCCATATGAATAGAATAGTAAGAATAGAAGAGAAAGAGATGCAGACCAGTCCAGAGTATCTGGCGGGAATCGAACCCGCAAACCCTGATATAGAGAATGTATGTAATTAATTTCAAATTAAGGTTAAATTTTTATCAAATACATAATGATATATTTTATTCCTTAAGCTGGAACTATTTAAAACAAAGTTGTCAAAGGTAGTATATAGACAGTATAACAAAAATGTTTTAAGAATATGAAAAAATATATGAATATGTAGGAAAATATATGTAGTTTGATAGGTAAAATTTGAAAATAAATGCTTTGATTTTCTAATTCTAATTTCATTAAATTGTAACATTAATAGTAGTCTTAAAATACAAATGAGTATAATAGTATAAACAAATATAATTTTTTTAAAAAATATATATAATTTCCTCGCTTCTGTGGATTATTCCATTTCATATAATATCCATATCAATATAAAATATTACATAAATATTTGTATTAAAAAATAATATTTTAAAATATTTGTCCTTCAAAACTGTAAAGTCCTATAAAACAAAGAAAATGACAGAAGCTTAAAAACCGAATACATATGTAAGTTTATTAAAATTGGTGTTTAAACTAATTCTTACGATTTGTTCATGTCTATTAAAAACTATGTTTATTGTCATAGTCTATTGGGTTAAAAGAACTATTCTCTATAAATAGAGATTTGGTCAACAATTTTTTAGAAAATATATATAGAACTTTTGGAAATTCATTAATTGAATAGCAGACCTTTTTATCCTAATACAACTTTCACATTTAAAAATTCTGAGAACATCCATATAAATCTCTTTTGCAAATAACGCATTGTTCATTCAAAATACGGTCGCAAAAACCCCAATTTTTTAAGGAAAAAAGTGTTTAAACCACTTTTAATTGGGTTAGGTAAAATACAGGCACTAAAAGCCCAAACCTATAACAACTACACTTGTATACCCAATTGGTAAATAAACGAAATTAACAACTCCCCCTCCCCCCAGAAAAAAAAATCAATAATCCTTATTCCTTTCTAGATGAAGAGACCAGTCCCACCAATATTATTTCTTAGGGATTTTCAATTAAAATTACTTAGCTATTTAATGTTCTGCATAGTATTGACATTAAATTTCTCGTGTGATAATCCTAAATAAAGAACTTTAACATATGAAATGTTGCAAAGGCTCATTCTCTTCTTTGCATGCTTTACATCCGATGCAAGCTAGATGATTTCTCATTTTCGTGTGACCTGTTATTACACTATGATACCTTACCGGCATTTGTATTTTGTCATTTTCTAAATTTCTACTGTATCACCCAAACTTTAGGTTAATTTTTACTCCCTTACTCTATTAAGGTAATTTCCAAATTAATGATATTTAAAAATGATCTGATTTTAAACAATTTTTCGGCTTCTTTAGGTTTAATTATGTCTTATGGGTTGATAACCTAATTATCTCTAGAAGTTTGTAATTCTCACGCCAGTTTATTTCACTTTTAAATTGCATAACATTCCGAGCTTCAACGTGTTTTTTCATTAGAATCTTCATAACTGATTTGCTATCCATAAAGACACGAATCAGAGCTTCGTTATTAGTCTCTTTCAACCATTAAGTGCCTTCCGTAATTGCCATAATAATATTCTCGAAAACAGTATTGTGATCTGGTAGACAAAAGTCTTTACCTCTGTTTCGGCTAATGCTAAATGAATCCATTCAAGTTAGGTCACCACTCTTTGATCCGTCTGTAAAAAGACCGATGCCTTGGGTATTTCTTACCCTGAGTACTTCATCCCATTCTCCCTCTTCTGGTATTATGGTGTAATAGTTAGTCCTCTCAAAACTTGTTGGAATTTCGTCCCAAGTTATCCATGTATCTTACAAGCTGTTAACCCATTGCCATTAATATAGTTGCAAACAAGGCCTCTTCAGAATTCACCAATATTTGCAATAGGCCTAATAGATAATATATTCTTAATAGCCATTTTTTGTGTAGTTCTCATTTCATCGCATATACTAATTCGGCACCGTCTCTAGATCTTTTGAATAGGTTTATTTCTTCTCTAAGGATACCTATCAAGCTATCGAAGCATACATATGTTAGTATCGATCGCAGTATAATCGTTTTAGCCAGTGTATCACCTTTAGGTCTACTTCTCATTTTTTGTCAATTGTTCTTCTATAATGGGACCAAGTTTTTCAAACAACAAATTAAAAAACCCAAATTTTTTCCAAAAAATCAAAAAAAATCGTACAATATAAAAGTTTTCGGTCACCCTGCACAATATACAATTCTTATTGAATTTTTTACAATATTTTATTCTAAAGTCATCTTGTTTTCCAGTATAATGTTATTTTGTCTTATTTGCACAATAAATTTTTTGAGAAAATATTTGGATGTGAGCATTTTCAAGCATTTTAAGTCATACCTCGACAATGTTCCAAGTCATCTAAATATGTTTGTATGTGTACTTTCAGAAAACTTATTTCCAAAAAGTTACATCGCACAATTAACTGGACCAAAATGTTGACTTTGAATGCTTGACACGCAGCATGTATGTGGCGCCATCCAACCATCTGTTTTCTGTAAACATCTCATCCAAACAGGGTCATAAAAATTGGTCGAACATGGCCTCATACCACTTTTAAGAGTAATGCTCTAGTTGACCTCATATTCCTAGAAGTACAGATCATAAACGCATCATATAATGATTTTTCGTGGATGGGGAATTTCTAGTGAATTTACATCACACCAAATTCAGCATATTAACTAAGACAAAAATTGCTCTCATTACAGAAGAAAATACAGCGAAACGAAAATAGGCTCAAAACATATGAGAACTCTTAAATCTGCTGATATTAAAAATAGTGTTGCCACTTTAAATTAACCGCTCCAGAAAAATAAGGATTTAAAGTTCTTTCATATGTCGTGGTAAAGGGTCTGCCAAATAACAAAGTGTAGCTATAGCTGTGTGGCACGTAGCGCCGTACTGTTGAAACCAAATGTTACCAATATCCTCCTCTTAAATTTTTGTGAACAAAAATTCGTTCAACAAGGCCCGATAACGATCGCCATTGACTAAGGCCATTCCTTGCTCATTTTCGAAGAAAAATGGCCCAATTATGCCTCTGGACAAAAATCCGCACCGAGTGACTCGTTTTGGGTTTATTGGTTTTCTGTGAACCAAATGCGACAATTTGACAAAATCGGCCAAAGTAATGTCGCAATATTTCCCAGCGTTGTTCAAGCGATATTCGTTCAGCGGAATGATAAAACTAATTATCTGTCAAATTAGACATGAGTTAAGTGTTACTATTCACGAAGTAAGCACTGGTTGAAAAAAAAAACATTAGATGGCGGACCCTTTAGTATTAATAAGACTTTTCGATTCTCCCATATTTGTTTTAAAAACTTCACGCAACATATTAAAAATCTTTAAAGACAATTCCAAACTTAGTTTCAAATCAATTGCTTTCTATTTTGCAAAATAATTATACATTCCGCGTTGCAGAGTATCAATTGAAACTAATAATAATACTCTGTACTACAATATTGTCTGACTATCGCATAAAAACAAATTTATATTCGCAGCAACAAATAAACGGCATCATAAAAAAATCATGTCGTGTATTTAGTACCAGCTGCTATAGTCATTTTCTTCTCATGGCTGTTTTTATTGCAAGAAACAGTGAATTCTACAAATAAAGGAATAAAACCAAATTATAGATAAAAAATTTTATATAAAAATATTCATGAATAATAGAACAATTTTTTACGATTGAATTTCAGAAAAATACGACTTTTACTTTTTACCTATATTGAATATATTTGTCACAATTATATAGGATTTACTGTAAAACATACAAGCCAGCTTAAAAAAGTAGTTTCTCATAATGGTAAAAAAAAAAAATACACAAAAAAAACTTTTTGCAATAGTTTTCATTTTTATTTCGAAATTGTAATGAAATTATATCGTCCACTTTTTTTAAAACAATAGAAATATTTTTTTTAAGTTTCTATAGGATTTTTTAGATTATTTTTGCTTTTGTGCTCCTCTGGTTTGCATTTAATGGTTCACATCCTAACAATATCAAATCTCAACGTCGAATTCATACAAAAGTGCACACTAAGATACAACCAGAAGTATCATAATCGCCACCAGCTTCGACAGCATCATCATAAACGTTATCAGCATCAACAAAGAATGTTCAAATAGCTCGACAGTCTAACAGACAAACTGAACTATTATGTATGTATTATGGCTCAGTTATTTAATGAGAGACAATCTACTGAATAATTAAAATGGCAATAGTTTTCGGTGAACAAAAACAAAAAAGACAACAAATCTTTAGACGTTGTTTTTACGTTAATTTTGCTTAAATGTATTTTAAGCGAAGGACTTTGTTGCAAAATGAAATAGAGCTGAAAATGATGATTAATTTTACGAGGACATTTATTAAGAGTATAAATGGATTGTGTATTATAAATCCTTAAAAAAAAATTAATGACTTCCTCTAAAAAATAAAATATAAATCAGGAAAGAACGGAAACGCCATCTCTGAATTGTGAAAAATTAATTAAACAAATATTTACACACTCATTATAAAGTTTCTTGATTATAAAAAAAAAAAAATATATTGTTTGAAAAATGTAGGTTGATGTTGTTGTGAAATACTTGCAGAAGCTATTACCATTAGATATAGAACATAACAAAATCCGAACAATCCCACGGCTTTACACGGCGGCACACATTCAAAAGGCCTACTTGCAATAACTATATGAAATGAGACTTAGAAAACCTTACAAGAATGTATCTAGCATAATGCCAAGATCATGCAATCTTGTTCACTACATCTCACTATAGGAAATTTACCCAATTTTTTTGGACAAAAGTAAAAATTTTAATTTTTGCAAAGTTTATTCTTTTTGCTTTAATAAAATAAAAAATATAAGAAAGTAAACATTGCTTTTTAAATTTTTCAAATAAATTTAATTTCTGTTACTTTAACAGTTGTTTTTATTACGATTTCTAAACCAGTTACCAGAAACCCTTAAATACTGTGAATTTTGTGACATTTTCTAATAAAAATTTTCGTAACTTAAATCTATATTTTTAAAAAATTAAAAAAGGAAAATACATATAAATGTATATTCTATAGCAAAATGTTGGTAAACTCATCTATAAAATCGATTAAATTGAAAAAATTAAAGTGACCTTAAAATAAACTAATGTAATTATGAATTAGAATTTTATATAGACTTACAAAAAAATTATAACACATGTTAGAATAATATCATACTAGTTCTCTAGAACAATCAATTATCTTCCAAATTTAATATATTTCATCTGCGTCTTTTTAGTGTGTTTAAATAAATAAATTTTTTCAGGTGACAACTGCGTGCCAAAATCAGAATTAGTTAAAATATAGCTAGAGAAATACAACGAAATTGACAAAAGAGCCGCTATTTACGCCCACTTCTTGTCATACATTTCTGAGAGTGATTGTTCCGAAAATTTTAAACAGTATTTGAAAGAGCATTTACGATTATTTTGTTCAAATATGAATATAAGATGGCGAAAATAATAATGGCGTTCCAGAAATTTTAAAGTTTTTGAAAAACTTTCGTTTCAAATAACTTGACGGATGTTTTTAATCGAGCATTGGACACATTAGATCCACTCCTTTCCAGCATTTTGTTGAACAAACCCATCAAGCCAAGAAGAAATTAAAGCTTCTACCAGAAATCGAATTACTGAGATAAAAGGAGCAAAATTTTGTAGAAAATTCTCAAACAGACGAAGAAAATTCCGAAAGCAAAGATGAAGAAATGGAGAGTGGCGGCATTTTGAACCCAAGTATATTATATTAAGATGACGGTTTGGAACTCGAAAATCAAATTATTGAAAAAAATCTTTTTAAAATAAGACTTTGTTGCTACTTCATTAAAATTGGTAAAATTAATTTCTACTATTATACTCGAAAAAATTTTTAGAAAAAAATCAGTTTAGCAAACCAGATTATCTATGAAAGATTTAAAAAAAATCTTGGATGCGGGAACCTATAACCCGTAACCCCTTCTTAGAACTAATTATTTGTTAATTTTTTAGTTAAATTTACATATGTTTTATTCTGAGTGTATGAACAACTTTTTTCGGATACTACCTCTCTCTTAAGTGTTCACTAAAAGTCAAAACGAAAAAATCTTCCAAATCGGTCTACCAGTTTGGCTGTTATTAATTTTGGCCAAAAAAAGGTGGAAAATTTTTTTAATAGTGCAACCGTGTGATACAAAACCATGCTTCTAAATAATTCGTGGATAATGCCCATTGTGATATTTGACACATAAAACTGTGTTGTTGAACTCTTATGTAGTCCATTTTCATAAATTGCAATTTATGCAAAGCTAAACTATAATTAAGGGTTTCGCTAGCATTTTATTGGCCAATAGTAATCGATTTGAAGCCTACTCAGTGCATATATCACATCATCAATGGTCATTAGCTTTAAACACTTGGCTCATTTAACTTTTGCCTAAGCCAAAAAGTTAGAAAGAAATTTCGGCCAATTAGAGCTGCGAAATATTTATGAAACTAAGTGCTTTTGATCCTTTTGCTCATTTTCGGGGCAGCAGACATAATATCATTGATATTATCATTTTATATATTTTATTAAATCCTCTATGGATGCAGTCATAAATGTAAAAATTCTGAATTATATTTCCAATAAAACGTCAATGATGTAGGACTTTCAAAAAAACAATTACTCAAATCACATAACGAAACGGTAAACAAGTGTTTCATTGATAGCTTAATCAGTGCAATGAGTGTACAGTCGCCAGATTTAAACGCTAAAGGCAGGCATAAAGAAGTCCATATTTGTGATGAAACCAATAAGAAGAGAACGCCTTTGAAGAGTTACGAACGAAATAAGGAATGCCATTCCTGTAGAAAAATAGCAAAACTTTATAAATTCGGCGGTTAACTATTGTGCGGCCGTATTGTGAAAGTAAAAGAGACACGCAGCAAAGTATTACAAATTTACTTTTTTATTGTTGAGGAACCACAAACGTAAAATATTTTAGATTGCCTAATTCTGTTAAGAACATCCGATTTTTTTATTAGATGAAGAGCTATTATTTTTACCGATTAATTTTTCAAAGTTTTTCAATAAATAAATTGACGTTTTTAAGCTATTGAAATAAATAAATAAATAAAGAGTTTTTAATTCTATAATAAACAACGTACATCACAGGATTTTATATTACGTTTTGGGTTACTAAAACTTTTAAGTTGGTGCCATTACTTTAACCGTATTTCATCAGTTTTTTTACCACTCATACAACAGGTTATAAATAATACAAATATTTCCGTTTTTATGTAGATAGAACGTTAAAATTAAATTATTTGTTACTGAATTATTACACTTTCTGCCGTCAATTGTTATACCATAAACATAATTTAACAAAAAAACTTTTGGAAATTTTTTTTATACAAAACTGTTAATATTTATTTGTTTTTACAAACGAAGATAAATCTTTGATTGCTTTAAAAGAAAATTTTTTTTAAGTTTTTTCCTTTTCTTAGTTGATTTAATTTACTATTCCTAGTCAAATTATAAGAAAAAGGAAAAGCTAAATGTTTGAATATGTTTCCTCTTTGTATGTTTTTATTATAGAAATAAACAGACAACATTTCCTTAGCAAAATATTCTATATTGACAATAATTTAATTCAACAAAACTATGGATGACTAAAATTCTGATGAATAAACTAAAATGTTTAAATTATTACATAAGCTAACAGTGTGGTGCAAAACGTAATAACAAGCGATAAACAGTTAAGATTTTTAGAACTTTGACTTTAGCTTTAACATAAATATTTTTTTTTCAAAGGTATACAATTTTTTTAAATAGAAAACAACTAATTTAATGCAGAAACCAAAATTTAGGCTTTACTAGGTCACAACTTTCATGTCATATAATATTTAAAAAAAAATTTTTTGGCATATGGGCATTTCCATACAGTGGAGTAATTTTTGCAAAAATAAGTGTAACTGCAACAAAATTAGATCTTTATGTTCCATTCAAAGGGTACTTTATTTAAAAAAAAATTTATTTTATTCGAGTCATCCAGAGAAATAACAATTTATCGTTCGTGACATAAAACAGATATAATTTTGAGGTATATATGGAAATATGAAAAAAGCTGCGAATTTTGGGAGGTATTTTTCTTTTTTAATTTCTTACACTAAACCAAATATCATTTAAAATCCATCATACTTAATTGAAAACAATCTTTAAATGATTATATAATAAATTCAATTGAATATCGTTCGTGACATATCGGACGTGACAGATTTTTCTCTAATAGTATTTTTAGGTTATAAAATTTATATAATGTGAAGAAAAAAAGTTAAATTCTAAATTAGTTGCTCTTGCGACTGTTCAAATACGAATGACGGAGACAAATAATGTTTTTGCACTACGTACGTGACATTAAAATAACATCCAAGGGAGATCAAAAAAATACCGCTAATTGAACTCTATATTTTCTTTTTTCTTATGGATCTTGTTAATAAATGTTGTTACCTAATTTTAAGGAATATTTACAATTACAATTTATTTAAACATTTTAGTCGCTAAAAATATAGTTGATTGCAATTCTTTAAAATAAGTCAAAGAGATAATCAGATTAAACTCTTATTATTGTTCTTAAAATAATTTTATAAGCTTCTAATACCTGCGCATAGTAAAATTTGAGTGGTTTTTTATCAATCAACTTATATTGAAAAACTTTCAAAAGTTTTTATTTTTACAGTCGTGGTTGAAATATTCATGGAAATGTCCATATTTATGGCCTCCGTGACTGCATCTTATGCAGTTTTTTCGGTCCAGCAACACAACATTTTTTCGTCCATACCCGGTCTCAGTTAGTCAACGGTGCATCAAATGATGGCAGCTAAATGATCAGCATAAACCATAGCTTTTACGTACAAAATGTAGCCAAAAGGTGTCAAATCAAACGAAGAAGATGGTTAATTCACAGGTCCATTTTAAGAGATTGAAACGTTTGTCGCAACAATATTATGGTATCCCGAGTTATATGGCACATTTTTATTAGAATCATTTCTTCTCTAAATAATATCAAATTGTATGAGAAATACAATAATATCACGAATCATTTCCCTTTAGCGTTTGGTGATTTTATCTCCGGTTTCAAATTTAAAAACAAATAGGCCTATGACGCTTTCGGCAAGAAAACCGCACCAAACAGTAATTTTTCCAGGATGTAATAGACTCTCATGAATTTTTTAATTTTAATTGTTAATTATTAAAAATTGTAAAAAATTTCCCTGAAGAAGCAACCCAATGTGGTAGCAAAATATCGGAAAATAAAATTAAAACTATTTTTTATAAAAAAAAGTGATCTCAAGCTTAATACAAAAAACAACTGTTTACTTAAAAGCTTTTTTAAACAAAACTTCTTCATAGAATTTAAAATTTGGACCATTTCTGTACTACTAAAACCACAATACATCAAAATTGCTCAGTGGTTTTTGAAGCCTTTAAAAATTTTTTAATTTTGTTGCAAACGTTAAACAAAAGTTTTTCTTAAAAAAATCGCAATCAGTGTCTTAAGTCGAAATGACTATAACTGTATCCGTTAGCATAATTCTAACTAAAAAGTACACATACAATTATATGTACGTGTATATAAACACACATGTCATGGAATTAAATTTGGCTCGGGATAGAGGTAAAACAGATTCTATATAATTTTTATTTTAATAAAACCACTTCAAGTTTTCTAAAGAAAATTGAAAAAGACATTTTCTTTAAGCATTTTTCACACTAAAGAGCATATACATATGTGTTCTATAAGCATGCGTCTCAAAAAATTTAAGTGTCACATTAAGGTGGATAAAAATAAACAAAATAAATGAAATCTGGAAAAAAGTAAAACGAAAACGATTGAAATAACAAAAGAGGATTAAAGTCATTTCCTTAAGAATGTTTGACAGACCTTAATGTAGCTAAAGGCAAATAAATATTTGTTCCGTAAGAATTATGTGTTTGAAAAAATAAAATTCGTCTTAAAACAAACATTGTAGTTTTGGGAGTACAGAAAACTCCAAGTTGGCAATACAACTTTATATGTATGAACTCCATTTTGTTAACTGTTATTTAATTTTTTATTTATTTTATATATTTTATATACATATTTATTATACCCGCCACCAAAAAAATGGTGGGGG
The DNA here is from genome assembly GCA_941918925.1 of Phyto melanocephala. Lineage (NCBI taxonomy): Eukaryota > Metazoa > Arthropoda > Insecta > Diptera > Rhinophoridae > Phyto > Phyto melanocephala. The sequence continues at coordinate 106,198,367 of OW799235.1, read as the reverse complement.
TATATTCATTTTGTCATTCCGTTTGTAACACATCGAAATATCCATTTTAGACCTAATAAAGTATATATATTCTGAATCAGGGTTTGATTTGATGACGATCTAGCTATGTCCGTCCGTCTGTCCGTCTGTCCGTCTGTTGAAAGCACGATAGAGGTCGCACCGAAATAGCTAGGGGGCTCAAATTTTGCCAGAATCTTTCTTATAGACAAGGTTTGTTTGGTATTGAAAATGGGCTAAATCGGAATATTAGGAAGAGAGTTATAGCTCGAAAAGCAAGAGTAGGTCGAAAAAACCGTGTCCTACGAACATCGAAAAAAATAGAATTGTGTCCAAACGCATTAACGTAGACTAATGAAACTTCGAATATATATTTCCTGAGTAAAAACAATATTATTCCCCAAAAATTATCTAAATCTATGCATTAGGAGAGGAGTTATCGATCAAAATGTACGAAAATTTATACCGCACAGTGTATTTTTCGGTATATTTAAAAACAAAAACGTCATAAAAGCAACAAAATTGGATGTACGACTCTGAAATTTTGCACACTTTGCTTTTTGGTGACACGCTTTTTTGTGACGGAAAATCAATATGCCACGCCCACTTTTACGCCCACCTCCCATATAACGTTTTAACTAAAATTCATATAATTTCTCTATTAATAAAGATTTTGGAATAATAAAGGGCTATCTTGAAACATATAAGTTGTACTCATTCGCAAAAATAACTTTGACACGCCTACTATAACGCCCACTTTTCACGTTATTTACCGTTAATGAAATTTAAAAGCTCATAAAACCACGAATATTAGAGGTATGATGATCAAATTTGCTAGGTATATCCCCCTAGGCAATGTCATTACTGTGCCAGAAAATTAAGGTGCCACGCCCACTTTTACGCCCACCTCCCATATAACGCTTTACCTAAAATTCATATAATTTCTCTATTAATCAAGATTTTGGAATAATAAAGGGCTATATTGAAACACCTAAGTTGTACTCATTCGCAAAATCAACTTTTACACGCCTACTATAACGCCCACTTTTCACGTTATTTACCGTTAATGAAATTTAAAAGCTCATAAAACCGCCAAAGTTAGAGGTTTGATGATCATATTTGCTACGTATATCCTTCTAATCAATGTAATTGCTGTGCCAAAAAGTTTAGGTGACACGTCCACTTTAACGCCTACCTCCTATATAACTGTTTATCTTAAATTCATGTAATTTCTCTATTGACAAAGTTTTTTGGAAAATAAAGGACTATATTGAAATATCTAAGTTGTATTTATTAGCAGAAACTTTATTGACACACCTAGTTTAACGCCCACTTTCATTGAAAGACTACATTTACAAAAGCATTTTAGTAGCATATCGAAGTATCTGATGGTCCAAATTTTCAATGACAATGTTGATGCTCAATTGTTGGGCATGATGATGAGGCGATTTTGACTGTTCTTTTGCCACACTATCGCAAAAACCAGCAGTGGTTCCCATTCAACGAACTAGGAAGGCAGGATTATGTTGATCAAAAGAATTAAGAAGTGCATAAAATGCATTTTGTTTTGAACGCCCATTTTCATAAAAAAACCTGAATATTAAACCTGAAAATTAATTTACAAATAATTAATTAATAATAATTAATTAATTAATTAATAATTAATAATAATGAATTTTCCTGAAGATGCTACACGAAGGACTAGCGAAATATTGAGAATTTAAATACAAAAATTGGATATTTAAATATGAAAATTTAAAAAAAGAGATCAAATAAAATAAATAATTAAACCTGAATAACTTTAACGCGTTGCTCATTTAGGTATCTTTCCACTGTTCAAATTAAGTTAGTCTGAGATTGAGAAATGTCAAATGAAATGCAAAAAAAAAACTTGTCGCTTATGTGTGGTTCACCTTCAACAGGGGCCCTTAAAAATTAACCACCCTCTATAAAGAAAGTAATACATATTTAATTTGAAAGAGATTATTCCATAGTGATTAACAAAATAATAAATAATGTACTTTAAATGTACACAAAATTGGTGGTGGGTATAAAAGATTCGGCACAGCCGAATATAGTGCTCTTACTTGTTTTTTTATTTATTTAGCAAAAATTTTACGAAATAAACATAACCACTAAAATTATTTAAATTTGTCGTATTAAACAAATATTTATTTTAATAAAAAATTGTTTTAATTTTAACAAAATGCAATACCAAAACTTTTTATATATGCGGCAGCGCATATAGAAAGGGACCTAAGGTTAAAAACAGGTTTTGTTCAGGAGAGCCATTTTAAAGATTTAAATACGTGTATCTTTTGTGTAACATCACTGAGCGTGTTGGTATTGGTCTCATTTGGAAGCGACATATCTCATGATGTCAGGAACGTGTTGGTCAACCTTGAAAACGCGCGTAGGTTGTCCCAACCTCTTGTTTTGTGTAGTTGGTTTTTACTGTTTTCACCTGTTTCCATGAGTTTGATATCAATTTTGCTCTCGTTTTTTTCAAATTCAGCTTTATTTTCTGAAATTATTAATTGTGAATTATAAAAAATACTCATTTATAATTATTTTAAATCGTGAATATCACTCTGTAAGTAGGAAAATTTGTTCACATAACCTTATGTTATTCGTTTATTGAAACTTCCAACTACTGAAGGTAAGACTTCTGTTTACAATAGATACACCAACAACGTCGAACCGGGTAGTAAAATCGTAAAACTTCGCACTTTCCAAACGCGAGTTAAGTTATTTTGTTAATTTAGTAGGGGAAAAAATAAAAATAAATAAATTTTACCGTTAGGTCCCTTTCTATTTGCGCTTAGAATCGTCGACTTCACTTTTATAAAACACGCATATCTTTGGGAGGGAACACTTTTGGGGCATGGGATCGGTCTCATTCGATGCACAGATGTTGTCTACATCAAAAAAAAATTGTTTTTTTACCCTTTAGTCCCTCTCTCTATGTGCTGTCACATATGTATGTATGTGTTAACTGTATTTGATGTAAGGAAAGTCACTTAAAATTAAACACATATTTGTTTAAAATGGTCTGATGCTTATTTGGGCAAATACTGACACTATGTTAACGTTGCTTAAGCCATTTCATTATCATAAACTAGAACCGAAACAACGAAAATTTGTGTAAACTTTAAATTTGCGCTTAGTTGGAAATAAACTCCTGGCGAATTTTAAAATAAATTCTAATTCAGCAACGCTTTTATTTTCTTGTTTAATAAATTAAATTGACGCATTTTGAGTGTCATTACATTTAAAGCATTACATTCAAAAAAAGGGAACTGATTGATGTGCTTATGAGCCGGTGGAATAATTAGTTCGCTAATGGTAACCATAATCATTAACATTTTGTTCCACAATTGAAAGCCATTAATGGTAGATGTTGGGGATTCAACCAGATGTCAAACAGTACGTATCTCAGCTAAATTATGCGAAGATAATAATTTCTTAGCGCTGACTAAAAATTGATATTTCGAAAGAAAATCTTACACAACTGTTAGAACCATAATTTCTTAGCGCTGACTAAACATTGATATTTCGAAAGAAAATCTAAAACTGGACTATACGATTTGCAAAAATTCTCTTACTCACAACCGATATGGTTTCCTCTGTGCAATAACTGAAACCAATTAATAGAGACCTGCTCCCTCGGGGGGAAATGTTACCTCGGCAGAGTGTCTACTTCTTGGTGTTTCTGCCAGTGCTGGCATAAGCGTGCTATTAACACCTATGGCTGGGGCATAAGATAAGCCTTGGCCTCATACATAACAACATAGTCAGACTCAGAGCGCTGTTGGCTGTGACGTAGTAAAATCCTGGACGTCGTGCTTAAAAAGGTAAGAAACATTCAGATCGCGGTTGGTTGCGGCGTAGTGGAATCCCGTACCTAAGTAAGAGGTTAGAAAGATTAAATGCAGGTGGTTACGAATGACAATAAGAATTATTAGCAATCCCCATTCGGGAATGTGAAATCGTTTTCTAATTCAGAGAAAATGTCTGTTGTGGCAAGGGAATCAGTAAATAAACGCACGTCGTTTAATGAAAATGAAATTACTGTAGGCGACGGGGTCGAAAATGAACCCAAGAAGTTTTATTCTGCTTTAATAACCCATAACACATATATAAGTTTTTTAGAGGTATTAGACTTATTTTTTTAAATAAAACGCAACAATTGACTAAAATTATGGCATTTAAAATCTAAAAATAATTTTATGAATTTTTCGCCATCTATCTGAGACTATTTCCACTTCAAATTATTTGTAATGACATCATGAATAAAAAGATCCCCAATCATCGAATGGGGTAAATGAAATAGATGTCGAATTGATAAATTCGAGTTTTTTGTCACACTCGCATCTATAGCTGCGATAGCTCTTTCTGCTTAAATGGAAATACGCAATGTTTCCTTATTACAACAGATACATTGCAGTTAATTCGTTGGTAAGTGTAGGGTTTAAATATTATTGTTTATCTCTGTTTTGTTCATCATTGTATTCAGAGTATTTGATGCATGAAAGAAATGGTAATCCAATATAAAACAATGAGTATACAAATAATATTCACAAAATTTTTCGTACTTGTCTAGCTGGCAACAATAAATAACATAAATAAAAAACTAATATACAAAAACTGAAGAAATTAAGGAGTAAATAAAAATTTTAAATTTTAAAACAAAAGAAAAATCTTGTTTACATTTTTTTTAAAATAGTTTATTTGGGCTTATAAGCACATACATACGTACATACAAACATAAAAAAAATGTTCTCATACATATTTACGCACATATACTTGCTTGTGTAGTTGTATAGATATGAATCGGAAATTGGTTTCGAAGTTGTTGAAGCCAATATTTTGTTTTACAAATCTAATTTCCTTTAAACTTAATAAAAAGCCTTGCATTCAATGATAATATTTTTCAAAGAAAGTTAAATAATTTTTGGATTAGTCAATAATATCGGTTAAATAACGTCAATTTTCCTAAAGTTGCAGTACACTCTAATTAATTCGATTATTTTTTTTTTGTCAAAATGACAATATTTCACTTTAAAAATTCTACTTGATTTTTAATAATAAAAAATACTTAAAAACTAATAGTGGGGTCAATTTTGTTTTTATTAAAAAGAAAACAAAACTCCGATATTCACATCTTAAAGTCATTGTAAATAGAGTTGTCAAAACCGGTATCCGAATAATTCTAAAAACCTGGGTTTGTTTATTTTTTCGATCTGAAAGTGTTTATCTTTAGTTTGGGAAACCAGTTTTTATGTCTTGAATTATTCGACAATATTGAAGAGTTTGTTTCGCTTACATACATACATATGTCCTTGTTCATACATATAAACAACTTTTGTATTACAGTTTTTTAAACTGTCTTTATGTTTTATGTCCAAACAGAAAACTAGTTTTTTCTTTTTGTACGTAAGCCTTAACCTAAAAGTGCCCGATAAACTTAAGAAAAGCTCATGTTACCTTTCATTTTTAACATAAGGTTTATCAATTGATATGGCAGCTAAATTGCAATAAAGCAATTTTCAAGGAAACCTTTTTTACCGAAAACCTTTTTTTTTAAATAATTCGAAACTGGGTTTTCTTTAATGGCAAATATTTCACTACTCTAATTGTATTTAAGCAACAGTTTAAGTGAAACGCGCTTCGTGTCAATTTTTGAGTACAATGTGACAATATTTTTTATATAAAAAAAATTATTTAAAAATACAGTCAAATACGGAAAATAATAGGTTCGTTTGTTTATTAAAATTTTTACCATTTTTTTACTGGATTTTACTCGAACGTCTTATATGAAACGAACGCAATCCAGTAAAGTTCAATAAAAAAATAGTCAATGCTTTTGAGTAAATGAACGAACATAATATTGATAATAATTACAAAATAAATAAATAAATTATCAGTTTCTAATACATAACAGCTTATTGGTAAAAGAAATCATTATTTTGATCTCAACACTGTTTAAAAAAAATTTATAAAACTTTGAATTATTAAAAGAAACGGTTAATATTTTTGTAAGGTAAAATTAATAAAGTTTAAGAATTTTATTTTAAGTTTATTTAATCAATTTAACTCTTATGTACGTCTACAACTGCGTAACGGGGTATATTTTATATATTTTTCAAGTTTAATTTGATATAATTTTACTGTCTGGCGCGATATCGTCTTAGTCCAAAAGAAAAAAGGAAAAAATTTTGGTTGTAGGCACAGAGTTTAATCTTGCTTTTCTTTTGAGATATCCCATCTTTTCTTCTACTTCGCTTATATCGAACTTGCTATAATAAATATTAATATATATTCACTGAAATTTTTGTCTTAATTGTATATGTCTTCTCTTCCTTTGGATTTGGATGAATTTAAATCTTTTCGCTTTAGTATCGCAAAACTCATAAAAACAAAATATCCTTGCCTTGACGTGACATGACATGACTGCGCTGTAAACAATCTTTAAATGCATTCAAAAGAAATTGTTAAAAATACAAATTTTCCAATTAGACTTTATAAATCTGATAAACTGCTTCAAACCAGAAAATTAATCCGCAAAAATAATATGTCAGATATTTTTAACCGAACCGTGGATATATCAGACCCACTTGTTTTTCTTACCTAAAAAAGCGAATGGATACCAGAAAATGCATTCACCTTCACAGAAAAGTGATAGAGAATTTATGAAGGTGACAAGTGCAAAAATTAAGTCAATACCTTAACAGTACACAAATGTTTTGAACGATATAAATTTAGGAAATGAATACCATATCAATATTGAATAGACAAAAACAAAATTTTTAAAATTTTACTTCTGTGAACAAGAATGCGATATTTTATTTTTAGAAAAAAAAGCTGAATTAAAATTGTGTCAAAATCATTTTATCAAACCCACGCTTGGTAAAACTTCCAGCACTAGGATGTAAAAATGGCTTAAACTACCTAAAACTCCTGCTAAGGGGTTATTTACTCTAAAAACTTCTTATGTAATACGTTAAACTTAAGAGCTTGACAGTTAAATTCTTGGCCAAGAAAATTTAATTACCTATATTGCAGTGTAATAATTATACGAGTATAAGTCATAAAAGTAATGTAATATTATCAATCATTCTTAACTGTACTCCAATATTTTTAGTTATTTTGATAAAAAAAAATACAATTGAATAAATTTAATTTATTTAACTAAACAGCTGCTTAATATAATTCAATAGCCTTTGATACAAATCGCCGTTTGTAAAAGTTATTTGTATTTCTTACATCCTGCTTAGCTTACAAAAACGTATCATAATCACATTATTATTCATTGATTACATTTTTTCAATAAATATACATACATATTTGGTTGCTGTATAAACTCATATATTTTCTAAATAAATGACTTTGACATAAAACATTTTAACAATACGAAAAACTGATACTTTAATCCAATTTCTCTTTAATATAATTTGAAAGAAAAAAAAATTTTCTCTCTAACAAAATTTATTATCATTTACTCCTTAAATAACCGCCAATAACTGATAAAGAAATTGAGCATGAGCTTGAATCTAATGGGTACTCGTGCAGAAAAAAAAATATTTAGCTCTATTCCAGACAGTTAAGATATTTTAAATTAATAAAAAGTTTTAAGAAAACAAAAAAAATTGAAAATAAGGCTGTAATTAAAATATAGTCACAAATATATTATTTTTTTTATTATTTTTATGATTAAACTCAAATTTAAGCAGAAATAAGTCAATATTCTTATTCATAACTACTGTTAAAAATGTCAAGCTTTTGTTTTAACGAAACTTACTTACAAGAATAAAACAACTACAACACTATTTATCAAGTGTTAAAGAAAAGAAAAACAAATAATAATAAAACAGTTTCTAAAAAACCCGTAATAGAGGACAGATCCTTTAATCTGACTAAAGAAAAGCAACAAGAATTTACTTGATAGAATGGCCGTAGTTTACAGTAATGTTAATAAAGGGTGGGACAAAAGCTACTATAGAGTTTTAAAGTTTAATAAATTTTTCGTTTTTAAATTTTTTGACAGATTATTAAATCAACAAAATCGAATTGCTTTACACAAAGAATGGAAAGCAATGACACTTAAACCACCTACCGTTTTCATCTTGGCAATACTGGGGCCTTCCACAACATCTTTCAAAATTTATGGTTTTTGGCCTTGAGTTCAAGGATTGTCTTAAGCTTGTTCAAACATACTTACTACTTCAAATAACAAAAACAAATCTGGCAAACGAGCTGGCCAATTAATTTCCGATTTTTTTTTTTTTTTTTTTAATTTTTCGTTCTCCAAAAATTTTACTTAAAAGTTCTATTGTGTCTTAGGCAGCATGGGTGGTGGCCACTGTCTTAAAAAGCAGTAGCTATCGTAAACCGAAACCGCTCTCTATTTATGGTTGTAACACTTTCATTTTCACTTTTGAAGAAGTAAGGCTCAATAATATTTTCAGATGTAATGCCAAACCATATTGTACACATAATGAAAATCTCAGAACCTAAAGTTCTGCTATTCAAACAAAAATAAGCTTTATCACATATAGTCTGTTTTTCAAAAAAAAAATTCAATTTATCTCTGGCCAAGTGTTGAAATTTACCTGCAAAGATTTCTGATGATCTGCGGGTGTTAATTCTGACACCAATTGCACTTTATATCGGAATAAAAATCTTTTTTTCTAATCCGCCGTAGTAACGTACGAGCCAAACCAAGTTAAATAGAACATATTTTGGTAGATATTTTTGGTGTTTTGTTTACACTTTGCTCTACACGAACTAAACATGGTCTATCGATATGAGGCACATTTCAAAAATGCCTTGTTAGTGGTACTAATATACCAAGCAAGGAATCATTGCTTCAGTGCAAGAAATTCTGACGTTAAAAAGTCGCCGATAACAAAACAATAATAAATATGTAAACAGAAGAGTTATTAAATTTTTGAACAAAAGTCTACCAGAATAACCTTGAATTAAAATTTTCCAATTATTGGGAAAATGTCAGAGGTAACAATAGCTATTTTTCTGACAATATTCATATTCGGCGCCAAAAGTAAGCCGTGTCTCAGGAGTCTTAACTATCAGGAGGGTTAAGTAAAATTTCTCAAACTATTCTTTCTAAATAGTTTTTAACAGGTATTACAACATGTGACCAATCGTTGAGTCGATGCTTGCTTCGAACGAATAGTCTGGTCAGATTTTAGCATATTATAATAGATACGATAATCTCTCGCTTTGGGTTATCCTAATGATTCAGTAAAAAATGATTTCCTTTTATATCGTTCAACCAGCACTGAGGACATGCAAAAAGTCCTTAAAAGTCAGTCAATCTGCTTCAAGTTTTCCCCGATTTTTTATAAATCCTGATGCTTACAAACGTTTTGAAATTGCCGCTTGCGTAGTTTGTATTAGATTTTTTGCTTGTCAACACTTTTTATGGAGCAATGGCTCTATTTTTTTTAGTCTTCAAATTTTTATGACGGGTCTGGATTAAATTTCCTATCAAAATCAGCTCCACGAAAAGCCCCCCAATGAAATGGCTCCACGAAAAGCCCCCAATGAAATAACGCCCAGGAAACAATCCCCAATGAAGTAGACCCCAAAAAATTGGAAATAACACCCAAAAACAATGAATGAAATAACACCGAAAAATAAACGAAATAAACCCCAAAGCGAAAACGAAACAACCCCCAATATTTGGGAGTTATTTTATATGAAATAACTACCAATGATGAAAATGATATAACCCCCAATGAAATAAACCCCATTAGCAACAGAAATGAAATTATGCCCAAAATTCATAAAAGAGTCAGATTCATTAAGAATTTTATGAAGTCAATATGGACCAACAGATAAATCGCAAATTTATTGATATAAGTTGTGTGGAGGCCCGCAGGTGTCTTCTTTATAATAAGGATATATGCAACTTCGAAAGTGTGCCAGCATTCATAATCAATTTTTTTTTTGGTGAAAGAACATACAAAGCTCGTTTAATAGTGACTACTTTTGGTTTTGTAAATGGACTAAGTCCAGTGCAGTTATTTTCCCTTATACGATGGAAGCAATTTCAGATCAGTCACCAACGAGCTATTCTAAAACTTTTGAATGGCTTGAAAATCCAGCTCATGGGAGACGTTATTATAGTTACAATATTGTAAATAAGGAAGTAATTTTCTGTAATGAAGATGTGAGGAAGTATGGACAAAGAATTGTTAAATATTTCCAATAAATTTATTTTTGAAACCCAACTGCAAAAAAATTATTTTCATGTACATACATAAATAGTAAACTTAATACATTATACGTAAGAAATGGTAAAAAAAACAAAATGGTTGCTGATGAATTCAAAATGGAGAAAATATACGTTGTATGTATAAATGCTGCCAGTTGGTTACACATTGTTATTATGTACCTCCTCACTGTTTGGCAGAAGTGTTACAAACAACCGTCCGTAGACTAATTTCGTAGTCTGTCATGAAGGTTGCACCATCCAAATCCAGAACGTTATCATTTATTTATTTGAAAATATATTGTAATATATTCACAGGCTAAAAGTTTTCTTGTAAAAGGCCTATTTTTATATAATTTATTCACAAACACCGCCAAAAACCAACAGCTTTATAAATGAAATAACCCCGAATACAAAATGAAATATCACCCAAATTATACACGCTATGAAACAAGCCCCGAATTTTAAAAATTTGTTGGGTGTTATTTCATTGGAGATTATTTCATAATTTGAAAGCCCCAAATGATAAATGAAATAATTTCCAAAAAAAAAATTGAAAAATGGCCCAAAAAAATGGGAGTTATTTCATATGAAATAACACCCAAAAATGTATGAAAAAAATTTGGAGAATATTTCATTTCTCGTTTGGGCGTTATTTCATTCGGGGGCTTTTCGTGGAGCCGATGAATAGCAGACCGAATTCCACCATCCAACCCTTTTTGCCCTGTTGAGATGTCAACAGCACCCGGAAACTTTCGTGTTTACCGAATCTCGACGGAGATCAAGCATCGGCGCTTACTTCCGAATCCGTTTTCCGCTTGGGATAACCTAGCCACAAAGTGTACTCCGAAGAGGCCTTACCAATAATTAGACCAGAACAAAGTTCTGGGGTCTTTCTGATTGCCGCGGTATCAGAAACGCCTCTCGACAGCCGTAAAAATGTGCTCTGACCAGAGTATTAATTTTCTCCCAAATTTTGGCTCCAAGAAACCGAGATGTTTGTACAGCTATTTACCCCGAGATGGCAAGCACCAGGGCCTGGGAGATGGCCAAGGATACATGCCCCCGGGGGGACATTGCGCCATTAGTGGTATCTTAGCTTAACTCTCTCGTCTATGTGTGTATTTGTTAAGCATAAGTTGGACATGACATAACCATAACTACACAAAACAGCTGTTTGAATCAAACTTATGGGCATCAATGTATTTGATTATAGGTAACTGTCGCAATAGAAATCATAGAAACCAATTGAATTTTGCTTTTTTTTCTCTACTACAAATAAGCAAAAACTTGTAAAACATTGAACCTAAAATATAAGATAAGCTTTCATGTGGTTATTTGATTATAATATATTATTGGATTGACGGTACCGGAAAAAAGTACATCTTTGAATATAACGTATTTTTGCAAGACAATGAGATTGCCGAACGCTATGGTTGCATGTTCTTGAGGCTAATAACATTTATTTCAACTCATTAATATTCTCGGGACAAACTTTTATATTTTAAAATCCGACCGGTAATCTTAATGTTTATGGGTTACGGGATTTTTTTTTTTTTTTTGTTTCTTGTAAGGTGGGGTAGTACGGTCAATTGCATATGTCTACATACATACAAACATACATATCGTAGTACTTATTTACAAATTTAATATATAAAGTTCTTGTGTTATTTTTCAATATGCAAAAATATATCCGAAGGAATTAATACAAACTTTTATTGTCCTGTTTTTATTTATGTTCATTTATTTAATCATTCATTCAATTATCCATTAATTTATTCAGTCATTAATTCAACACATGTTTTAAGTTTTTATTTAAGGCAATTTAATAACGAATAACAAATAAATTTAAAGATTTTCTTTGAGTGCAATGAACCAAATAATTTCTCATTTACATAATTCTCTGTTCTTACAGACTACTGATGGACAACTGCCATTAATTATGAAGCCAAATTGTATTGAGTATGAGCATATCACAGTATGAAAATTAAGTAACAGACACAATTTTTTTACATATGGAACTTATATGGTAGGGGCTTTAAGAAAAATACATAAAAAAATATTAAAATAAATGAGTAACTTGTTAATATATATACCCTGAATTGAATGAAATACGATTGTGACGTAAATCGTATATTGTTCTGAAAGAAATAAATTTAATTTTAAAAATTAGAACTTTAATTGTATTTTCGCATTGGTTGCAATTTGAAGAAATCAAGAAAAATTGCTATAAACTGTCAAACTCTACATATAAGCATGTTAATTTGTCTCTATTTTTATATGAACAAAACACGACAAAAATGTTGATCTAAACATTTTAGGATTGTATGATTTCAATATCAAATTTCCCGATTCGCTCGGGCGAATAAAGCGCGTTTACTTTATTCGACTGTTCGACTGTACCCTTCACACAGTTTGTACCATCATGTACACATATACAAAAGAATGTATTAGCGACCGCTGGATTCTGTTAAATAACATTTTTTCCCAAACATTTTATTGGCCAAAGATACATATCTTATAAACACATAAAAAAAAATTATTACTTAAAAATTTTAAATTAATTGAATTATTGATTTGTTCTTAAATTCGAATTATATTTTAAATAAATATTTATTAAAATTAATTTTAGAAAATGGTAGCTGTATCCACATTTTGTCATTTCGTTTGTAAGGCATTAAAATATCCATTTTAGACCCTATAAAGTACTTATTTTGTGAGTCCTGGTTTCATTTTTTGACGATCTAGCTATGTCCGTCCGTCTGTCCGTCCGTCGGTCATACTTACTGTCTGTTCATCTATTGAGATCACGATCGAACCGAACAAGCTAGGAGGCTTGAATTTTTCCAAAATATTTCTTATGCACAAGGTTTGCTGGTTATTAAAAAGGGGACAAATTGGAATATTAGGTAGAGAGTTATAGCTCGTAATGCAAGAGTAGGTCAAAAAAACCATGGCCTTCCAACATCGGATAAAATGCAATTGTATCCAAACGCATTTACCTACAGCGATAAAATTTCGAAAGTATATTTCCTAAGTAAAAAAAATATCTTTCCCTTGAAATTCCTCACATCGGCACATTACAAAAGGAGTTATGGAGCAAAATGTACGAAAATTTATACCGCTCAGTGTCTTTTTCGGTTTATTCAAAATTAAAAACATAATAAAACTGACAAAATTACGATTCGGAAATTTTCCAAAAATTGCTTTTTGATCGAAAGATTTGCAGATATGGCAAATGAAAGTGACACGATCACTTAAACGCTTACCTCCCATATTACGCTTTAACTTAAATTCATATAATTTCTCTATGGACAAAGTTTTTGGAAGAATTAGGGACTATATTAAAAATATCTAAGTTGAATTTATTAGCAGAAACTTTATTGAAACGCCTACTTATACGCGCACTTTACATGTAATCTACTGTTAATTAATTTAAAAGCTGATAATATGAAATAAGTTGATGAAATTTCCTACATGGCCCGCTTCGGTTACATGTGTTTCATTTGCATTTTTGGACTAAAATACATTTCGTGTAATATCAAAATCTTACCGCATACAGCCACTACGACTATTTTAAAAAATTTAACCCAAGTGGTGAACATTTTAGTGACGTCAGACTTACATATGCATGTGGCTTTTTACATTTCGTGTACTACAGGCTTTCTTCATTAGGTTGTTAATATTGAAGAATTTACATACACAAATTGTCGAACATCGTTCCTTTTTAAAAAAAAAAATTTACAAAAAATAATTAAAATTGCAAAAATATGGTCTGGCCAGACTCAAGCGTCAAATGAAGGGTAAATATCCGAATGCCAATACCATATACCAATATACAATTATTAAAAACCGAACACTATGTACTTAGCATTCAAAGATTTATCAATTTTTAATAAGAGCTATTCAACAGGTATTCATTATTTGAAATTCAATTTGTAAATACTAAAATATCATAAAAATTTAATTTATTTCTTTTTGTAGTTTTAATTTTCATATAAATACAAAATGTTAGAAAAAAGACCACTCAACAATATTTATGTTAAAAAAAAACGAAATAAAACTATTTTGTTATCCGTAGCACGTGTCGCTGGTGAAATAAGATTTATTATACAATAAGAATCCCTTATGAATAATTTTCTTTTTCGTAGCAGTATGTTAATCTCAGTAGTAGAGAAAGCATCAAATGCAAATTTAATACTTGTACTTCAACAAGACTATGATTCTACGAGTGTGTGAGTTTCTAATAAAAAAGCCATTATTTAGACTAATCTTTGAATATGAATATGTTTTATTTATGAGTGTGGAATTGTTTTTTTTTTCTTACATACTCCTACGTTGGTTTACTGATCGCTTTATTAGAATAACAGAATAAAGACAATAAATCTTGAAAGATGTGACGATACTATAAAAAATAGAAGACAAGACGAATCATTTATAATTTGTGTGTTTATTGAATGTATGAATGGACACTAAGTGTTGATAGAAAGGAAATATCATAAAAATACAGGGTGGATCAAAAGTCACCATGAAATATTTAATTTAATTTAATATTTAATAAGTATTTTGTTCATATATTTATTTTTTTTGTATCGGCTAAGAGTACCAGAGTGGCCAATTTTAGAATTTAGTTGCTATAGTAAAATCTTATGGTTGTATCTATAGAATTTGATTTTGAAATATAAATACATAGTCAAATTTTAAAACCACAAAAAAGTTCCATTGCAACAATTGAAGTTGAAGTTTAATATATTTATTAAAAGTTTTAGTAGCCCAGTCTTTAGGTCTTAATCAGACACAAACTTCTATTCTAAATGTAGTTAAAAATTTCAAAAAATAAAATAATTAGAAAAAAATTTATATAGAAAACTCACCTTAAATTTTCTTTAAATGCAGAATTTTCTAAGAAAAAGAGATAAAGTGTTTTTTACATTAAAGTTTTTTAAAAAAATTAAATTGCCGAAAACAGAAACTTTAAGATAATTTTTAAATTTTACAAAACAAATATTTTCTATAAATTAAAGTTTAATGGCCTTTTTTTAATAAAGATGTTCCACTCTGATTTTTTTTTCAAATTTAAAAAGAAATTAAATGTACTATATGGTGATATTGCTTGCCAACTTCTGGAAGCACTTATTTTGGATAAAAATAAATGTAACAACTCTTATATACACACATACATGTAACTTCTTGTAAAATTAAAAAAAAAATAACAAAAACTACAAAATTGATTATATGAACATACGAGGGGCAGTAGCTGTACCATCACCAGTTATCAGTGATGCCAGAACTTAATTAGCAAAAATTGCTAAAATTCTGGAAAAAAATGGCTAGAAACTAGCTAAAAAATGGCTAAATGTTTTAAATAGGAAGTTTTCAATATTTTAATAAAAAAAGGTAAGAAAAGTTATAAAGTACAAGAAATGTTATAATGGTGTTAAAAGGACCAATTATCATCAGCATCTAGCTCTCTATTATTGTCATTGTCATCTTAACTATCGTGAGATCCTATCAATTTAAGATAATTATGTGCTACTTCATATTAAAAACAGCATTTATAAATCCTTTTTAAGCAGTATCTTGAAAAAAGTATATAGAAAAAATAAAATATTGGTCTCTCGAAATAAACCAAACTCTCTTCAATCTTTATAAATCAATATTGAACGTGCCATTCATGATATAAAACTTGAGTTAGTGGAAAAAATGCTCAAAAATTGGGTTCATCGAATTCGTTCCTGCAGAAAAAGTCGTGGAGGCCATTTGAATGAGGTTTTATTTAGAACTTAATTGTATCGATTGTACTTAACATTAAATAAAAAACTTTTGAATTTCCGTAACTATAAGTGTGTTTTTTTTAGAAATCATATCACTCCTATTGGAAACCCTTTTACATAGCTAATGTATCCTCCTAGCTTGAAATTCACTGGATTAAAGGTAAAGTCTTGGTCTTGATAATTTATGTGTTTCAGAGTGAACAGTTAAATCATATAATTTTGCATTAACTTCACATTTACAATATTTACAAAAAGTTTTTAACTCTTGTAATCCTTTCCTTTCATTTTGGGTGGGATAACTTCAGGGAAAATTTTGTTTATTTTTCTTAAATTTATTTTTTTATTTATTTATTAAATACACATGCTTGGTTGGGTTTTTTACTGATTGATTGTTTGTTTATGCAATATTTTAATGAGGTTCCCATCGATGCAATTTTTATTAGTTAAAAAACCTTGTTTTATAAAAGCGTTTTTCACTATTTAGAAAACGAAACAACAACATTTAAAAGATAAAAACCAAAAAATGGCTAAAAAAGGTTAAAAAAATATCTGGGAATGGCTAAAAAAATTGCTTGTATCTAAAAGCAGAATTTACTAGCTAAGCGTGTTCAAAAATAGCTAAATCTAGCCATAAAAAATCTAAATTGGCAACACTGCCCGTTATATATAACTACTTTAAAGAGTGCAAACCAGCTACTTTCTAGATTCCATCTTCAAATTAAGCAAGAGTTGGTGAATAAGTTTGTACGGTGCTCTTTGTAATATTTTTGTCATCGTTGTAAACTTTTTCATTAGTTTTTTGTTTTGTCTTTCTGCTTCCTTTGTGTTAATAAAAAAAAAAAATAGTGATAAAGGATGAGTATTTTGTGGATGCACAAAAAATACACTTTTTTGTAAGAAAAGTTTTTGTTAAAATATATTGTAAGAACTACGTATGTAAAGAACTATGCTGTACAGAAAAAGTATAAAGAAAAATAAAATTATCTGAGATTGCTAACAAACGTGTAAAGACTTGTTCTACCACAATTTTTGTCAAAATATATGGTACAGAAAAGTACGCATGTAAGCAATAAATAATAGATTATTGTGTAGGGATTTAAGTAATATTCCAAAAATATATCAAATCAGATATCTTGTAATGTTGGATGTAAATTTATTGTTTTCTTAACAAGAGAGTTTTTTTAAATTAAGAATTTACTTTTGTCCGAATTGGGAATAGTTTTCGTGAGAATATTTAACTTTTTTGAATTTTCTGCGACCGTATAAAAATTCTATTGATAACAATTTTGGAACATATTTACCGGTCAAATACACGGGGAAAATCAAAAATCTTAAACATTTTTCATCTGAAAGAATCATTAACTCTTGCATTGAACTGGATATAATTGTAAAAAAAACAAGTAACAGTGCTATATTCTTATACACCCTTCACAACGTGTAGTCATGCAATAACAATTGTTTGTATCACCATTCATCTCATATAAAATACCTATATACATGTAAAAAAAAAAAAATAACAAAAAAAAAATTAAAAACAAGTAAGAGCACTATATTCGGCTGTGCCGAATCTTTTATACCCACCACCAATTTTGTGTACATTTAAAGCACAATATTTATTATTTTGTTAATCGCTATGGAATAATCTCTTTATAATAAAATATGTATCACTTTCTTTGTAGAGTGTGGTTAAATTTTAAGGGCCCATTTTGAAGGCGAACTACACCCAGTCTTCAAATTTGTTTTCTGCATTTCACTTGACATTTCTCAATCTCAAACTTACTCAATTTGATCCGTGGAAAGATACGCAAATGAGCAACGCGTTAAAGTTATTCAGGTTTTGTTTTAAAATGGGTGTTCAAATCAAAATGCATTTTGTGCACTTCGTAATTCTTTTGATCAACATAATCGTTCAAATTCGTCCACAATCGGGAGAATTGTAAAAAATATTTAAATTTCTGCAAAACAGGTCTGTATAAAATGCTAGAAAATCTGTGAATGCCTTCTTAGTTCGTTGAATGGGAACCATTGCTGGTTTTTGCGATAGTGTGGCAAAAGAGCAGTCAAACTCGACTCATCATCATGCCCAACAATTGAGCATCAACATTGTGATTGAAAATTTGGAGCATCAGATAGAGGAGTGGCGCCAAGGATGGGGGGGCCATTTGGCCGATATTTTGTTAAATACATAAATGAACCATACAAATATTATAATTTCAAAAAGAATTAATAATAATTTCCTAAATAATTTGTGTTTTATTTAAATTCAACATCGGTCCCTAAAATTTAACCACCCTTTATAACTTCGATATGCTACTAAAATGCTTTTGTTAATGTAGTCTTTCAATGAAAGTGGGCGTTAAAGAAGGCGTGTCAATAAAGTTTCTGCCAATATATACAACTTAAAAATTTTAATATAGTCCTTTATTTTCCCAAAAACTTTTTCATTAAAAAAATTACAGGAATTTAAGATAAACCGTTATATAGAAGATAGGCGTTAAAGTGGGCGTGTCATCTAAACTTTTTGGCATTGCATTGATTAGAAGGATATACGTAGCAAATTTGATCATCATACCTATAATTTTGGCGGTTTTATGAGCTTTTAAATTTCATTAACGGTAGATAACGTGAAAAGTGGGCGGTATAGTAGGCGTGTCAAAGTTGTTTTTGCTAATGAGTACAACCTAGATGTTTCAATATAGTCCTTTAATAATTCCAAAATCTTTATTAATAGAATAATTATATGAGTTTTAGGTAAAACGTGGAGGTGGGCGTAAAAGTGGGCGTGGCACCTTAATTTTTTGGCACACACATAACGTGAAAAGTGGGCGTTAAAGTAGGCGTGTCAGAGTTATTTTTGCTAATGACTACAACCTAGATGTTTCAATATAGTCCTTTATTATTCCAAAATCTTCATTAATAGAGAAATTATATGAATTTTGGTTAAAACGTTATATGGGAGGTGGGCGTAAAAGTAGGCGTGGCACATTGATTTTCCGTTATAAAAAGGCGCTTCACCAAAAAGCATGGTGTGCAAAATTTCAGAGTCGTACATCCAATTTTGTTGTTTTTATGACGTTTTTCTTTTTAAATATGCCGAAAAATACACTGTGCGGTATAAATTTTCGTACATTGTGATCGATAACTCCTCTCCTAATGCATAGATTTATAAAATTTTTGTGGAAAAATATTGTTTTTACTCAGGCAATATATATTCGAAGTTTCATGAGTCTACGTTAATGCGTTTGGACACAATTCCATTTTATTCGATGTTCGAAGGACACGGTTTTTTCGACCTACTCTTGCTTTTCGAGCTATAACTCTTTTCGTGATATTCCGATTTAGCCCATTTTCAATACTAAATAAACCTTGTCTATAAGAAAGATGCTGGCAAAATTTGAGCCCCCTAGCTTTTTCGGTGCGACCTCTATCGTGCTTTCAACAGACGTACAGACGGACAGACGGACGGACATAGCTAGATCGTCATCAAATCAAACCCTGATTCAGAATATATATACTTTATGGGGTCTAAAATGGATATTTCGATGTGCTACAAACGGAATGACAAAATGAATATACCCCCACCATTTTTTTGGTGGCGGGTATAATAAAAAAAAATAATAAAAAAAATTACAAAAAAAATTTTAAAACATTTAAAAAAAAAATAATAAAATATAAATAATATATTAAATAAAAAAAAATACAATTTTTTTGGCTCAGCTGGAATTCGATGCCACGTTTACTTAAACCAGTATATATGTAGGTTGTTGTTGTAATTGTGAAAAAAAAACGAGGTGGTCGTGGTTTTTTGCTCATATCTCAGAAAGTTATCTGGCGATTGTGCTGAGTTTCAATAGCGATTCATTCCTGGATATTTCCAAGAGATTGATACCATATAGAGATCTGAGGAACATATAGTTGCTTCTAAAAATTGATTTGAACCAACACAAGGACACACGGGCAGACGGACAGACGGTTAGGGCTTAATCGACTTCTCTATTCATAAGCTTTCAGGGGTCGGAAATGAAAATTGTAGAAATTACAAACGGAATGGCAAAGCTATATATAACCTTGTGCACCACAGGTGAAGGGTATAATGAGTATACGCCTACGTGTATATGACCATGTGACTCATTAAAGTTTGAATCTGATAAAAATAAATAGAATTCATACTAATGAAGACTTTTCTGTTCTAAAATTTTGGATTATCAAAAAGTTCAAACTTTTACATTTGAAATTTAAAAATAATTGACGGTCTTGATTGTCCTGAATCAAACCATTCGATCAAAAACTTATTAGATGTCTCTGTTTGGAATTTGTTTACTTTACATTTCTGAATAATTTGCTTAACATTTATCCTAAATATTTTAGTGGAATTAAACTCAACTACAAAACAAGCAAAAGTAAACGTTTGGTAGCCAATCTTAAAGCATATTTTTGTACACGTTTTTACAACCGTCACCGTGGGTGGCAAATGGGATTTAAATACAATTTCTTTAGGTACGAAATTATTGAAATTTGTTTTATTAAATTCAGTGCTTAGTCTAGAAATTAAAACTATGTATTCTCAGATACTTGAATACTTTACAACTAATATTAATGGCTTCTCTTGGTGACCTAACTCTTCGACTACAACTAGACTATACAAGTCTAGACTCGAAGATATGTATATAATATAAATTTTGCATTTATATACATATAAATACATTCCACTCGGATCGTGTCTGCAAAACATTGTATTTGAACATATTTGTTCATAATAACAATAAAATTTTTTTGTAAAAATAAAATTAAAACTTTAGATGAACTCGAGCCTGAATAAGAAGTTGAATATTAGTTTGAGACTTTTTGCCTCCCCTATATTAACCCTGATTTCAACGTATTAGCAAAATACATCCAGTGGTTTTTGAGTCATTCGAGTTCAGGGACAGGACAGACAGGCAAACAAAGAGACAAATAAACAGATAAAAATCTTGAAGGCGGTACGTAGTATTCTTAATATTATTTATTTATTTATATATACCACCAACAAAGTTTACAAAAAATTCTTGTTCAAACCGAAACGAATAATTTTGTCCGTATATACTTAGACTTTTACCATAACCCAATACCATTCAGAAGTAACAGGTTAATAAACTTTTTTGTATACCATACTGACAAAGAAGTTAATGGTTGATTACAAAGATAAAATTTCACACTTGTGTATAGATTTGTTATACTAAACATTGCCAAATTGGCACTTGTGTATATTGCTGATTTGTGAAATGAAATTTAAGGTTAGTAAAGATGACATTAAAATTTTCAAAACCGACATCAAATCTTACACCTTAGCAGAAGACATTCAAGTTAAAAAATTATGTTTGTACTTTTGTATACAAGTTTTTTTAACCAATATTGCCAAGTAACTAAAATTTTTTTTACGGTTTTTTTTGTATTTATTATAATGTTAATTACAAATAAAAATATTGAATAAACATTTATTAATTATTTTATATAACATTATTTACTTATGCATTTCGGTAGTAATTTTTTATTATAAAAATAATGTTATTGCTTGTGTGCGATTATTCGCAACATTGAAGCAGATTTAAATTAAAAATATTTACATACAATATATAAGCGCTAGGGTGATCGATTTATCGATTCTTCTGAAAACCGGGTTCGAACAGTTTCAAAAGTTTAACTTTCAAAAAGCCAGTTTTTTAGTGAGAATATTTATATCACAAAACAAAATTTCTTAATGTATAAGTAAAAAAATAATAATAAAATTGATGTCTATATATAAACTTTTAGGCTCCACGAAAAGCCCCCCAATGAAATAACGCCCAAACGAGAAATGAAATATTCTCCAAATTTTTTTCATACATTTTTGGGTGTTATTTCATATGAAATAACTCCCAATTTTTTTGGGCCGTCTTTCATTTTTTTTGGAAATTATTTCATTTCTCATTTGGGGTTTTCAAATTATGAAATAATCTCCAATGAAATAACACCCAACAAATTTTTAAAATTCGGGGCTTGTTTCATAGCGTGTATAATTTGGGTGATATTTCATTTTGTATTCGGGGGTTATTTCATTTTTAAAGATTTTGGTTTTGGGGGTGTTTGTAAATAAATTATATAAAAATAGGCCTTTTACAAGAAAACTTTTAGCCTGTGAATATATTACAATATCTTTTTAAATACATAAATGATAACGTTCTGGATTTGGATGGTGCGACCTTCGTGACAGACTACGAAATAAGTCTACGGACGGCAATAATGATTGTTTTCCCTAAATCAAAAGTAATCGGTTGTTGGTTCCACTTTTGCCAAGCAGTAAGGAGGCCCATAATAATAAAGTGTAACCAACTGGCAGCATTTGTACATACAACGTATATTTTCTCCATTTTGATTTCATGAGCAACCATTTTGTTTTTTTTACCATTTCTTACGTATAATGTATTAAGTTTATTATTTATGTATGTACATGAAAATAATTTTTTGGTAGTTGGGTTTCAAAAATAAATATATTGGAAATATTAAACAATTCTTTGTCCATACTTCCTCACATCTCCATTACAGAAAATTACTGCCTTCTTTACAATATTGTAACTATAATAACGTCTCCCATGAGTCGGATTTTTAAGCCATTCGTAAAGTTTTAGGATAGCTCGTTGGTGGCTGATCTGATATTGCTTCCATCGTATAAGGGAAATTTACTGCACTGGACTTAGTTCATTTACAAAACCAAAAGTAGCCACTATTAAACCAGCTTTGTATGTTCTTTCACCAAAAAAAAATTGAAATTAAATGATGGCACACTTTCGAAGTTGCATATATCCTTATTATGAAGAAGACGCATGCGGGCCTCCACACAATTTATATCAATAACTTTGCGATTTTGCTGTTGGTCCATATTGACTTCATGAAATCCTTAATGAATCTGACTCTTTTATGAATTTTGGGCATAATTTCATTTTTGTTGCTGATGGGGTTTATTTCATTGGGGGTTATTTCATTTTCATCATTGGGAGTTATTTCATATGAAATAACTCCCAAATATTGGGGGTTGTTTCGTGTTCGCTTTGGGGTTTATTTCATTTATTTTTGGATGTTATTTCATTCACTGTTTTTGGGTGTTATTTCCAATTTTTTGGGGTTTACTTCATTGGGTATTGTTTCCTGGGCGTTATTTCATTGGGGGGCTTTTCGTGGAGCCTTTCAAATACATAAATGATAACGTTCGGGATTTGGATGGTGCGACCTTCGTGACAGACTACGAAATTAGTCTACGGACGGCAATAATGATTGTTTTCCCTAAATCAAAAGTAATCGGTTGTTGGTTCCACTTTTGCCAAGCAGTAAGGAGGCCCATAATAATAAAGTGTAACCAACTGGCAGCATTTGTACATACAACGTATATTTTCTCCATTTTGATTTCATGAGCAACCATTTTGTTTTTTTTACCATTTCTTACGTATAATGTATTAAGTTTATTATTTATGTATGTACATGAAAATAATTTTTTGGTAGTTGGGTTTCAAAAAGAAATATATTGAAAATATTAAACAATTCTTTGTCCATACTTTCTCATATCTCCATTACAGAAAATTACTGCCTTCTTTACAATATTGTAACTATAATAACGTCTCCCATAAGTTGGATTTTAAAACCATTCGTAAAGTTATAGGATAGCTCGTTGGTGGCTGGTCTGAAATAGCTTCCATCGTATAAGGGCAAATAACTGCACTGGACTTAGTCCATTTACAAAACCAAAAGTAGTCACTATTAAACGAGCTTTGTATGTTCTTTCACCAAAAAAAATTGATTATGAATGCTGGCACACTTTCGAAGTTGTTATGAAGAAGACGCCTGTGGTCCATATTGACTTCATGAAATCCTTAATGAATCTGACTCTTATGAATTTTGGGCATAATTTCATTTTTGTTGCTGATGGGGTTTATTTCATTGGGGATTATTTCATTTTCATCATTGGGATTTATTTCATATGAAATAACTCCCAAATATTGGGGGTTGTTTCGTTTTCGCTTTGGGGTTTATTTCATTTATTTTTGGATGTTATTTCATTCACTGTTTTTGGGTGTTATTTCCAATTTTTTGGGGTTTACTTCATTGGGGATTGTTTCCTGGGCGTTATTTCATTGGGGGGCTTTTCGTGGAGCCAACTTTTAACGGATCATATATGTACGAAAAACACAGTAACTGAAAGTAAAAATAATTGACTAAATTGGTTATTAATTTTTTATATAAATATCTGTATTTTTCATAATAGTTATAACGAATTATATCTACGAGATTTAACTAAAAGTAATTAAATTAAAAAACTAGCCTCGTCTCGTCAGTTATCGTATCGTTTAACTAACGAAGTGTCATAAAAAAACATGGTCTAATTTTTTACATTGTCGTAAATATTTAACGGAGAAAAAATACGACGATTATAAGTAACAATAAGGCTGACTGTTTTTTAAAATAGTTTAAAAAAATCCTGCGAACTTTAGTTAGATCGGGTAATAAGAAAATTAGGTTGCCATGTGTAGATGTCACAACAAGATGGAATTCCACATATATTATTTTATAAAAAACTCTTTATTGAGAACTTTGCCACCCTGAATAACTGAATATTCATTGAAAACTTCGTTAAGACATTTGCATAATTTGAAAAATTTACTTTTCAACTGCAAAAGGAACAATATATATTAGGTGACTTTCGCTGAAGCTGGTTAACATTTGAGCTGAAGTTACAATATATAGTTTCCATTAATCCATACGCATCAGCTCTCCCTAATTCAATGAGAAATATAAAGCACGATCTTCTAAATCATAATGCCTTTGCACCTGCAATATTAGTAAACAAATTGGCAAATAATTTAAATGTTTTGAGTCTACGTAACGATATTTTCACTTTTTCAGTGCATACTTACGATAAGTTAGATCTTCATGTTCAAACATTACTCTAGGCCACATGGTCTACAATATTCACTTCCATTTCCCCATAAAGTATATATTTTCTGAATGCTTATGACTAGGTGTCGATTAAAGATTTGTCCGTCTGTCCATATGTTGCTTGAAATTTACTATTGAAAACTCCCACATGTTACCCAGACCTTTGTGTAGTATTAATCTTTTGCAAATATCCGGGAATGAATCACTAAATCATTAGTCAAAAAATTCCACAGCCTTATTTTTTAATGCTGAATTCGGACCGCTTTACTGATCCCAAAAAATGTTTACATTATTCATAAATTTTGCTGGTTTAGAAAGAACAATCGTCAATTTGCACGCAAAGACAAACCACGATTGTGACATGATAATCATATTTGGTAATCGAAATCAAGTAATAGTTATTTGTTTAGTCATTTATTTCGTCACTGTAATTAAACAATTGTTTGATTTTTATCATTTTAATCGTTGATCATTTAAAACAGTAGGATCTAAAGGATGAGATATTTAAAATCTTAAATTTAAACTTTGTCTTTGAAAGGAAGAATACAAATTCTGTTTGGTATCAGGTTTATATTTTGACAATTGCAAAAAGGGATGCTATACGCACCGAACAGAAATTGGAAAATCTTAAAAACTTACTTTTAAAGTAATTGTTAAAAATTAACGTGGAAAATCTTCGTAAAGATATCGGCCTTCAGGGCAGTTTGTGCTTCAATTTGTGAATCAAATTCATTAAAATAGATATTTGTTGAAGAAAGCAACCTCTTTACGTTCTCATCCACCGCGTTCAATCGAAAACATTGCTGCTATGGCTGAGAATGTGCAAGAACATCAGTTCTTCTTAATTATCAGGAACTAAATGTCCCTCGCACTTCTCAAAGAAGAATTTTGCATAAAGACCTCTGTATGAAGGCCTAAAAAGTTCAATTAGTCCAACAACTGAACCCTCATGATTATCCGATGTGTTTTTGCTTTGCGCAATGGGCTGGAAATTGTTTGGAAAGAGATGAAAAATTTTACCGAAATATTGTGTTTTCAGATGAAGCTCATTTTCATCTCGGTGGCTATGTCAATAAGCATAATGCCACATACGGGATTCAGAGAATCCAAACGTGACAAGCCAATACATCCACAACGCGTCACTTTGTGGTCTGGATTTTAGTCTGCCAGCATCATTGGTTAATTTTTCTTCGCAAATAAGCAAGGATCTACCGTAACCATGCCATTCTCAATTAATTTTTTTTTAAAAAATTCAAGAAAATGACTAGAACGTACTTTATCAACAATATGGGACCTCATGTCACACAGCCGACATAACCATCGATATTTACGCACTGTTTTTGGAAATCGAATAATTAGCCGAAGTAATAAATAAGCTATTAAGCAAATTTTGTCGGTTTCAATTGAAGTCATCTATATGATAATTGCATGATATTTTAAATAAACATAATAATGATAACTTGTAATTATTATTTGTTTTAACCTCAATAATATAATTTAAGCATACCATATTGCTCTTAGATTGTGAATACATTAATCATGTCTTTTTCTTTGCGTGTCGATATAAACCCAATAAACTTTGAACACAAAATTTTAAACAACAAAATATCTTTTAAATGGAAATTCGCATTATTATTTTCTCTCTTCCTGTTATATTTTTATACCCTTCACCTGTGGTGCACAAAAGTATATATAGCTTTGCCATTCCGTTTGTAATTTCTACAATTTTCATTTCCGACCCCATAAAGTATATATTTTCTGAAAGCTTATGAATAGAAGAGTCGATTAAGTCCTGACCGTCTGTCCGTCTGACCGTCTGCCTGTCTGTCCGTGTGTTGGTTGAAATCAACTGTTAGAAGCAACCATATGTTCCTCAGATCTGTGTATGGTATCAATCTTTTGGAAATATCCGGGAATGAATCGCTATTGAAATTCAGCGCAATCGCCCGATAACTTTTTGAGATATGAGCAAATAAACACGACTGCCTCTGTTTTTTTCTATATTTTTACCACCAAAATTAAAATTGTTCAGTCATAGAATAATTTATAGGTACCTTTGCTACTATTTGTAAATATAACATGCCTCTATTCGTGTAAAATTTTGGAAAAAATCGGGCTCTTATCAGTAAAGTTATAGGCAAAAAATTTTTTGTTTAAATATATAATCTAAAAACTTACAAACGAAAATCCATATATTTTAGCTTGTAGATAACCGAGAGAGTCAATATTGGTTTCATCTGAAAGGACTTAACTAGAACAATAAAAGCACCATAAAAACCTTTACATTTATGTTGGCCGCCACTACAAAATGGCGGACAATAAATTTATATATGAGCCAAATCTGGTATTTTAAAATGTAACTTCTTGAACCCCCTCAATATTGGTATCAAATTAAAGGGCTTGACCAGTAGAATACAGTAAATTTTTCTTAAATGTAAAATCCAAGATGGCGTCTAAAACAAAATGGCGTATACAATTTTTTTAACCCCATCAATATGGGTATCAAATTAAAGGGCTTGACTATTTGAATACACTTAACTACCTAAAACTTCAAAATCGAGTGTTGCGTCGGAAATAATAAAGAAAAAAGGGGAATAACATGAAATATAGGTTAAGCTACGATCTGAGATTATACCTATGTACATGATGGTGAAGGGTATTATTAAATTCTGCACGGCCGAATATAACACTCTTACTTGTTTTCCATATACTTAAAGCACTATTTCTGCAAAAACAATTTAAACTTAATTAATTTTTAGTTTTTTACATACACATATGGTTTAGTTAAACATTAATAGCAACTTTGACCCTGCAGCTAAATTTTCAGCTAGATTTTTTAGGACAGTAATATAGCTAGTTGTTATTAAACGGTAGCACTAACTTTTAAAATACTAAACCGTGTTACAAGCAATCGACTTAACTATTAACGTATAAGAAAACTGATGATGCAATCACAAGAAGTTTTCAGTATCATATTGCCATAGTTTCCCAAGACCTTTATAATAACAAAAAAGTATTGTAATGTTTATTATAGAAATTTTAGACCTTTAATAAAATTGTTAAAAATTATAACAATATGACGCTTAGGATCCTTAGGACACCTTTTTAAATTTAATAAATTTACCAGCTGCATTTCTTTCAGTTGTTGCACATTTACCATTTAACATAATATATTTAAAAAAATAAACCCCTAAATGAAATCAAGCATTTCATAGCAATTTAATAACTTATCTATAATTATATCTGTACAATTAATATAATCTGATGCTTATGTTTTTGTTATTTCATTTAATACTTTATCTACCATTTCAATAAAAATGTCCGCTTAAGAACAGTAACAATTACATTAATAAGGATTTGTCTGATGTAACATTAATTAATGTTTCACAAATAAATATATATATATATATATATATATATATATAATATATATATATATATATAATATATATATATGTTCATATATGTGTATGTATACATAGTATAGTATAGTATGTGCATTTGTGAACAGAATATACATTTACGTATATTTATAAACGTACGTACATATATCGTATTAATCGCAAAGTAAATTAATAAATAAAATACTATTAATTCATGATTGTCAGTTACTAATAACCAACTATGGAAACGTTGATGTGAGAAATCAAGAGATTAAATAAATAAATAATTATATATGCGCATACATACAATGTTAATTTATATTATGGTAAATATTTAATTTTGTGTTGCATAAATTAATATTGATGTTTATTAATATAAATCGCAATATATTTTTACGGAGAACGAAGTTTTTTTATAAAAGAAAAACTTTTTATTAATTATAAATTTATTAAAAAAAAATCAAATTGAAAAGGATTAATTGAAAATTAAGTAATTTACGAAAGTCTTTACAGATGTACTATTAAAGATTTTTATAAACTTGTTTTTAGCAAATTACAACGTTTATTAAATTTTAATACTTGCTTTAAAGTTCATATAATTTTTAAATTGTTTTACTTGTGAAGAAATTAAATTTAATTTGTGATAATGAAATAATTTACTGAAAAATAAAGTTTTTACCGACACTAGGCGATTGAAATGCATCTTCGAAACCAGCTACGGTATCCTCATCAGCACTGTTTTATCGGTATTTTAGTGTTGATTTTAAATATTATTTATTTAACTGCTGTCAAATCAAATGATTATTGAATTATTATTACCTACCATAGGTGAGTAAGATCGTAATTTACTACTAAAGCCTTTTTCTTTGTTGTAATTCTTTCTTCCTATGATTACTTTTTGTTTAATTTTTTTTTGCCTCAACCATCAGTTCGATACCAATGTAAGTAATTGTTGCCAAAAATTTTATTACTTTTTATTTCAATCATTTTCTTTCTTTTTATGATCACTTTTTGTTAAATTTTCTTTTTTTTCACCATCAGTTTGATGTCAATATAAGCAATTGTTGTCATCCTACTATCCTACTAATATAATAAATGTAAATGTTTGTATGTTTGGATGTTTGGATATTTGTTACTCAATCACGCAAAAACAGCTGAACGGAACTGAATGAAATTCGGCACATAGATATATAATAACTAGGGTGATCGATTATTCGACTTTTTTATGAAACCTGGTTTTTTTTGAAATTTAAAATTTTAAAAAAACCGGTTGCTAATTTGAAAATTGAGCAAAAACCGGTTCGAATATATAAAATATAATATTTAAAGAAAAAATTAAAAAATATTGTAAAAAAAGATTATAATAAAAATTATATCTAAATATGAAATTTTTACAGTTTATATACGTTTGGCTGTACAATAGCGCATAACTGGCATGAATGCAGTTGACTAATTTGGTTTTAATTAGTTGAATTTAAGGACAAAAGGTACTCTTTACAAGTAAAATAAATAAATACAATTATATACAATTTTTGTATCTCCTTCGGTACATTTTTTAAATATTAAAAAGATCTTTTAAACTAATATGTACTAACGTATTCTGTTTGAAATTATTTCTGTAATTTTCTTTCTTATACCCCAGACAGACATAAAAATATAGGCATAAACTAGTCTGTTCGATGGTTTAATTGAAACTTAAGTTGACAGACACTCAATGTCATAAATGAAATATGGATCTGGAAGGAGATATAATTGGTTTTTCTTTATTGTAACTACACTTTTTACCTAAAAGTGATCGATCTGCTAAGCTTATGCTTCAATTACCTCCAACTTTCAAAAAAAATAATATTAAAGATCAATTTTTTTTCTTATTTTACATTTGTTTTTTAAACAAATAAATTTCTTACAATATTATGGAAGAATATTTAATAGTTTTTTTTCTGAATTTTTGGAAACTTTTCGCGTACAAAATATACTATGGTACGATTGGTTACAAAGATATATGAAAATAAACTTTAAAAAAATAAAAAAACCGGCTTTTTCGGGTAAAAAAAACGGTGTATTCGATATTCGAAAAATCAACATTTAGAAAAAACCGCCAGCTGAAAGAGGAAAAAAACCGGATTTTCCACCGGTTGTAAAACCGAGTCGATTACCCTAATAACAACCTAGATTAACACATAGGCTTCTTTTTATCACGATAATAACGAGAAGTCGTTGGCAAACTCATTATAACACATCCTAAACGGGTTGTTTGTGTTGTAAATATTTTTATTTTTGTTGTTAATACTAAGTCTACCTTTTATCCCGATAACTACGCAGACGAAGTCACGGGCACAAGCTAGTAATTTTTATACTTTTATTTCAATCATATTTGTTTTTGTGAAGTCCATTATAAACAGTATGTTGGTATGGGATTATATGATCGCTACACCGGGCCATGTGTTATTAATATTTTAATTTTCGGACTTCTTTTTTAAATTTTTATTACAGATTTTAATACTGGCTTTCAAGATCGTATACACCTTTCACAAATTCAGTATAACGCAAACAGAAAACAATTAAAATCTATTAGAAGTTTCCTTTGAAAACCACAATTTATTAGTAATTTATAACAAGCAATTATCTTAAAGATTTATCTTTCTCTCCTTCTTTTGACCGTAAAAAATAATTTTTTTTTTTTTTTTTTGTGAAAACAGTTTTGAACTTTCAAGTATGATTATTTGTACAACACTTAGCAGCAATAACGACAACAACGCCTTTTAAAGTCTCACAACTCAAAACACATTCTTCTATAGAAAGCATCTTTGCAAGATTTTATACTTTTCAAATATTTTAAGTATATTAAATAAAATTTCATTAATGTCAAATACTAAATTTAGCAATTTAGCCTTAATTTTTTTATACTGAAACAAAATACAAATTTTAATATTAAAATTTTGCATTTAATACAAAAATTACTTAAAATCCAAAGTAACAAAATATGTTACAAAATATCGGCGGACATATGGTTTACATAACGTAAGTATTATTTTATGTATGCCACATTTATACCAAGAAAATTTTTGTAAAATACAAATCAGCTAAAAATAGTTTATTTAATTAAAGTTAAGGTTAGCACATATTTTTAACACCTTACTATTGTAGTATATAAATAATTTGTTTGTCAGGGGTATACAATTTTCATTTATGTATATCTTCAATTATGAATTCTTAATGCAAAAGTTTAGGACCCCCAGTGATGTTATCCCATATCAAAATTGGCAAAAATAGAAGGACTTATCCAAGATCAATTAATCTTGGCACAATACCTAAAAATTATACAATTAAAGTAATATAATATTTTGAAAAATCGGTTCAAAGATTCCTTTATCTACCATATATTCTAAAGGGTGTTTTTTTAAGCCCGATAGAACTTGAAATTGTAAAAAATAACACAAAAAATTAAATTGTAATCAAAATTTTTTTTTTATTCGAAAGATCAATACGTGACATTAATATTTGAAAATGATTTCGGGCATATGGGCACCGCGGCTGTTCTTGACGAAGCGCATTCTGGACGTCCAATTTTATCGCAAAATTGTGTTCAGCGATGAGGCGCATTTTTGGCTTAACGGGTTTGTTAATAAGCAAAATTGCCGCATATGGAGCGAGACCAATTCACAAGAGACCCTACAGACTCCATTACATCCAGAAAAATGCACCGTTTGGTGCGGTTTTCACGCTGGTGGCATCATCGGACCTTATTTCTTCAAAAATGAGGCCGGAGCTCGCGTTACGGTCAATGGAGATCGTTACCGCACCATGATCAATGATTTTTTGTTTGAAAATATGGATGACATTGATCCGGAGGAGATGTGGTTTCAACAGGATGGTGCTACGTGCCATACGGCGAACGCAACCATCGACTTATTGAAATCAAAATTTGGCGATAAATTGATTTCGAGAAATAGACCTGTCAATTGGCCGCCAAGGTCGTGCGATTTGACACCTCTCGATTATTTCCTGCGGAGCTACGTGAAGTCACTGGTTTATGCTGATAAACCAGCAACAATTGACGCCTTGGAGGCCAGCATTGTTCGTGTTATTCGTGACATACGGCGAAAAAGTGGCCCAAAATTGGACGTCCAGAATGCGCTTCGTCAAGAACAGCCGCGGTGCCCATATGCCCGAAATCATTTTCAAATGTTAATGTCACGTATTGATCTTTCGAATAAAAAAAAAATTTTGATAACAATTTAATTTTTTGTGTTATTTTTTACAATTTCAAGTTCTATCGGGCTTAAAAAAACACCCTTTATATTAAAACAATTAAATATTTTTTACAACTTTCGAAAAAACATCCTGGATTTCCGTACTAATTTCAGGTACATATATGTAGGCCATTCTGTCTTAAATATTATTTTTATACCCGCCACCAAAAAAATGGTGGGGGTATATTCATTTTGTCATTCCGTTTGTAACACATCGAAATATCCATTTTAGACCCCATAAAGTATATATATTCTGAATCAGGGTTTGATTTGATGACGATCTAGCTATGTCCGTCCGTCTGTCCGTCTGTTGAAAGCACGATAGAGGTCGCACCGAAAAAGCTAGGAGGCTCAAATTTTGCCAGAATCTTTCTTATAGACAAGGTTTGCTTGGTATTGAAAATGGGCTATATCGGAATATTTTGAAGTGAGTTATAGCTCGGAATGCAAGAGTAGGTCGAAAAAACCGTGTCCTACGAACATCGAATAAAATGGTATTGTGTGCAAACGGATTAACGTAGAGTCATGAAACTTCGAATATATATTTCTCGAGTCAAAACAATATTTCTTACCAAAAATTACCTAAATCTAATCATTAGGAAAGGAGTTATCGATCAAAATGTACGAAAATTTATACCGCACAGTGTATTTTTCGGTATATTTAAAAACAAAAACGTCATAAAAGCAACAAAATTGGATGTACGACTCTGAAATTTTGCACACTTTGCTTTTTGGTGAGAGGCTTTTTTTTAACGGAAAACCAATGTGCCACGCCCACTTTTACGCCCACCTCACATATAACGTTTTACCTAAAATTCATATAATTTCTCTATTAATAAAGATTTTGGAATAATAAAAGGCTATATTGAAACATCTAAAATGTACTCATGCGCAAAAATAACTTTGACACGCCTACTATAACGCCCACTTTTCACGTTATATACCGTTAATGAAATTTAAAAGCTCATAAAACCGCCCAAATTAGAGGTATGATGATCAAATTCGCTACGTATATCCCCCTATGCAATGTCATTATTGTGCCAAAAAATTAAGATGCCACGCCCACTTTTACGCCCACCTCCCATATAACGTTTTACCTAAAATTCATATAATTTCTCTATTAAAAATGATTTTGGAATAATAAAAGGCTATATTGAAACATCTAAAATGTACTCATTCGTAAAAATAACTTTGACACGCCTACTATAACGCCCACTTTTCACGTTATCTACCGTTAATGAAATTTCAAAGCTCATGACACCGCCAAAATTTGATGTATGATGATCAAATTTGCTACGTATATCCCCCTAGGCAGTGTCATTATTGTACAAAAAAATTAAGGTGCCACGCCCACTTTTACGCCCACCTCCCATATAACGCTTTACCTAAAATTCATATAATTTCTCTATTAATAAAGATTTTGGAATAATAAAAGGCTATATTGAAACATCTAAAATGTACTCATGCGTAAAAATAACTTTAAAACGCCTACTATAACGCCCACTTTTCACGTTATCTACCGTTAATGAAATGTTAAAGCTCATAAAACCGACAAAATTAGAGGTATGATGAGGAAATTTACTACATATATCCTTCTAGTCAATGTAGTTGTTGTGCCAAAAAGTTTAGGTGACACGCCCACTATAACGCCTACCTCCCATATAACGGGTTTTCTTAAATTCATGTAATTTCTCTACTGACAAAGTTTTTGGGAAAATAAAGAACTATATTAAAATATCTTAGTTGTATTTATTAGCAAAAACTTTATTGACACGCCTACTTTAACGCCCACTTTCATTGAAAAACTACATTTACAAAAGCATTTTAGTAGCATATCGAAGTTATGAAGGGTGGTTAAATTTTAAGGGCTGATGTTGTTTTTAAATAAAACACAAATTTTAAAGAAATTAATATCATTTCTTTTTATAATGATAATATTTGTATGGTTCAGTTATGTATTTGACAAAATATCGGCCAAATGGCCCCTCCATCCTTGGTGCCACTCCTCTATCTGATGGTCCAAATTTTCGATGACAATGTTGATGCTCAATTGTTGGGCACGATGATGAGTTGACTGCTCTTTTGCCACACTATCGCAAAAAACAGCAATGGTTCCCATTCAACGAACTAAGAAGGCATTCACAGATTTTCTAACATTTTATACAGACCTGTTTTGCAGAAATTTAAATATTTTTTAAAATTTTCCCGATTGTGGATGAATTTGAATGATTATGTTGATCAAAAGAATTACGAAGTGCACAAAATGCATTTTGATTTGAACGCCCATTTTCATAAAAAACCTAAATAACTTTAAAACGTTGCTCATTTGCGTATCTTTCCACGGATCAAATTGAGTAAGTTTGAGATTGAGAAATGTAAAATGAAATGCAGAAAACTAATTTAAAGACTAGCTGTAGTTCACCTTCAACATGGGCCCTTAAAATTTAACCACCCTCTACAAAGAAAGTGATACATATTTTATTATAAAAAGATTATTCCATAATGAGTAACAAAATAATAAATATTTTGCTTTAAATGTACACAAAATTGGTGGTGGGTATAAAAGATTCGGCACAGCCGAATATAGTGCTCTTACTTGTTTTTAATTGATACAAAGATACTAATACCTGTCATATTTATATTATTTCATTCAAAATACTTGAAATCTGCGATAAAACCTTACAACTTAAAAAAGTGATTAGCCTTTTTATTTCTGTTAGTCGCGTAAATAATATAACCAAATTTTATTTAATTTTACTTACTAACACAAAAGAGCTTGTTAACCAATTAATATTACTCATACGTACACAGGCATTTTCTTTAAGCTTAATACATAAAAAACGTGTTCTTAAAATCATCTTGTTCTTTGACAAGTTTTAAATCATTTAAGCTTTTTAATGATAACTGGCTATGAACCGGTTTATGCAAAAAAATCTATATATTTAAAAGAAACGCCAAAAAATAGAGACATGAAATTTGGACATTATTATTATTATTATACTCGGAAATTTTTATATTAATATGGTACACTAACGATGATACTTTTTCCCATTTTTATGGTCCTTTTTCTAAGTTTATGAATCAAAAGTTTTAAAATTTGGCACTTCTGATAAAAGTTGAGGTTGAAAATGATATTGAGAACCCAAAAAATACTTTTTATACTTCTTTGTATTTTCCTGCTTATGGATCTAAATTTGTTTAAATAGTGAGGTTAGTCTGAAATAGATATAGACGACACAACAGACACTTTTTAGCATTATTATTGTGCCTTTTGTATCTTCAAAGTTTTAAAATACAGATTCTATAAATTAGAAACTTATGATCCCAGGTGCCTCGACAGTGAAGGTACTCTAAAGTATAAAGGGTGTTTTTTTAAGCCCGATAGAACTTGAAATTGTAAAAAATAACACAAAAAATTAAATTGTAATCAAAATTTTTTTTTTATTCGAAAGATCAATACGTGACATTAACATTTGAAAATGATTTCGGGCATATGGGCACCGCGGCTGTTCTTGACGAAGCGCATTCTGGACGTCCAATTTTGGGCCACTTTTTCGCCGTATGTCACGAATAACACGAACAATGCTGGCCTCCAAGGCGTCAATTGTTGCTGGTTTATCAGCATAAACCAGTGACTTCACGTAGCTCCGCAGGAAATAATCGAGAGGTGTCAAATCGCACGACCTTGGAGGCCAATTGACAGGTCTATTTCTCGAAATCAATTTATCGCCAAATTTTGATTTCAATAAGTCGATGGTTGCGTTCGCCGTATGGCACGTAGCACCATCCTGTTGAAACCACATCTCCTCCGGATCAATGTCATCCATATTTTCAAACAAAAAATCATTGATCATGGTGCGATAACGATCTCCATTGACCGTAACGCGAGCTCCGGCCTCATTTTTGAAGAAATAAGGTCCGATGATGCCACCAGCGTGAAAACCGCACCAAACGGTGCATTTTTCTGGATGTAATGGAGTCTGTAGGGTCTCTTGTGAATTGGTCTCGCTCCATATGCGGCAATTTTGCTTATTAACAAACCCGTTAAGCCAAAAATGCGCCTCATCGCTGAACACAATTTTGCGATAAAATTGGACGTCCAGAATGCGCTTCGTCAAGAACAGCCGCGGTGCCCATATGCCCGAAATCATTTTCAAATATTAATGTCACGTATTGATCTTTCGAATAAAACAAAAATTTTGATTACAATTTAATTTTTTTTGTTATTTTTTACAATTTCAAGTTCTATCGGGCTTAAAAAAACACCCTTTACAAAGATCTCTAAAATTTGGTTCTATTAATCCATGTTGCATTTGAAAATAATATAGAAGAACAAAATTAATTAATGAATCTAAAATTTTAAAATTCAGAAGCAT
This sequence comes from Phyto melanocephala, assembly GCA_941918925.1. Classification (NCBI taxonomy): domain Eukaryota; kingdom Metazoa; phylum Arthropoda; class Insecta; order Diptera; family Rhinophoridae; genus Phyto; species Phyto melanocephala. The sequence continues at coordinate 106,161,404 of OW799235.1, read as the reverse complement.
TGATCTTGGCTAACATAGAATATATGTCCCTGATATGTTATTACAGTGCTTTTTATTTTCCCAAACCAAATTAATCCGAGAAACAAATTTTTACAAATTTAAACAAAAATTTTTTAGTTAAAAAAAACTTTAACATTCAATAAAGAACTTTGCACTAGCAGAGAAGCGGATATTTTGCTGAAATTAAAATAAAATTTAAAAGTCAGTGATGAAATTTTTGAAAATAAAAAATAGTTTTCTTAATAACTACAGTTTTTAAACACCTTTGAACCGACATGTGTATGTATATTACCAAAAACCTAAATATATTGTCTATAATTATGATTTATTTTGGTAATAAAAATAAGCCCAGAATTTTCTTATAGTTTATTGCGAAAGCAACTAGCATAAACTGAAAAACTGATTTTAGAAATAAGTAAATAAAAAAATAATTAACAGTCACTTTACTCGCTATAAATTAAATTTTATGCTACAAAATCAAAATACTGAAAAACTTAATCAGAAAATTGTCATGGTCATTTAAATTTACCACCATCAATGTTGCGTGCTTTTACAGTTTTTCTAATTACACAATAATTTCATTTAATATCATGATTATTAAATACTATAAACATTTTAGTGCGAATACCAGTAGATGGTATTCATTTGGTATTCAGTCATTATTCAATTTATAAACTGCACACGTATCTTGTTTATGTCACCTGCAAATGTTGTCATGTACTTGTACTTGTATTGTATGTACGTACTAGTATTTATATATTTACAGAGTGAGTTGAAATGCATGAAACAAATTCCTTAAAAATTAAAGCTTATTTTAAGAGTGAAAAAAAATTTTCACTCTATGTTTAAACCGTATATAATATGTCATCTAATAAAATATAAAAAGTATAATAAAATATTAAGTGCACAATCTCCTGGCAGATGGAAAATACAACTACGTGCAACATATAAAACATCAAGCAGTTTTCAGGTTTAAAGAATTAAATTGGGCTTTATACCATATCTATTTACTCTTTGTAAATTATTACCTGGAATAGATTGATAAAAGGGGGAACAGGTGCTAGAAAGCAATGCGTGCCGAAATATTTCAGTGTTTAAAAATATATAAAAAATGGAGAAATACCCACTTTTAGTCCCTTAGTCGTAATTTAATAAAGTTTCTGTCAGCATTTTTTAGTTATTTTATGTATAAGGCTCATAAGGAGCCTTATAATTATACCATGGAGTATAGAAATTTAGAATGCAAGATTTAACATAACAAATTCTTTTCATTTGTACATTTGTACAATAAAAATTTTCTTGAAGTATTTTTCATTATTAGGTATGACAGTTTTCCATTCTTCTCCAAACTTATGGATTTCGCGCCGGAAGATAAACTTATCTCTTGTGACTGAAAACGAATCAGCCAATTTCGGATACCCTGTTCTGAAGTGAAGTATATAAGCATTTTCTTGTATCGACAGGGCAACGCCTGGATAAAAAGGCAGTTGAAACAAAACTTCCCAACTACTTCTTTCTTAAAAGGTATTACAACATGTGGCCGATTTTTGTTATAAGTAAATATTCCGGTTTCATGTCTGGCTGCATATTCTAATCATTTTTCAAACAATAATAATTTCGAATATATCAGTCGCATTTTAGACAAGTTTCCAAAATTAGTCTGATCAGTTTCCAACTGCTCAAACTGAACAGGACACCCTTTTTGGTCTCAACAAATGCACTTTAGCGTCATTATCATAGCGCAATTGATAGGGCTACACATATGATCTTATAGGTTTTGAATCCCAGCAAAAATTAGTGCATACCCGTAAGCAGGTTTGTAAGGGAGAGACAAATGTACTCTCCTTTCCCAACCTGCTTCAGAAAGGCATGATTTATATATGAGATGTCCCACTTGGTAGGGCTCTTTGATACTCTAATTATTTGCTATTTTCACACATGGTGAATGCAGTAATATCATATCTCTTTTATGTGTTTATTTAGGCATCCAAAATGCGCTGAAATCATGTAAAAATTTTAATTAGGCTTTTTTGACCTCTTCCAGAAAAGCTTTTTTGCTGGCATTTTCGTCAATAGTTGCTGCTAAAAAATAAAGTTATTAGAAAAAATCAGTAAGATAAATTTTGAAATATTTTAAATGCTTACGTAACACGCATTTAAAAATTTTTGATAATTCAGAAGCCATTGTTTCTCTTGCCTTCCATCTATCAAAGTTTATTTCTCTGCATTTTACCAATCATATTTAAAAAGCAATCAATTATAAACAAAAAATTACCACAAGATTTTTTTAACAAATGTAAAACAAATAAATCAAACACAAAAACCGTTAAAAACCGTTAAAAACTACTTGACAACAAAAGTTAAAAAATAAACACAAACTAATTTAGCAAAAACACTTACACTTCTTAAACTTTTTAAACACAAAGAGTTACTTTTACAAAATTTTACACGCGCACTTGTTGTTAATTAAAGCTCAAAATATCAACTGATACTCCAAAATAATTCTGTTAATTGCATCACCCAATGGGGATGACATTAACATAACAGTCTTTAATCATTTTTTAAGAACTACAGTAAAAAGAGGTAATCATTCGCTTACATTCCTGCATCCTCGTAAGTGAGAGAAGTTGCAGTAAGTTATTTTGTAAAAAATGAAATATATTTAATAGAAATTTCTGATTTCCATTTATGGCACCCTCGAATGCGCTCTAAATTGCGCTATAAGAAGACATGTTTTTTTTTACTGCTTACCGGTATAAAATAAATTTTTGCTGGGGAATTATCACAAAGGATCCATTTTTAATTACAAGTAATTATTCGTTGTAAAAATGATTTTCTTTTATAGTCTTCAAGCAGCATATCGAAAATAAAAACCACATTTCAAGGTCTCTCGCTTTTAATTTTTATGGTTCTAGATATCCCTGATTTTGGCTAATTTGGAAATTATTTGTATTCCATATGAAAATCACCACTTCTGAACATCATAAACTACCTTTCGCACATTGCAACAGATAACACACATCCACCATTTGCTTCAATGAGCAATCAGTGTGCTAGAGTTGCATTTTTTTTTTAAATGTTAAGCGAAACTTTCTGCAAATGGCGCTTTGTTACAAAACTCAACATTTTTAAAAGAAATTTTGTTATTAACTCCATTACGTTCAAATAGTAAGAAAGAATAAATGGCATATAAGTTATTAAATACAAAAACTGTGTTCAGTAGATACGTCATCTGTCGTAAATCCTGTACAATATACACCAAATAGTTTTTGGGTTTTTTAGTTATTATACTTGAACTTTAAAAGGGAGGGCCTTTACAAACAATAACAATTATGGCAGCACAAAATGACTGCTTGTAGGCAAAAGGGGTGAAGAACATGGTTTGCTATTTTTTTTTTTTTTTACAGAGCGTATTTAGTCAATAGTCGACTGTAGTGGTGTAATACTGAACTGAAAAGAGGAAGGGATCTGGTGGCACGATCAGACTTTGAAATTAATAAATGAATGAAAATAGCACGAATTATTTTACAAGTAACTCATCCCGACCGTTTAAAAATTAAAAAAAAAAAAATAGAACTAGAATAAATTGGCGTTTGAAGATTTAAAACCAAATGTGACAATTGATGATTTGAAAAAGAAAACTAAAGTGTTACAGCATCATAAAATAATTACCAGCTTTTGACCATTCATGCTTTCCACATTTAATTCCACTTTAAATTTATTTATTTCAATGTGTGTGCTTAAAACCAAACGGCAAGTTTATATAAAACCCAATACACACAAAAATAATACCGTGTGTTATGAGAAGAACATAAACTATGCGCTAAAAAATTGTTTTATCTGTAAAGGCCCAATAAAAATATAAAGAGTAGAAAGTAACAAGAACACCTTAAACCTTCAGTTAACTTGGAATTAGTTCAGCCTTAGGTTTAATATATAAAAATTAAATATATTTATTATTAAATTTTCTTGTATACAAACATTTTGTTAATTAATTTAAAAAAAACAAATGCATAAAATAGCCTGATAAAAATACCTAACAACTAAATTGGCTGAGCTTTGTTAGAACTAAATTGATGCATAAAATAGCTTAATGAAAATACCTAACAACTAAATTGGTGTAGTTATTTATGCTTCAAATTAATTGATGCGAATGTATGAAATTGTTGTTTAGAATTCCTGTATGTGAAAAATGCAATTAAAAATTTTATATTTTAAAAATATGTGTACAGCAGATTAAATTAATATAAAATTAAATAAAAACTCAACATATCTAATGAAAGTTATGAAAATACGCGATTTTTATTTTTTTAAATAAATACGAAAAGCAGAAGAAAGTAAATAAATTAATAAAATAAACTTCAGCAAGAACAAACAAACGAACGTACTACAGAAGAATTTAAAAAATTGTCAGTTTTTGCTTGTAATAAAGAAACATTTTCTTTCTTCGCAGCAGAATCGATAGATTTGTTTATTTACTGCACCGCTCAGATGAAAGTGAGCCTTGATTTAGTGGAAAAAGTGCTCGAAAATTGGGTTCATCGAATTCGTTCCTGCAAAAGAAGTCCTCGAGGCCATTTGAATGACGTTTTATATAGAACTTAATTGTATCGATTGAACTTCACATTAAATAAAAAACTTTTAAAGTTCCTTAACAACAACTGCATTTTTTTTTAAGAAATCATATCACTCTTATTGAAAAACCTTTTATTTACTAAAAGCAGTGCTGACAACATTAAAATTTCTTGCAGTCTATCCAATTGTCATAATGAAGCAGAGAGTATTTGTGCATACTTATATAAAAAAAATAAAACCAAAAATTCTTCAGTTGTTAAGTTTAAATGAAAATTGTGATAAACAATAAAAAGCTGCGTGAAATGTCTCTTATGTCTCTTATAATAAGCAAATAACAACAAAAGCAAAAAACAAAAAATCACTCTCACTCAAATAAACTAATCATCACTAGAAAAGTTTTTTTTTGTACAGCTTTGTTAGTGCTTAACAAGTAGAATATCAAAACAAAAGGGAAAAATTAAAATAAAGAAATGACAGATCATGGCAAAAACATCAATTACAATAGAACAAATGCAAGAATATTAAACAACACTAACACACTCATATACGCTATTTTTTTAATACATATGAACTCATCTCATTACAAAACAGTATCAAAACATTCAAACTTGTTTTGAATGTTATTATTTAGTTTTAATGTTTAATTTCAAATATTAAAATTAAAATAAACATTTTTAGAAAATTATCATTCAATTTCGGCGTTTACTATTTAAGAATCACCAAGTCTTCAAACAAAATTTGTTTAAAAAACATAATTAAAAAAATTCCATAAATATCACTCAATGATTTCCACCATAATTTAAGTAAACCCTACTTATTTTTTTAAGTTTATACTACTTATTTTTATTTATAATATCTAAGTATAAAAACGTTGCTTTTATAGTTTATTATTTTGTTTTTAGAAATAAAAAAAGATGTGTGTAAAATACGAACTTTATATCATACATTAACTCGTTATTTTATGCTTCTATTTTTATTGAAAAAAAATATATAAAGGGTCCGCCAAATAATTTTTTTTTTTTTTTGAAATGCTATAAAAAACTACTGGGTATTTTCTCAAATTTCTTTTTTTATTTGAAAATACAATCCTTCCTGCTAATAATGGGAAATAATTTCATTCAAATGGCTGCCTCGGCTGGCGATGCAGTAGCCTACATGATCGGTCCAATTTTTAAGCATATTATCGATTGTGTGCACCTGTTTTTCACCAATGGCTTCACGAATATTATCCCTTAAAGCGTCGTTTGTCTCTTGCTTATTGGCGTAACACTTATCTTTGACGGCACCCCACAAATAATAGTCCAACGGTGTCAAATCGCAGCTCCGAGGTGGCCAAACGACATCAGCTCTGCGGCTGATAATGCGATGTTCAAAAACAGGGCTCAAAACATCGAGTGTAGCTTCGGCTGTGTGGCACGTAGCGCCGTCCTGTTGAAACCAAATGTTGTCAATATCCCCCTCTTCAATTTCTGTGAACAAAAATTCGTTCAACATGCCCCGATAACGATCGCCATTGACTACGGCCACTCCTTGCTCATTTTCGAAGAAAAATGGCCCAATTATGCCTCTGGATCAAAATCCGCACCAAACAGTGACTCTTTTTGTGTGTATCGGCTTTTTAATGTATGCGTGCGGGTTTTCTGTGCCCCAAATGCGAAAATTTTGTTTGTTTACATACAAAGATCAAAATGAGCTTCATCTGAAAAAAAGATTTTTTTGGCAAAATCGGCCAAAGTAATGTCGCAATATTTCCCACCGTTGTTCAAGCGTATACACAACTATATTCGTTTAGCGGAAGGATAAAACTAATTATCTGTCAAATCAGACATGAGCTAAGTGTTACCATTCACGCAATAAGCACTAGTTGAAAAAAAAGTTAGATGGCGGACCCTTTATAATAAAATCTAGTGGTAAAAATTTCAAATAATCGCTACTTAACAATTTTTTTACAGAATAGAAAAACGCATATTTCCTAAATTCAAATTGAATTCAATAAAATATTAAAACACTTGTATTTACTTTTATTTACTTTTTATGAATTTTTCGTTGTTCTTCAAAAAAAAGTTTTATTGGCATTTATGTCACATCATTATTCTGGCAAATTTGAGTATTAAATAACAAAAACAACAATAGTTAAACAATAACAACAACAACAATAGTGTCATAAACAACAATTGTAATGGTACAATTGTAGGTACTTTTATGGTTTTTATTTCAGCATCACTTATCAATAAATAAAAAATATTCTCAAACGAATTTTTATGTTTAAACGCACAATGGAAATAAAACGTAACATAAAAGTTATAATAAATAAAATGGATAAGTTGTACGTTTTTTGAATTTTTGATTTTTAGAGATACGCACCTGTGAAATTCGGATCTTAATGTCCGTATTTTTGCTGACACTGCCAAAGAAAAAAATAAAATGTTTTGATACAAATTAAAAAAAAAATAGATTTTCAAATGTTTGTATCAAACCCCGTGTTATGCATATTAAAATTTTTTTTCGTTACTTCTTTGCACCAGCATTAACTTAATCCACAGAAATGTCTGTGACAAAAACATACAAACAGATTGATTTTTATGTAGATTTTAAAGTGAGTATTATTTACGGGTATGATAATTTACTTGTTTCAGTTTAAATTGAATAATTTTATAATTTTCTCATACAAATATATGTAAATTTTTATATGCTTTGATTTCATCCTCCCATTGTCTACTATTTGTAAACATTTCTATACATGTACAAATTCATTATAACGCTACAACTAATACATATTCGACGGAATTAAATATGAATGTAGTAAAAATTATGTTCACATTCTGACTGACATGTTTTTTTTATTCGTATGAATTTGTGTTACGATACCCACAGGGACCGAAGGGATCATTAAAATGTATTCGAACAAGGAGGTTGGTCGGTCAAAAGAATGCAGCACTCTTCTTATAGGACGTTACCGGTACGGAGCAATAGTGTCCGTCCAAAAGATACGTCCGCTTAATAGTAGTGTCCATAATGGGAGATAAGGCAACAACAGCAAGTACAAAAGACATACATATATAAGTGAATATTAAAATGAATTTAATAATAGTAAATAAAAACAAAATTATTATTTAATTATTTAACTTTTATTTTTGGTTTTTTTTTCTCTTTTTTTTATTTAAGCACATCCTTAGATAACGCTGTTATTTGAATCCTATTGCCCAAAGAGATGTAATGATTTTTGCTAGAACGTTATAGCAGTTGTTTTTTTATTTTTTTTTTTAATATATGTATTTAGCTTAAAATTTCATAGTCATATTGCAATATCAACTGATTTTTTTGTAAAGTTTCAGTTTAGCAATGTAATGGCATATACATTCATTTGCATATTACGTTTGTAATTAACATGTAAAAGGTTGTTAATGTATGTACACATCTGCATATGCGTACCTCTGTTCAGATAGTATATTAAAGAGAAAAAGTTTTTTATTATTCTCTTAATAATTTACAACTTACAAGAGTTGATGAGAAAACAGCTAGATTAGCATCATTGCAAAAATATAATAAAGATAAATGTTTACTAATTTTGTCCCATTTACACATTAGGTGCGAACTATATTTCCCTGATATTTACCACTCTGGAACATTATTCTTTTATTTACTCTTGTAGTTTCATTCTTAAAATTACACCACTGATCAAAAAAATTTCTTTAAGCATTCATTTATTATTTGACAAGGTGCAGTGAGGTAAAGACAAAGTACAGTGGTCGGTGGAAAAAGCAAAAAGGAAAATTAAATTAATTAAAATAAATAAAAAGTGTACAAGGTTGAAAGTGGTTCAAAAGCACGTGAATTTTAGTGGCTAAGTCAGATTTACCTAAGAGTTAGGCAATTGAAGACATATTTCTGTATACATAGAGGCGCCAAGGCGCTCTTGAAAGTTCGCCATATTGAGACCACCTTGCGTGTGGCCCAGAGTAGCCTGACACACGTAGTCTTACAATCAACATTGTTAAACTTATGTTGCAATAGTTTCACGTTATGCAAGTATTCAACGTAATAAGGAAATCCAGCATTTAAGTGATTTTAAATTCCTAACCTAAAACTTTGCTAAAACTTTGTCTGTAAAATTTAATGTGTCAAATTCTGGTTATAAAAGTCTAATAACCTAACCTATAATAGTCGAAATGTGCTTACAAAAGTCTTATAACCTAACTACAAGTGTCTAGCCCTAACCTAAAAGTCTTTATAAAATACTAAACTTAACCTAACATTACCATTAAATGTAATTTACTAACCCTAAATTTTTCAAATTAAAATTTCTAAAGAATTATATAAAAAAAATTTTTTTTAGTAAATTTATCTGTTTTCTAAAATTTAACTTAACCTATGAAGAAATGAATTGATTATACAAAATTTTTATTTAGTTACTAAATTGAAAATTTCACTTATTGAATTTAATCGTATAAAACAGAAGAAAAAAACCAAAAAAGGAAAAAGGGAATGTAAATAAAATTGTATCGCATTTAATAAGATATTTTAATTTTTTATTTTCTCAATGCAAAATAATAATTTAATAATTGTCAATTAATTAATTAAATATTTTAAAAGTTAATTATTTAACTTTTCATGTTCATATAATATAAATAGAAAACGTAACTTTAACTTTATTTCTTTCAATCACTAACATTTTTTCTTATGGTTTAACTTGATCATCAAAAAAATGTATATACGTTTATAGTAATACTATTAATATTGTATTATAAATTTAACATTACTTGAACCTTATTACAAAAAAAATTTTCATTGATAAAAAGCAGAGAAGAAAAAAAGGAATAATTATCTGAATAAATACAACAACACGTATTGACTGCTGGGCCCAACAAATCAATCGTCGTGGAGTAAATTTCATTCATTAATTGCTTTGGATTTTTTTTTATGTAAGTGATTATTTACTTTTAATTTTTTTCTGCCTTTATACTAAATTCTCAATTGTTAGTTAGTCCGATTCACACTTGTTCCTCCTGTCCGTAATATATAATGTATATACATACATATACATATATATATGTATGTACCTTTGTATTAATTAATAAAAATAACATAAATTTACATTTTTATTTATAAGTAATTTAAGAAAGAGAAAACGACACATGAAACACATTAATATGTGAAATTATCTCTTATTCATCGTTTTAGTTATTAATAAATGATAAGTAATTTTTGTTGTAAATCTTAAAAATGATATACTAAATTATTTTTTTTAAAAAGGGAAGGATAACCATGTTAAAGGTATGTATTTAGATTAAAGGGCATGTCTATAATAGGGACAGATAGTTAATTAAGGGTATTCAGTCTGTCATAGGTGTCACATAATTCACTCGGGAGGGAAAATTGTACCCCACCTGGTATATCACCTAACCAGGTATAACTGAAATTCATATTTGTATTAAAATTAAAAATTTATTTTGCTTTCTCTAAGGGTATGGAGAGTAAGTTATATGTTTACGCGTCAAACCACGGGTTAAGAACCAACATGACCAATTGTAGAGCTAGCGGGAAAATCATTTGTAAGCATACCCCTTAACCATTGTTTGATCGGTTTTTTTTTGTTTGAATATCAATTTTATTTTTTGACCATATAACCGGCGCGTAACAGAGAGTTATAGAAAAACACAAATTACCACTAATTAACCTTTCACTCGTTTATTACTTCACATACAATTGTATGTAATTTTTATCTTTAATACATTCATCTTTTACTTACTCTAACAAATTTTCCCCACAATATAATTGCATTATATTTATAAATATTGCAATTTATAAACAAAATAAAGCATTTGTTTTAAGACATTAATCTACTTATCTTTTTATGATACAAATTGTTTTGGAAACGTAGCAGATATACTTTTACACACTTGTCAAACATATATTTTTTTATTAATATCAATAGATGATTTAAAGAAAGCCATTACTTAAATGTTGTGTGAACGAAAAAAGAAAAATGACTGCAGATTTTGTACTAAAAACAGTTAAACGAAAAAGTTTTCTTACAATGAGTAAAAATTAACATTGTTTTTTCTAGCAGAATTTATTTAATTTTTAATATTAACTGCTTTAGTCATAGAAAATAGTTTAGGTTTATTGAAGGCTTATATGGAAAATTTCTGTGCAACATCTGACAAATAATAATAAACCGTCAATTTTAAAACCAATTTTTTTAAGTACTACAAAATAATTAAAAAATTAGTGTGTTTTTTAAATATGTGTTGTATTTTTTCAATTGATAAAATTCTTTGAATAAATATTTTGTTTTATTTACTATCGAGTTTTTTAAGTTGAAAATAATATTTAAATTTTTAAACAGGCTTGATTTCATATTTTTATTTCATTTCATTTTTTTAAATGCATATAGACCAGCTTAAACCCAACAACCAAATAAAATATTGAAAAATTAGTTGGGAGCATATCCCGAATAATTTAGTAAATTATTTATATATAAGAATTTTATTTTTCGGTTGCCATTTATGCACATTTAGTATTAACCAACGGTTAGCCAAATGTGAAATGGATAAGAAAAATAAAATACTTTAATGAGAAAAAAATGTTGGTTGGGTTTTTGAGGAAGTTTTTCATAGTTTTTAGTTTTATTTTTGAATTCTTATTTTGTTAATATGAATTTAAAAATAAAACTTATAACTTTTTAAAACTTTTTCAAGAATTGGGTAAAAGGTCTTCTGATGATCTGGTATAAGCACCAGTGAAATGCATATAGACCAGCTTAAACCCAACAACCAAATAAAATATTGAAAAATTTGTTGGGAGCATATCCCGAATAATTTAGTAAATTATTTATATATAAAAAAAAATTTTATTTTAGAAAATTTTCATATAATTTATATTTAAGGAAATAAAACAAAATATAAATTGATAAGTCGTTCAATGAGAATTAATTGCCTTGCGATATTTCTGTAAGAGCTGCCGGTCCCTATATATTTGGCAATATTCGGGAATCACACAAATATATTATAAATATATTTAAATATTATAGTTTAATGCAGGGTATCACAGAATTAGTTATAAGATTTGAATTCTTTATATTGGGTGTACAACTTAAAAATTCGAAATTCACAACATATGAAATATCGCTTGAACCAGGCTTTTATGTTCAATAACTTATAATGGTAATTCTATGTCAACACGGTTTTTGTGTTTAATAACTTGTAATGGTAGCTTCATGTCAAATCAACCAAGAGTCATACTTTACCTCCTCCAAATTTTGCGAATTTTCATATAAAACTAGCATAGCATAGAATTAAGAAAAATTCACAGTTTTAGGTAACTGACTCGAAATTCGAAAATATAAGTTCTTAAAAATCGGGAAAAACCACAAAATTGTACAAAGTTTATATACAAAGCCTAATTACGAACCGAATTACATAATTTTCCATGCAAAATTTTCAATGCGAATTACTATTTTTGTGCGTAATTCATTTAGAATTACCAAAATCAGTGTCTTCTCTAATTTTTATCGGTAGTTTACCATCTCCAGCTGTCAATAATATCAAAGCAAAGCGAAAAGGAAAAAGAAAAAGTTCAATTTCATATATAAAGAATAAAATAGAAGCAAAAAACGTAAATGTTAAAAAAAGCTGTTATGTCTAGAAGAGTATCGGCCACATAAAAATTATTGAATGAGACAAAATTGTGTTTAGAGGATTTGCTGGCTCACTTGTCCTTTTTTCTTGTACTTTTTCTATTTTCTTGTAATTAAAAAAATAATGATATTATTTGCATATACATTTCTTATAAATTTACAATATTATTACTATTTTTACTTATTTGTGCCTCCATTGATAAAATAATTATAATTTTTCTACTGAATAGTAGCTTAGAAATTCTACATTTGTTTCCAAGTGTTTGTATTCTCTACCAACAGAGAATACATCCATGAAGAGGATTTGATTGGCAGATTTAAGATATTTAGTAAAATGCTCCTGTTAGTTTTTTTTTATCAACTTTATTATAGTTCTTGTTTATATTTACAAAAAAATCAAGGCAATTAAAGAACATGTATTACTTTTAAGATGAATAAAACTGAAAACTCTTTAAAATATCACTATTTAACAAGAGAGAAAGAGAGAGAGAGAGAGAAAGAGAACGATGAGAGAAGCGCAACATAAGAACAACAATATATTTAATAATTATTTCACAACAAAACAAAAATAAAATTGACAATGCGCTTAGTACAAAACAAGGCATATTCATAAGAGAATGTCCAACGGCGAATTGATTCAACAAAGCAACTTTTAAGAAGGTGTTTTCTGTTAAGGTCAATTCGTATATAAGTAAAGGATCGAAAAGTTGCTATGACATGTTTAATTTTATAAAATTTTATTTAAAAAAGATATTTATTTGTGAAAGACTTTTTAAATGGTGCAATAGTATCAAATATAAATTTGGTACATCTATTATCAAAAAAGTACACATCAATTAATTGTTTAATAGCGAAACCAAAATCTCATTTTCCATCCCTGCATTAATAAATGAAATGAATTTGACATTATATTTCCCATCAGCTGGGCTGATAATTTCACCTGCATTGCCTTGGTACAAAACAATTGTTTTTTAGTTTCAGTCAGCCTACTAAATATATCTTTAAAACTACATTGAGAATAAGTTAGTTATTTTCAAATTTCAGTTTCAACCAAGTTAAATTTGTTCATCAGGTAAATATTATGTGATTATTTTTTTCTTCGCTTATTTTAATCTTCAGTTGTCAAAGTGAACAGATAAAACAAATTCTTTCTTTTCTTTCATTTATTACAAATGTCAAACTTTTAATATAAACAAAACATTAACAAGGAAATTCTCTCCGAACTGCGTTTACGTGATAAATAAATATACATTGGCTTTAACTAAACTATTTTGGAAAAAAAAATCCAATCTATAAACACAATATCAGCAACATGGAGATGAACAACAACAGAAACATCATGTTGTTACAACTGAAACAACATGTTTGTGCCTAAGAATATGTAAATGCTTGTTGTGTGTGGAAGGACATAAGGCAGAAACATGTTTTTTATATTTTTTGTATTCATTTTGTCATTCCGTTTGTAATGCATTGAAATATTAATTTACGGCCCCATAAAGTTTATATTTACTGAGTCCTGGTTTTGTTTTAGAACGGTCTGGCCATGTTCGTTTGTCTGTCCGTTCGCTGAAAGAATTTAGTAAAAATATTTATAGTACATCAGAAATATTCAGTGGTAAAAATGGGCACAATCTGTAAAAAATTAATGCTTGTAATACAGGAGTGGATGAAAAAAATTTTTTTTTTCGTATATCGAATAAAATGCGATTGCGTCTGATCGCAATAACGTAGAGTGATAAAGTTTCACATTTATATTAATTGAGTAAATGTTTTCCCGAAAATAGCTTAAGTCCGTAACTTACAAAAGGAGGTCTAGATCAAAATGTACGAAAATTTATAGCGCACGTTGTCTTTTTTAGTATATTTAAAATTTCAAACATCATAAAATCGACAAAATTTTATGTACGACTCTACTAAAATTGTTTAAATTCATCTCTTTGATCACTATTATTGGAAAAGCACCCCCATATAACGTTTTTCTTTATTTCCTAAAATTTTGCAATGGACAAAGACTTTGGAAGAATAATGATCTCAGTGTTTAAATATCTTAGTACAAATCATTATCAGATTGACATGCTATTTTTAATGGCCACCTCTCTCATATGACATAATCTTGTAAAATTTAAAAAAAAAAATCTAACAAAACCGACAGAAACTGATGAAGCATCCAGAAAGTTTGCAAATAAAACTCTCTCTGGTCAATGACATAATACCAGAAAATGTTAATGGCACGTCCACTTTAAAATTATAGAATTTCTGTATTAACTTTTGTCTTAGAAGTAGAAAGGACTTTATAATGAAATATCAAATTCGAATTGATAAGAAACAAGTAAGAGCACTATATTCGACTGTGCCGAATCTTTTATACCCACCACCAATTTAGTGTACATTTAAAGCACAATATTTAATATATTGTTAATCATTATGGTATAATCTCTTTATAATAAAATATGTATCACTTTCTTTGAAGAGGGTGGTTAAATTTTAAAGGCCCATGTTGAAGGTGAACTACACCTAGTCTGTAAATTTGTTTTCTGCATTTCATTTGACATTTCTCAATCTCAAACTTACTCAATTTGATCCATAGAAATATACGCAAATGTGCAACGCTTTAAAGTTATTCAGTTTTTTTATAAAAATGGGCGTTTAAACCAAAATGCATTTTGTGAACTTCGTAATTCTTTTGATCAACATAATCGTCCGAATTCGCCAACAATCGGGAGAATCGTACAAAATATTTAAATTTCTGCAAAACAGGTCTGTATAAAATGTAAGAAAATCTGTGAATGCCTTCGTAGCTTGTTGAATAGGAACCATTGCTCTTTTTTGCGATAGTGTGGCAAAAGAGCAGTCAACCTCGACTCATCATCATGCCCAACAATTGAGCATCAACATTGTCATTGCAAATTTTGACTATCAGATAGTGGAGTGGCGCCAAGGATGGGGGTGGGGGGGGTGGTTCACTTGGCCGACATTTTGTTAAATACATAATTGAACCATACAAATATTATTATTACAAAAAGAAATAATAATAATTTCCTAAATAATTTGTGTTTAATATAAATTTAACATCGACCCTTAAAATTTAACCACCCTTTATAACTTCGATATACTATTAAAATGCTTTTGTAAATGTAGTCTTTCAATGAAAGTGGGCGTTAAAGTAGGCGTGTCAATAAAGTTTCTGCTAATAAATACAACTTAGATATTTCAATTAAGTCCATTATTTTCCCAAAAACTTTGTCAATAGAGAAATTACATGAATTTAAGATAAACCGTTATATGGGAGGTAGGCGTTAAAAAGGCGTGTCACCTAAACTTTTTGGCACAACAACTACATTGATTAGAAGGGTATACGTAGCAAATTTGATCATCATACCTCTAATTTTGGCGGTCTTATGAGCTTTTAAATTTCATTAACGGTAGATAACGTGAAAAGTGGGCGTTATAGTAGGCGTGTCAAAGTTGTTTTTGCTAATGAGTACAACTTAGGTGTTTCAATATAGTCCTTTATTATTCCAAAATCTATATTGATAGAGAAATTATATGAATTTTGGGTAAAACGTTATATGGGAGGTGGGCGTTAAAGCGGGCGTGGCACATTGATTTTCCCATACCAAAAAGCCCCTTACCAAGAAGCAAAGCGTGCAAAATTTCAGAGTCGTACATCCAATTTTGTTGCTTTTATGACGTTTTTGTTTTTAAATATACCGAAAAATACACTGTGCGGTATAAATTTTCGTACGTTTTGATCGATAACTCCTCTCCTAATGCATAGATTTAGAAAATTTTCGGGGAAAAATATTGATTTTACTCAGAAAATATATATTCGAAGTTTCATGAGTCTACGTTAATGCGTTTGGACACAATTCCATTTTATTCGATGTTCGAAGGACACGGTTTTTTCGACCTACTCTTGCCTTTCGAGCTATAACTCTCTTCCTAATATTCCGATTTAGCCCATTATCAATACCAAACAAACCTTGTCTATAAGAAAGATTCTGGCAAAATTTGAGCCCCCTAGCTTTTTTGGTGCGACCTCTATCGTGCTTTTAACAGTCGGACAGACGGACGGACATTGTTAGATCGTCATCAAATCAAACCCTGATTCAGAATATATATACTTTATGGGGTCTAAAATGGATATTTCGATGTGTTACAAACGGAATGACAAAATGAATATACCCCCACCATTTTTTTGGTGGCGGGTATAAAAATCATTATGATAAGCCTTCTTTGAATCCCAACTCTCACATTATCTACTATTAATAAAATGTAAAAACTCATAAAAGCATTTTCTATTTCATACATTTAAGTACAAAAGATTATTTAATTGCGATCAAAGTTGCAATAAAAAGATAATAAATATTGTGATAGTAAAGTTAAATCCAAATTAGTGGTGGGTATCTAAAATTCGTCACACCCTTCACCTGTGGTGCACAAGGGTATATATAGCTTTGTCATTCCGCTTGTAATTTCTACAATTTTCATTTCCGACCCCATAAAGTATATATTTTCTGAAAACTTATGAATATAGGAGTCGATTAAGCCATGTCCGTCTGTCCGTGTATTGGTTGAAATCAACTTTTTGAAGCAACTATCTGTTCCTCAGATCTGTGTATGGTATCAATCTTTTGGAAATATCCGGGAATGAATCGCTATTGAAATTCAGCACAATCGCCCCATAACTTTCTGAGATATGAGCAAAAGATCACGACCTTCTTTTTTTTCACAATTACAACAACAACATACATATATACTAGTTAGAGTTAACGTGACATCGAATCCAGCTGGGCCAAAAAAAAAATATTTTAAATTTTCTTAAAAAATTTTTTTTTTTTAATTTATTTTGTAATAAATAAATAAATAAATAAATATAGCACTCTTCCTCTTTTTTCATCACATACGAACAGGAAAATCGGAACACAAACATCGCAACAATATAAAGAAAAACTGTGTAAAAATAAGCACAGACAAACAGAACAAAAACTATTGCTATAATTAAAGTTTTTACACAATTGAACTGTAAAGTTTTTAAAATTTACACAACATTTTAATTTAATGTACTAATAAAAACAGTTATTCGTATTTTATTTTTTTCTACACAGGTTTAAACATTTAAAGGTTACAGAGTTACTCGGCACTGTTGATAATTCTTTCAAGTGAAACATGTGAAAATTTTGTCAGTGACTGTACATCCAATATGCATCTACAAAGCACTTGAAACAATAAGCAACGCTGCAAGATGCTACACAAAATTGTTTGTTAAGGAAACATAAACCCTCAACATATTTCAAATACCACATAATATGTCAATGTTATTTTTTATCATCATCTTAAGAAGTTGTTAGGATTTTAAATTGTAAACTTTTTTTGCCATCATAAAAATCATTCTGTTGACTTAATTTGCTTAAGCTAAGGAAAAAGAATATAAACGAGTATGTCAATAGATCTCAGTTGTGTCATAATGTTATTTTGCTACAAAATGAAAATACATACATCTGTATAGAAACAACAGCTACAATGATGTGTAGCATGTATTATTAAATCAATAGAAAAAACTGAAATTGACTTAATCTTTAAAAACAATTTAAAGTCAATACTCTAAATCTACTAAGCATATTAAACTAAAGATTCTAAAGAAATCAGATTTTCTGTTTTCGATAAAAGGGTTGCGACAAAACAAATTATTTTTATACTCAAAAGTGAAGGCATAATTTATAAAAATATACTTCTCTGACTGCTGAACAGATTTCTTTTTTTTACCAGCCACCAAATAAATGGTGGCGGGTCCGTTTGTGACACATCGAAATATCCATCTTAGACCCCATAAAGTATTTATATTCTAAATCGGGGTTTGATTTTATGATGATCGAGCTTTGTCCGTCTGTCTGTTGAAAGCACGATAGGGACTCAAATTTTGCCAGAATATTTCTTATACACAAGGTTTGTTTGGTATTGAAAATGGGCCTAATCGGAATTTTAGGAAGAGAGTTATGGCTCGTAATGCAAGAGTAGGTTGAAAGAACTCTGTCCTTTCAACATCGAATAAAATGGAATTGTGTCCAAACGCATTGACGTAGAGTCATGAAATTTTGAATGTATATTTCCTGATAAAAAATATTTTTCCTCAAAAATTGCCAAAATCTATGAATTAGGAAAGAGTTATAAATCAAAACGTATGAAAATTTATACCGCGCAGTGTATTTTTCGGTATATTTAAAATTTAAAACGTAATAAAACTGGCAAAAGTAGATGTATGATTCTAAAATTTTGCAACTATTGCTTTTCGGTCGAAAGCTTTTTACTAATGGAAAATAAATGTTACACGCCCACTTTTACTCCGACTTACCATATAAAGCTTTATCTCAAATTCATATAATTTCTCTATGGATAAAGATGGATAAAGGAAGAATAAAGGACTATATTGAAACATCTAAGTTATATATATTAGCAGAAACTTTATTGACACGCCTTCTTTAACATTCACTTTCATTGAAAGACTAAAATTACGAAAATATTTTACTACATATCGAAGTTATACAAAGAAAGTGATACATATTTAAGTATAAAGAGATTATTCCATAGCGATTACTGTTAATAACAGAATAACAAGTTTTGAGCTACAAAAGTATTTCAAATTGGTGGTGAGTATTAAAGATCTTACTTCTTTTTTTTTAATATAGTCTGATGACTTAGTACCTGTATTTTACAGAAGCAATCTTTTAATGCAAACACACGATATATGCGTCAAGTCAAAACATGTCGTTTTTAAGTTGCTTAATCAACAGCACATTTAAGCAGCGCATGTTTGCGATGCTAAAAAGTGACGCAAAGTTAGTTAAAAATTTGCATACTAATTTTGAAGGTTTATTTGGGGAGTCGAAAAATATACAGCTTTTGATAGGAACCCTTCATTTTTTAATATGTTGTTAATACAAATAAATCTAAAAAAGACCTTTTATTTGTCATTAGATTTCATGAGGTTTCTTGACTAAAATTTTTAATAAATCGGTGTTGATGAAAATAAAATACCTACAATTAATGCCACCATCGAATTTGATGGAAGTTTCAAGAAGAGGATACAAAAAGGTCAACACAAAATAAATGACTATTAAAAAAAACTACATATCCTCTTAAGAGTATTATCTCCTTTTAATCCATCAATGTATTGCACACCATTTTGTAGTGGCAGCCATGATGGATTTTTATTTTTTAAAGTGTATTTTATTTTGCCGATTAAGTCCTTCCTTTCGATATCCATATCGCTGCTGTTTTCCAGAAACGAAAAAAAAAAACAACTTTTGTTTGTACATTTTTGGAAAAACACTGCAGCATTTGTATTTTTCTGCTTTTATCTCAGTTAGTTTTTACTGATTTTTTAGTTTTTCAGCAATTTTCTAGACTACGGTATGTTTTTTGGTGTCTTTTCAGTGTCCAAAATTTTATAAGAATCTTTAGAAACGTGATACTTTAAAAAAAATATATATACATTTTAAAAAATTAATTTTGCCTATATCTTTGCCGATAAATGCCTTATTTCTCCAAAATACCCCGTCAAATAACTTTTTTTTTAAATGCTATTAAAAAAAGTCTAGCTCCGGCTGTATGGCACGTAGCACCGTCCTGTTGAAACCAAATGTTTCCAATATCCTCCTCTTCAATTTCTGTGAAGAAAAATTCGTTCAACATGGCCCGATAACGATCGCCATTGACTACGGCCACTCCTTATTCATTTTCGAAGAAAAATGGCCCAATTATGCCTTTGGACCAAAATCCGCACCAAACAGTGACTCGTTTTGGGTGCATCGACTTTTCAATGTATGCGTGCGGGTTTTCTGTGCCCCAAATGCGACAATTTTGCTTATTTACATACCCGCCAAGATCAAAATGAGCTACATCTAAAAAGATGATTTTTTTGTCAAAATCGGCCAAAGTAATGTCGCAATATTTCCCAGCGTTTTTCAAGCGTATACGCAACCATATTCGTTTAGCGGAAGGATAAAACTAATTATCTATCAAATTAAACATGAGCTAAGTGTTATCATTCACGAAATAAGCACTAGTTGAAAAAAAAAACGTTAGATGGCGGACCCTTTATCTAAAAAAAGTAACAAGGCTGAAAAATTTTAATTTCTATACTAAAAAATATGAGCAATCGTATTTGTTTGCTCATATCTCAGAAAGTTAAAAGGCGATTATTATGGATTTCAATAGTTGAAGGGTATACTAAATTTCAAGCAATCCTGTTCTCAAATATAAAACAACTCAATCTTACTAAGCCTGCACTAAAATATATCCTCTTAACCCAAATTTACCTCTGGCATCAGCAAATGCAAAATTGAGCAAAAGACTATAGCTACACAATTGTTTTATATGAAACTACTCTTATTGATTTACTTTAACTAAATTTTAACTTAATTTTATATTTCGAATTGGTTTGACACAGTTTCAGTTTTCCAAAACTTTTTTATAAATTCTTTATTTACGATAAATTTTCTATAAATAGAGAAAAGGTTAATTCTTAATTTTCGAATAACTTTTTATTTATTGGTGATTTTGAAAGAAAAAATCAAAAAAAACGAGAATGTAGGGTATGAACACACTATGGTAATTTTCATTTACTTGACAGCAAACTATTAACAATAGCGATAATAAGTAGTAACAATAACAGCAATTTTAACAGCAACCCAAAGAAAAATATCCTTCGTACGTAAAAAAAAGATATATTTGTAGTATATTTCATAATGCTTTTCGTTTGATTGGTGTTCTTATTTCACTTCCTAACAAGCTGTCAAACTTGTGTAATACTTTCTAAGCACATTTCTTGGCTATTATATTTCAAACAAAAACAACAGCAGCAAAAACCACACTAGCGGGCAGCAACAACTTAAATATGTATAAGCAGTTATAACTTTAACAAAACAATGTGTGTATGTGTGCACAAAAAAAACTAAACAACCAAAAAGATATAAATAAATGTTATACAATGAAGAATACTCATGTTCGCATACTTGCTCAGTAAAAAGAGAAAAGGAAAAAGTAACGAGGACTTCAATGGTCTAAAAGTCAAGACACGTTTGAAATTAGAAAAATCAGCTTAAAGAAAAGTTGTTTTCTTACGTGCCAACAAAGTGTTGAATACGGAATTTGATGTTGGTGTTGCACGAGTACCACAGCAACAAGAACAGCAACAATAAAAAAAAACTTTTAAAGTTCTTCAGAAAATTTTCTTGTTCTCATTTTTTTTTTTTTGATTTTTTTGGTTTTTGTTTGCTTACACGAACGGAAGGAAGTACATGACTACAGTGTTCTCGATTTTAAGAAAACTTTTAAATTAAATCAAATTAATGTATTATTTGCAGAATTAATTTTATTATCAAAATTATTTAGTTACTGCCCATGGCTATGGTAACAAATACATAAATTGTTTTTGGAAGAATATATTTAAGTCATAAAAATTGCAGTATCCAGTGCTTTAGCTTGATTTGGGAAACAATTTACAGAGTGAGCCAAACATCATCAAGGGGCTTGAAAAATTAAAAGTTTTTGATTTATAAATATTTTTTTAGGATTATGAAATATACAAAATGGTAATTTTTTATCACAAGCTATGAAACATAATGACACCTAAGTGGCCTCCCCTTGTAGCTTTGAAATAATAGACTCGTTTTAAAGCATTTTCTACAAAATCTTTCCTAATTTGTGGTTGTACCTTTCGAATTAATGCAAGCCTTGAGTTCAAGCATTGTCTCCGACTTATTTACATAAACTCAATCTTTCAAATAACCCCAAAGCAAAAAGTCGGGTGCTGACAAATTTGGCAAACGCGCTGGCCGATTAATTTCCGAATTCATAGGAATTGTTTGCTTTTCAAAAAATTTTACTTAAAAGTGCAATTATGTGTCGGGTACATTCGCATTGCAAGAGAAGGACCAAAAAAATGTCCTCCAAAATGCTCTTCATTTACGGGTATAGCACTTCCACCTTGATTTTCGAAGAGGACGAAGAACTTTAGATGTAATGCGACAACAAAGTCTATACATAATGGTGTGCAATTGGCGTTGTTGATTGGCTCTTGAACTGCAGAACTTTAGAACCTAAATTACTTCCTAATAAGAAATCAATTTGAAAGAAACAAGTTTCACTTAAAATTAATTACTTCTGGTACCTTAAACAATTTTAATGTAAAATTTAGACGTTGCCGATAATCAGTGGCGTTTAATTCTTAGGCCAACTGAATTTTATATGAGAATAAGGGTAAACTTTTTTATACCCTTCACCTGTGGTACCAATGGTATATGAGTCTTTGTCGTTCCGTTTGTGATTTCTACTATATTTAATTTCGGCTCATTAAAAAAAAAAACTTACTGAAAGCCTATTTAGTCGATTTAGCAATGTTTGTATGTCTGTCTTTCAGTGTGTTAGCTTAAATATACATTCAAAAGCTCCCACATGTTTCATACATCTGTAGGTCGAGATATCAAATCCTTTGGAAATATCTGTCTCTAGTTTTTTTCTCATATTTTTACTATAAAGATAAACATTTTTTAATCCTAATATAATTTATAGATACTGCTTCTTCTACGTTAAGATATGGCTTGCTTTTAGGGCTATTCGCGTTTTGAACAAATTCGTTACTAATCGGCAAAGTTTAAGCCAAAAATAATTTTTAAAAATATAAAAATATTTTAAGTTAATAAAGCTCCTAATTAATGTTTGGATAGATTAAAGACACTTAAATATAAACCGTAGTCTTGAAAACTACTGCTTGTAAAAACCGAAAAATCGGTTTTAATCGGTTTTCTACTGAGAAATACAAAACAAAATCGATTTATTTCACCTTTTACCTTTCACAGGGAGCTGCGATGTGGGTATCCAAAGTAAGGGCTTGACTAGTAATAATATAATACACACAAAAATTTTTAGTCCGCTACTATAAAATGGCGTATAAAAAATAAATCTGTGGGTCAAACTTAGTAATTAAAAAAGTGTCCCCTCAATATTGGTATCAAAGGAACGGGCTTGACCAAAAAAATTTAAAAAAAATTAAAAAAAAGATCGCGTACGAAATATAATGGCGGACATGTAGATCAAATATAGTAATTACGTCCTTGCCCCTTTATTCCCTACAATATTTGTAGCATATGAAAGAACTTGGCAAATAGAAAAAGTTAACTATAAAAAAGTTAATGTCCAAGTTGGCGGATAAATTTTTTCTTAACCCCAATGTCGCAAATTAAAGAAGCAAAGTCGCACATATCATTAAATCTAAATTAAACATGGTCCACCGGTTCGTGCCAAATCCCTTACGGTGCCGTGTTGGGGGGTGACATTGAACTAAGCAATGAAATATTAATTTAGAGGATGAAATTTCGACGTCAAATGCCGACGATATGCTCTTTGCGCTAAAAACTGTATCGCTAATTTTAACAATAAGATTTTTACTTTTCCAGATCGTTGTTCAGTTGCGAATATTTTTTTATAATCTAAAAATAATATAAAGAATTATTTGCTTGAAAATGTTATTTAAATATTAAAGTTAATGCTGATTTTTGGCCCACCCTGTTTGCTAAAACCGTAAAACTCTCAAATTATTTTCGATACTTCATTTATATGTATATGTACATATACATTCATTTAAAAATGATACTTTATAAATCAGTGACTTTAAAAATGTTGTAATTTAAATTTATTATTTACTTTCCCCGTGAGATTTTCATGACACAAGTTATGTATTTAGCTTCAATTAAACACTAAGAGAATTATTTTTCATTTATTTTCTTTTTGTTGTTCTTTTTTTGTAAAAACTACGGCAATTCAACATTTGCTTACACACGCACATGCATGTCTGTTTTTTAACAAATATAATTCTAACAAATTATTCAAATAATCGAACGTATGCACATTGACCACAACGGGGAAAAAATTGATCTGCCAGCTTCTGATATAAATTATTTTTGTAAGGCAATTCCGAATTTTTATACCCTTCACAGTTTAAAAGGATATATCAAAAAAACATAACAGAAACTGTATTATCGTAATGTAATTTTTATTGTAAAATTGTTTGTAGAACTGGTATTTTTGAAACTATTGCGTTACATTTTTGTGTCGAAGTTTATATGTGTGAAATGTATTGCAATCACTGAAAAACTCAATTTCGTAAAAAGGACGAGTTAGGACCACCGATATATAGGTATATCATTCCGTGTGAAATATTTACAATTTTCATTTCCGATCCAATAAAAAAATGTATGAATAGGAAAGTCAAATGAGCACCATCCGTCTGTCCGTGTGTATGTTAAAATATGTGTGGTTTCAAAAAATTAGAAATATTTGGGAGCAGATCGATATTAAAAATCTGCATAATGGCTTGGTAAAAACCACACGTTTTTTTTTCATTATTTTCACCACAAAAAATAACAATTTTTCAGACCAAGAATTATTTTTAGGCACGGTTGTTACTATTTATAAATATGACATACCTCTAACCGCCAAAGTTATGGTAAAAAATTTTTTAGAAAAATATATATTTTTTTTAAATATATCAAATTTTTCGATCTCCTAAATAAATTCTAGACACTTTAAAGACACAAAATTATATGTTGTTGTGTCAAAAATTAATGTTGAATCTAACTGAGATATAAGCACAAAAATACAACCGCTTTGGTCTTTTTCCCAAAGTTTACAAACGAAAATCGATTTTGTGCAGTTCCTATACCACCGAGAGAGCCATTTTGAAAGGACTTGACTAGTAAAATGTAACTATTAAAAATTAAAAATCCAAAATAGCATCCTAGATTAAATTGCGAATATATTTAAATATATTGTACATTTTCGAACTATGGGCCTAGGCCGAAACTGTTTTTTAGGATTACTAAATCACTGCCAGACGGCGCTCAAAGCCTTGAAGAGACATTATGTCAAACCAAGGCTACTTAGAAAGTGCATTAGAGCACTCGACAGGATTATGAGCCTCTTGAATGTCAGATTGTGTTGGGTACCAGGGCTCAATAGAAGGGACTCCAAGGGCTTTATGGCCCAAGTTGAACTCAGCGGACTCTACGTTACTTGTGGGTCTGGTAAGGGTATATTTCAGGGCCACTATTAGGGTTTTAACAGGGCACTGTAATGTAGGAGCTAGGATTAATAGATGGGATCGCGACACTCCGGATTATTGCTAGAGACTGTGGATCACATTGTCTGTCACTGCCCGAGGCTACAGAATCACTGGCTTAAGTGGTTATGCAGACGATTCTACGATGAGTTGGATGATGTTTGGGAGTGCAAGCTGGGGACTATTATGGGATTCATCATGGGGGTCGGGTGGCTGGTGAACAGGCAATGGGGCTCATGGGAAATCTCTATTTCTATCTTCTATTCTATTTCCTACTAACTATTTCTTATTTTCATTTACTGTATCTTTAACAACCCTTTCTCTTTCTCTTTTTCTAATCAATCCACTATCTTTTTTATATAAAGGGAGACACAATTGACCATATTGGTCTACGAGAGTAGCTGTTGGAGGCAGCTCTTCCTTCATGCATTCTCCTTTCCTACCTACCTACCCAAATCACTGCCATAAAATTAAATGTTTTATTTTCTGTTCTAGAGAACATCCCTCTTAAATTGTTCCTCTTACATTTATTAACTGGCATGTGCTTGCCACTTCGTCTGCGTAGTTATCAGGTAGCTTATGACTTAATCTAGGTCTCTCTGTGTGCCAAATTCAATTTAGATACGTTCAGTCGTTTTTGCGTTCTTAAGTAACAAAAATCTAAATATCCAAACATCTAAATTTAGCAGCATTCACATCTACTATAATACAGGATGTGTAGGACATAAGTATAAACACCACTTTACTGACTTTAGTGCAATTTAAATTTTATATTTTAATTCATTTCTCAACAAGCTATTTTAAATTTAAACGACTGTTGTTAGAAATCCTTAAATTTACTTTTAGTAACAGAAATTGAAAGTATAACATACTTTTGTTTTCACATTTATCAATGTTCGATAAAGATAGGAAGACGAGTAGCAGCTTTGAATTGCATTAGTATTGTGGGTAACTTTGAAAAGCAGAGAGACAAAGTTAAAAACTTAAGGATTGAATATGACAACAGTCATACACACTTGCAGCAAATGAAGTCAGCACCGCAACAACAAACTATTGATGACAATGGTTGAAATATACTTATTCTTCGTTTTTGCAAAGACACATGAACACACTGAAATCAGCACAAATACGTGAGCAGGGTTTCCAGACTATTTTCAGAGTCCTATTTTAAAATAGATTTTTTTGATTCTCAAGATTTACTCAACAATTTTTCAAATTACCTGTTAACTTTGAAAAAGTTAAAATCTATGATGGCCCCCTAAACAAAATGGCGGATAATTTTTTTTCAACCGCATCTATAGGGGTATTGAGCGCAAGGTCCTGACTAGTAGAATACAGCTAACTATGTGAATACTCAAAATCAAGGATAGCTTTTAAAGTAAAGCAAAGTGGCGAGTAATAATCAATTTGAAATCTTAGGCACATTGTTGTCCAACCACAATGCATTATGTTAATTGTGAGTCACACCTAAATGTTAATTTGCTTACCAATATTAATATGACATTTCTTTATTTTACTGTTTGATAAATTCAACCATGGAGAGGTAAACTATTAAGCTGCGCCTTAAAATTGTTGAAGCCTTTTACAAAAATTGGCGTTCAAATCAGCATAATCAACCAACTGTCTTCACAATCGGGAGAATTGTGCAAATTGTGGGAATTTCAGCAAACCGGGTCTATAGGATATATAAAAATACCTGTACATACTTGTCCAGTTCAATCTGTGGAATAGTGTGTCAGAAAAGCCATCAACCACGAATCATCATCGTGCCTAACAATTAAAGATCAACATTTTCATTGAAAATATGGACCATATGGAAAATATGGAAGTATGCCACCGAAACCGTACCGAGCAATCGGAAGATATTTTGTTCCACCCATAATTGTCATAGATCCATCTATCATAATAAAAAACTAAGAAGATAAATCCCTGAAAAGTTTTTGTTTTATTTACAAATAATATCGTGTAATTTGCTTGGACCACCCTGTATATATATTGATATTCGAGTTTGTTTCCGATTTTTTATTATTCCTAATTTGATTACTGGGTATATACTAGTTTTACACTTTGACGTATCATAGTGAATCATATGCATATTTAACATTTTGAACTTAACTACACTAAATCTTACACATATACGTGTGCACAACGGCTTAAAAAAGGATACAAAGTTTTTTCTTTACGCATTAATAAAAAGTTCCTTTTTTTTGTGTTTTTATGTAATATATTAAGTTAGTCAACCAAATCAAAAGCTTTGGGATTTAAAAGCTTTTGCAACATCAATTCAGTCTTTAGTTTTTTTTTAAGCAATGCTTTTGTTACCTTTTTAAAAGGCTTATACGAAAGAAAACAATTATAATGTAATTTAACACATGTAGGAAGAAATCAACTTAAATAAAAAATCTTCTCAAATCCTCAATACATAAATTTTATTCCCGACAAATCTCATAATCCCCAAACCAAATTTTTTTATCCAATTTCTTAACGTAAAATCTTCATATTGGATATAAATCCCCTAATCTGACAACACTTAACGTGAGCGATGTTTGTAAGTATGCGTGCCAAAAAAAGAAAAACTCTCACAGACAAACATTAAAGTTAAAGTTAAATGTTACAAAATTTATTCTTTATAAATCACAAGTTCATGAAACGAGCTCAAATACTCACATCATTTATCATGTAGCAATAGAAGATAAAGTGCCGTGGTTGCTGCAAAGTAACTATTTAAGAAATCACAAAGTAATACATTTATACATACATATGTGAGCGGCAGCAATCTAAGAAACAAATGCAATTTAAGAATGATTTATTTGTTTATTGGGTTTGAAACACGTAAATATCTGATGTTGTTGACTTGGTAAATTTTCTTCTATACATATTAGCCTGCAATATTTTTTCCCGAAACTAAAATGTTTTGCGGTCAACTTATTCGACCGCAATTTAGTTGTAAATGATTTTTTAAGCTTAAATTTAAACTTTATTCTAACAATTTACTTGTTTATCTATTTATTTATTCCGACTTGAGTTTCTTTCCTAAAGTAAATTCAATAAACAGTAAACACCAAATCTTAGCAGAAAAAAAATTAAAATATAACAACAACATATATTTTAAACGTTATTTTTAATGTTTACACTACAGTGGTAGTAGCGAGTACACTCTCTTTGTTTTTAATTTCATACACATCCAGCAAGTCTTTGCTAAAACGATTTGTATTATATTTGTTTTGTACTTATTGGATTTATTACACACATATAGTTTGCGCATATGTTAGTAACAACTTAAGTTAAATATTTAAGACGGAATTAGTCTTTACTTTCTGTTCCGTTCCGAATCAGCTGACTTCATTCTGTTAAATAGAAAATGTGTACAAGTTGTTAGGTGTTCTGTTATTTTCCTTGCCGTTGCGGACGAACCTGTAGAAAATAGAATTCAACGTTAAGTGACGGCCATTGAGAGAGAAACAGCTGATATTTAGGTGCCTGCAACATAGAGACTCTGTTTGCTTATAGATGAAAACTGACAACACCAATTTTTTTCTATGTACGGACTTTGACGAGAAAAATAAACAAACAATATAATAAGCTTGTGTTTGTAAGATTACCTTGTTAATTAAGGCAGATGATTTTTTACAGAAGAAGTAACCACGTATTCATAGACATAGAAGGAGCTTTCAATAACGTAATGACCTCGAGTCTTATCGGTTCCTTGGAAAACTTAGGGTCAAGCCATGTCTTAATTGCATGGATTAGCAATATGTTAAGGAACAGATGGATAAATTGTGAGGCAAATGGAGTAAGAAGAAGGGACAAAGTATGTCGAGGAACCCCGCAGGGAGGTATTTTATCTCCATTAATATGGGTAACTACCATACATAGTCTACTGAAGATTCTATCGAACGAGGGATTCAAGCCTATCTGTTACGCAGATGATGTTGCGATACTGATCAGGGGGACGAATCCAAATTCTTTATGTATGAGAGCAATGGAGGCTTTGAATATATCATATAACTGGGCGAAGGAGCGAGGGCTCAATGTCAACCCGGAAAAGACTGAAATCTGTTTGTTTACGAGAAAGAGGAAGATACCGGTGCATAGCTATCCCATCTTTCGGAATAAGACAATTAAGATTGATAAAAAGGTCAAATACCTAGGAATAGTACTTGATTGGAGACTATCCTGGAAGGACCACATTCAATGTAAAGTGGAGACAGCTCAAAGAATATGGGCCCTCTGCAGAAGAGTGATTGGCTCAAAATGGGGCTTAAGCCCAAGGATGACACATTGGCTATATACGAGTGTACTGCGGCCTACAATTACGTACGCTTCGTTAGTATGGTGGACATCCTTAGAGAAGAAGGTGAATATAAAACCTCTTCAAAAGATTCAGAGACAGTGCTGCATTAGTATTTGCGGCGCCATGAGGACCACATCGACAATGGCCATTGAGAATATATTATCCATTTGGCCTATTGAGATACAGGTAAAATATGAAGCGGCCTTAGCTGCCACAAGATTAATGGCAATAGATGAGTGGCTTATAAGAGAACATAAGACCAGATACCAAAGAATAACGGATATCTTACCGATAGGAAATATTACAGAATTAACATGTGATAAAATCCCGATGAGATATGAGAATATTAACTGCATCACCATTATACCGGAAGAGGGAGAATGGGATGAGATAATCAGGATGGGAAACACCCACGGAATCGATCTTTATACAGACGGTTCAAAGATTGGTGACCAAACTGGAATGGGCTTATACGACATAAGCCGAAATAGAGGCAAGTACTTCCGTCTACCAGATCACAACACTATTTTTCAGGCTGAGATCATGGCGATTACGGAAGGAATTAAATGGATAAAGGAAACGAATAGCGAAACTCCGATTCGTATCTTTACGGATAGCCAATAAGTGATTAAGACATTGAGAAAGGAGAAAGTTGAATCCCGGAACGTTTTGCAATGCAAGAGTGAGATAAACTCATATGCAAATTGTGAACATCTGGAGATAATATGGATACCAAGCCATCACGGGCTGATCGGAAACGAGAAAGCCGACAAATTATCCAAAATGGGAGCTCTTTTGAGTACTATAACTTTGGAGAACGCAAAACCCCTTAAACGATTTAAAGATGAACTTAAACGTTGGGCAATGGAAGAACATGTCAGAAAATGGCAAAGCACTGATGTCGGTAAGGTGACAAGAACACTCTGGGGTGACCCAAATCTTGGGAAGTCAAAGGAGATTTTGAGACTAAGTAGACCTACACTTAGGAAATTAACCGGTGTAATTACAGGTCATACGGAGTTGAGAACTCATTTAGCACGCATGGGATTATCTGAGGAGACGACATGTAGAGCTTGTGAGGAAGAGGATGAGACCCTAGTACACTACCTCTGTCATTGTCCTGCGTTTGGGCATATTAGGCGCGAAAATTTTACAGTAGATAATATGCCGAACTTGGAATACCTGGGGAACTCGAACTGGAGATCCATAAGGCGTTACATTGAGGGGACTGGTTTCTTGGACTAGTCCGTTATTTATGGGAAATTATGTTTATGGTTTTTTGTTTGGGAATTCCGTTTTCCACATGGAGCGCACAACATGCCAGCTGGGCATAGGTGTATACCTGTCATGGGTTTGGGCTTTTATACCCCTCCTTTTCAACCTAACCTAACCTAACCACAAAAATTAAACAACAGAACGGTACGTCACAGAACGACAACAGAAAGTAAAGACTAATGAAGCCTTAAGTCTTAAAAATTTATATGGCTAATTCACAAGGCGACTTACTATGTATTGTCAAAATATCCTAATTTCTTAAAATTAAAAAAAAAATTAACAGTATTATATTATTTACCCGCTGAATCAGATCTACTCTTTTATTTCATAAATTTTTTTTATTACGTAAAATAAAAAGGGCATCACTTCCCTTAATCCATTCTTTACCATTGCCATTTCTAAATAGGAAGTGGTTTTCAAAAGTAGCTCGTACTAGTTTTAAAAAAATATAATTGAAAGATTTTCAGAAAGAACCTCAAATATATTGTTTGGTAGGTGTAGGGTGTTGTTTGTTAGGTGGTTGCTCATCACGACCCATCTAATCTAATCTCTCGAAAAATTTAGGTAATATCGCAGCCAATAAGAGTCTATAGAGTTATAGCCTATAAGAGTTATAGCTGATCAGAAATGTCATAAAATGTATTTTCTTTGTAGATCCTATAAACTTTTTTTAATCAGTTGTATAATATAATACCAGGTTTAAGAGCATTAACATTTATAATTCCTTAAATATTTATATCTCACAAAGAGGTTTTTTGTATGCTCCGATCGATGAATTTTTCTCTAAAACAAGACAAATGATATAGAAAATAAGCACACAGGAATTAAAACTGTAAACATTTTCTATATATTTTATATAACGTATTTTCCATTCCGATTAAATAGTGCTGATGATGAAATCGTAGCTGAAAATGCACTTCACTCGGCTGGTGTCGGGATAAAACTTATTTTTTCAGCTTATAGAAAAAAATTAATCTTTTCGTATAAAAGAATTAAATATATAAAAAAAATTTATTTAATTTAAAAAAAATTATTTTACAAAAATATCATGTTTGAACATTTCAAAATACACTGTTTTAATTTCTGTTATACTACAGGGTTAGGCGATTGAAGTCGAACAACAACAAAATTTTTTTTGCGTGAAGCCATTAATTATTGCTCGGTCTGGTCACATTTCGCCATGACTATGGCTTTCAAACGATTTAAAATGAGCATGAATGTGGCAAATTTCTAATCATTATGTTTTTTGATAAAAAAAAAAATTTGTTTTGAGCAGTTAATAAACTCTCAAAATTATCGTGTAATTTTCATCTCTAGCAATGGCATGTACACCTGTGAGCTCCGATGGACGCTTTACAAATGTTTTTGCCGAACTTTATATCAAAGGCAATGCAACTTATTATCGCAAATAAGTTTTGGAAGCTGCTGTAGCCTCATAAGCACAAAAGAATTTCGGTCTAACCTATTAACGTTCCAAAAGTACTTTTGTTTACACAATGGCGTTTAAATTCAATGGAACATTGTCATTGGACCAAAATACTGCAATATCATATTCGTGATTCGTATGACAAAATCTAACATTTTTAACTCTATGATTGTTTGAAATAAAAATCGAGTCCGTTTTCAAAGTTTTTAAAGGAAAATACTAACAAGTCCATCTTCGTTCTTAAAGCACAGACGTCGAATGAAAAAAGTCATAATCAAAAGTTAGGTAATTAGTATATTACGTCATAATGTGACAATAGTTACTTATATATGCAGTAACTTGTTTTGATTGTATAGGTTCTTAAAATATATGTTTTTAAAGAATTTTTCTCATCCAGCTATTTAAAGATTACATATGTCTTACAAACTAACACAAGACTACTCGTAATTGTACATTTTACCAATTTTCTTTGGCATTCAGTAACACTCTGCCACGACAATTACAGTTAATAGTCTCAATCAGTTGTATAAATTCACAACCATCTAAAGTGTTATTTTTCAAACATTTGCAAGTAATTTTGGCATATGCAGACTGAAAAGATATTTTAATCTATGTAGAATAGAGTTCGCATTTTATATGAATTATTCTCATCAAAAATTATATATTTTAACGAAATATAAATTGAATAATAGAATTTGCTAAGCGAAGGATTATTGCAATAAAAAAGATATTGTATATGGCCGATTGCTTATTAAAATTTTCACTTTTTATTTCGACTACAACTAGGGTGATCAAATATTCGCCTTTTTTAAAAAAACCCGGTTTCGAATAGTTTGAAATTCAGAACTTAAAAAAGAACCGGTTGCTTTTTTGAAAATTGAGAGACAACTGGTTAACCGGTCGAATATAAAATAAATAATTGCTTTATGAAAAAGTTTAAAAATTTTGTCACATAAGATTATAATAAAAATGATATCTCACCACGAACTTTTTGCAGTTTGGCTGTACAATTTCAAAATGGAATAACTGACATGAATAAAATTGATCAATTTGGTTTCAGCTAGTAGAATTTAACGACAAAAGGTACTCGTTACAGGTAAAATAAATAAATAAATATAAAAAATTAATACTCAAATAAATAAATAAATAAGATTTTCTATAAGTCTGCTAAAAATTTTTGTATCTCGTTCTGTATATATAAATTTTAAATTAATATGCACTAAGGTATTTTGTTTAAAATAATTTTTTTTATTTAAAATTCAATTTAACGGCAAGGAAGGAAATCTTCTTAGTTTTTATAGAATTTCAGTTAAACAATTCTTTCTTATACCCGTGACAGACATCATACATACATACATACATATATAGACAAAAACTAGTTTCTTCGATGGTTTTATTAAAATTTGAGTTAAGACACACATTCAAAGCTATTATTATAACATGCCATTCATTAAACTTAGGAGGTTAAAGGACAGTTTTATTGGATGCTAAGCTAAATTTCATTCAACACATTTCATTATGAGTTAACAAAGCAAGTAGCATTCTTGGTTTTATTAAGAGATGGACTAACAAAACAACTTTTTACTTCCCTCGTAAGGCCTGGTTTGGTAAATGCATCTGTTGTATGGGATCCAAATTAAACAGTACATGAAAACTTTATTAAATTGTGAAGACACATTTGATATTTTACCTTCGTGGTTTGCATTGAGATCTAACTGATCTTCCATGTATAATAGCCGTCTTGCATTATGTAAGCTGCCCACTCTTAAGGGACGACGAACTATGTTGAATGTGTCTTTTTTATTGCATTTAATTAATGGTGCTATTAATTCTGGTTTTCTGGTAAGGGAATGTACTGCTAACGTAATTGAAAAAAAAAAATTTTGTGGGATATTGCAATAAGTTTAATTGCAATTAAGACGTAAATATAAACGTAAACAGGGTAATATTTAACAATATTTTTCTTGGTTAAACATTCTAAATCCATTTTTTTTAATTTAATTTACTATTTTGATAAAAGATATACAAAGAAACTTTTCCATAGTATCCTCGTATATATGTATGCATGTATATATGTAAGTATATATGTTCAAATAGCCGTCTATTATATCCGTCTTATACGAGTACATATGTAATACTTTAACAAATTTCCAACATCTTTTTTTTCAATTTTCCATAGATTTTTATAAGTTTATACAAACATTCACTTAAGCTACAAAAATGCATATTGTGTGTGTGTATATGTATGTATGTTTTATGCACTAAAATTACAAAGACAAAAAAATCATTTGAGAAGAAGCCGATCGTTTAACTTTTTTGATGATGATGGCTGGTTGGTTGGTTGGTTTGCTGTGTTGTTGGTTTGTCTTTGTTGTTTAAAGAAGCGCTTCTATTAAAAAGTCCATTATCAATAAATTTGATAGAATTACTAGTAAAAGATATAAGCATTTCCTAATTTTTTATATTCACAATACTGAGTAAAATTTTAATAACCATTAGGAACCATTAGGAATGAACATTACAATAATTTTCCTGCTTAACTTAAATCTTACCGACCGGCAGCCATGCAGAAAGTAACAAACGATATTAATTATTATTAATTTAATAATTACAATTAACTTTTTATAAAAGTCACTTAATTATTAAGGTATGAGACAAATTTTTATTTTACCCATATAATAAAAACAATAAAGCGAGAGCAATCATAACTAAGTTTTTAATAATTCCATTGTACAAAAAATTCTTAGGAAACACCCATATGAATTTTTGTTTCTTACTTCTCTTGCTTTGCAATAACCAGTGTTGCCATAATTTAAAAATAAAAAAACCTATAAAAAGCCGTTAAAATATAAAAATTTTCTTTGATTTAGTATGTTTATCTAGTTTTATTTTCTAAAATAAGCAATTTGTTGAATAATAGAATTTTTTATAATCTGCACATTCAAGATAAACAGCTACGAAAAATTTTGTAAAAGTTGTATGTTCTTTTGCACACTCTCACTTAAATGAATATCAACACAGAGTTACCAAATAAAAACGTTTAAACAGAAAACACTTATAAGCCATATTTTTAATATATATGAACTCATCTTGTAAGCAATATTTTTATGCTTGTGCAGCTCTTCATTTTAAATTGAAACTATACTTCCTGAGGTAAAGTAAAGCTGAAATAAATTAGTTTTATGTTTTGACAAATGATTAAAAATGTTGCTTTTTAATGCTACTAATTACAATTAAATTTTATATTGGTCATACCAATGTTAGTAACTATGTTATTTTACTTTGTGATGAATTCCTACTGCATAAGACAATCTTTCGGCGTCCTATGAAATTTGTTTATGACTTTTTAAATTAAACTGGACAAAAAATATCTACACTGGCAACTCTAGTACTAACACTAAAGCAAGTAGTAGTAATAGGAAGTTGTGTAAACAAGTTTTTTTTTTGCCAATTTGTAATCTATTGTCAATAAAAGATATTTTATGAAAAAAAAAACGATAAAATTTGGAAAGTTTGGGTCTATTGAAGATTGATTATTTTAAAATTACAGAAAATAAAATTTTAAAGAACCAAAAAAAAACAAGGAGATTGAAACTATAATATGAGAAAAATATAAATTTAAAAGTTGATAATATATTATTCTATTGATTTATGGCAAACTTACATGTCGATGTAGAGATAATGTATAGGAAAAATATTAAAAAAATATATATAAATACAAATATGTAATAGAAAATTAAGGATAACAATCATCAGCTGCTTTCGATATTAATGATAGAGTTGGTAATTTTAATAGAATAAAAGTAATATATTTATTTATAAAAATTCTGTTGAAAAAAAATTTTAAAGATATAACTAAATATTTAAGCAAAATTTTATTATTTTTTTAATACTTATAAAAAATAGAAACACAATAAAATTGTATACTTTCATGCAAATTGTGCATCTTTATTATATTTAATAAAATATTACATATCTTATTTAACACTAAACAAAGATATCTAATTTTAAACAATAATAAAACAATTCTTTTAATTAAAATTCATTTGTAGTGAAGGTGAGAAGTGAAGAAAATTTTCCCCTTACGTAACAAAATAAATTGGTTCCATTTTTTTTCATCTACGCTAATTTAATTTATATACTACATAATCATATATATGAGTTCAACGAACCCTTGATTAATGCAACGGAAAAATAACGCTGCGTTTACAACTGACAATGTTGTCATGAATATATACATGTTAGTTGTCAAAAACGGATACACATTTAGATAATGTTGCAGCAATCCACGTTTCGTGCGAACGTTGTAAGATAAAAAACAAGAGAGAGTGCTAAATTCAGCCGTCCCGAATCTTATATACCCTTCACAACGTGTAGTCATGCAATAACAATTGTATCACCATTCATCTGATTAATATGAAATAAATACGTACATACATACATATATGTTTCAATATCTTTATAATGACTTTATCCGCTTAAAGACATCCCATTGTTAAATTATAAATTGAGTTTATGTATGTATGTATTAAAAAAAATTAAAAAAAAATTTTTTTTTTCTTAACTGGGATTCAAACCTAAGTGCATCCAGTTTTGTATTGGTGCAAAAGGACGGATGGTCTAGGTTTTTTCATCATATCTCAGTTGTTTATAAAGCAATTTTTCTGATTTTCAATACCCATATGCTCCCAAATATTTCTGATATTTTGGTACCTTACACGGGTGTGGAAAATTTCTGGGGGCTTCCGGACAGATGGACAGACAGACAATACTTAATTGATTTCCCTTTTCATAAGCTTTCAGAAAATATAAACTTTATGGGGTCGGAAATGAAAATTTTAAAAATTTCACATGGAATGATATTATCATTGTCAAGACACAATTGTCAGGTGTAAACGCTTAAAGACCTCGCGTAAGTAATTTGCTTGTCCTTAGATTTCCAACAGAAGTTGAGTAACTTAAGAAAAATATTTAAGAAAAATCTATTAAACCATTTTTTTTTAATTTTTGGATTCATGAAACCCAAACACATCAAATTTATTTATTTATTTATTTATTAACAATTAACTTACAATTAAAATATATAAGCTAATTTAATAATACCAGCAATAGCAACATAGGCCTTCAGCTAATTTTTATGGTTATTAGTGAATCCGCAACAAGCGTCTCGCAACAGGCGTTTTCTCCAGACTAGAAAACAATTAAACAATGTTGACTGGTGATTATCTACAACTCTCTTGGCATCGTCCTTTGTAATCGCCAGCATTTTCTTCAAACAAGTTTGTCCATAGCATCCATACCTTGCTTGCCGCATATAACATTCGCTGCTGTTTAAGCTTCCTTCAATCACATTGTAAAAATATTATGATTTTCGATCTTTATTTTTTTCAGATCTTATTTAAAGTTTTTATGTCCTGTAATCTACATAGTTATCCAGCTCATCGTTCTCCGATTAAAACCGAGTACCGTTGGTCCACAAAATTTATCTGCGGATACCCTTTTCGCTAGTTTGTTGAGAGCTTCATTCTTATCTAAATATGATTGTAAAGGCACATTTATTGAGCAACAAAGAGGATCTCAAATACATCTGCTACATACGTTTTATAACCAACTGATTATTTAATGCAATAAGAATTCTCTAACCCTGCATTCGACATTGCAACAACTGATCCAACTATATATTTTCTGTCATTGAAAATTTGGACCATCAGATAGAGGAGTGGCGCCAAGAATGGGGGGTCCTTTTGGCCGATATTTTGTTAAATACAAAATTGAACCATACAAGTATTATCATTATAAAAAGAAATGATAATAATTTCTTAAATAATTTGTGTTTTATTTAAAATCAACATTGGCCTTTAAAATTTAACCACCCTTAATAACTTCGATATGATAGTAAAATGGTTTCATAAATTTAGTCTTTTAGTGAAAGTGGGCGTTAAAGTAGGCGTGTCAATAAAGTTTCTGCTAATAAATACAACTTAGATATTTCAATATAGTCCTATATTTTCCCAAAAATTTTGTCAATAGAGAAATTACATGAATTTAAGATAAACCGTTATATGGGAGGTAGGCGTTAAAGTGGGCGTGTCACCTAACCTTTTTGGCACAATAATTACATTGATTAGAAGGATATAAATATGTAGCAAAGTTCATCATCATACCTCTAATTTTGGCGGTTTTATGAGCTTTTAAAATTCATTAACGGTAGATAACGTGAAAAGTGGGCGTTACAGTAGGCGCGTCAAAGTTGTTTTTGCTAATGAGTACAACTTAAATGTTTCAATATAGTCCTTTATTATTCCAAAATCTTTATTAATAGAGAAATTATATGAATTTTGGGTAAAACGTTATATAGGAGGTGGGCGTAAAAGTGGGCGTGGCACCTTAATTTTCTGGAACAGTAATGATATTGACTAGAAGGATATACGTAGCAAATTTTATCATCATACCTCTAATTTTGTGCTTTTAAATTTCATTAACGGTAGATAACGTGAAAAGTGGGCGTTATAGTAGGCGTGTCAAAGTTGTTTTTGCTAATGAATACAACTTATATATTTCAATATAGTCCTTTATTATTCCAAAATCTGTATTAATAGAGAAATTATATGAATTTTAGTTGAAACGTTCTATGGTAAGTGGGCGTAAAAGTGGGCCCGGCACATTGATTTTCCGTTACAGCAAAGCCTCTCACCAAAAAGCAAAGGGTACAAAATTTCAGAATCATACATCTTATTTTGTCCGTTTTATTAGGTTTTAAATTTTAAATATACTGAAAAATACACTGCGCAGTAAAAATTTTCGTACATTTTGATCTATAACTCCTTTCTTAATGCATAGATGTAAGCAATTTTTAGAGAGAGATATTATTTTGACTTGGGAAATATATATTCGAAGTTTCATGGCTGTACGTTGATGCGTTTAGACACAATTGCATTTTATTCGATGTTCGAAGGACACGTTTTTTTCGACCTACTCTTGCATTACGAGCTATAACTCTCCTCCTAATATTCTGATTTTGCCCATTTTAAATACCAAACAAACCTTGTCTATAAAAAAGATTCTGGCAAAATTTGAGCCTCCTAGCTTTTTCAGTGCGACCTCTATCGTGCTTTCAACAGACGGACAGACGGACGGACATAGCTAGATCGTCATCAAATCAAACCCTTATTAAGAATATATATACTTTATGGGGTCTACAATGGATATTTCGATGTGTTACAAACGGAATGACAAAATGAATATACCGTCACCATTTTTTTGGTGGCGGGTATAAAAACTGGCCTCAAGGTTAAAGGTAAAAACATAATAGAGTTTTTTTAAATGAAAAAAAAAAATGAAAAATTTCTTTCGAAGTAAGTTTATTATCGGCCCCCCGAATAGTATATCTTGGTCATAAAAAGCTCGTTGCGAAGTTTGTATACTATTTTTAATCAAAATGCTTTGATTTTTTTGCCATAATTTAAGAACTAAAACTTAATTGAACTTATTCCATTTTAAATTCCAAAAATCATAAACAAACTATTTTTAACTTCATTTCCTAAATAGTTTTTTTATTAAAAACCCCTATTTTATTATTCTTTTTACATATAGGGAACAACCTATCTGCAGTTTTCTAAAGATTACAGGAGAGGGAAAAAACGTTATAAAATTGGAACTGTTTGCAATATTGAAACGAAGATTTCATACATATTTTGATTAAAATGAGGCCAGAAATATAAGTATATCGGTTAAGAAAATTTTGTTTTTATTTCATCTTATGTTATGTCACTTAATTAACTAATTTTTATGAATAAATGACTATTTCTTTTTATATATGAATATTATATACATTAAATAAAAACACCTATAGTTTCTTTTACTGGTTTACGCAAAAAAATTACTTACTTAACAACAAAGTTAAACTTTTATCGTGATTTTTGATGATTAATTTTTCTCTTTTTTTAGTGCGTAACGGTCCTCTAGGTACTAACTTGGAAATAACTTGCTCATTTGTAATATTAGATGTTTAAATTTTGTGTGTTATGTTATGTGTTATGATATAGGGAATAATAATCTATAAAAAACTCAATTTTGAAATTTTTGCAAATAGATTATTTGGTCTTTAAGATGACGATATGAATTTGGTTTTATTGAAAAAAATTGTTTTATAGGACTTTGCGTTTTGAAACTATGTATGTTATTAATAACATTGCTTAGGCAAAAAAAAAATAATAATATGAAATGTTTACGTTTTTATAGTAACTAACCACATTTTAAAAATTTAATAACTTTTTCATTGATATAATTTATAACCATTTTTTTCGAGATTATCAAATATATAAAATGAAAATTATTTCATTTTAATTGTAAAAAAAAGTCACTTAAATGACGTCCGTTTGCAGCTTCAAAACACAAGGCTCGTTTTAGGGAATTTTTCATGACGCCTTTTAAAATTTTTGGCTATAGCGCTCAAATTTCTTCATTAATAAAGACCTTAAGTTGAAGAATTGTCTCGGACTTTATCACATACACTCACTCCTTCAATTAACCCCACAGAAAATATTCAGGTTCTAACAAATTTTTGTAAATTTATTTTCTCTGTAAAAATTGGATTTAAAAATAACATTGTATCTCTAGCAGTGTGGGCAGTGGCTCTATCCTGCTGAAGCCACATCTCAAGTCTGCTTACAAAAGCAGGTCTTTAAAAATCTTCTATTATAAATGAATGCCGCTCTCCATATACGGTTACAGCACTTTCATCATCTTTTACGAAGAAATAAGGCACAATGATATTTTCGGGTGTAACGCCACACCATAATATGGGGTGCAAAAACCTAAGTTCTCCTTATCAACAAAGCCATTCAAATGAATATGAACTTCATTTTTTATAATCAGATTTTCAATAAAATTCATTACATTTTTGGCCAATGGATGAAGTTTAACTTCAATATTTTAAAGTTTCCGATGATTTACGGGTTTGAGTTCTTTTTGGGAATATATTTAATTTAATGCATTTTAAATGCAGCATATTAAGGTATAGGTAATTTCTAGCTGAGCAGAACGCCTTCTGGTGAAAGTTTCTTGCGTTTCGTTAACACTTTGCTTTACACATTCAATATATTTATATCGGAGTGCGAATTATATCTAACGATTCGAGGCAAATCTCGTACGGTACCATGTAAAGGATGACGATGAACTAAGTAACGAATCAATGCTTTATAGGGTGAAGTTCTAACGTTAAAATATGGACGACAAGTTCTTATTTTTTTTTTTTCAAATTTATGAACGAAATTCCTGACGATGCTACACAATGGAGTAGCGAAATATTGGAAGAATTAATAATAATAAATATTAAAGATATTATTGTGAACCTCTCCATTAATTATATTCCAGGTGTTATAATCTGAAAAAATATATGTTAGCAAAAAAATTTTTGAATCTGTAAACCCCATGGTAACTTCTGGTCAACTCTCTACAATGTTTGTAGTGCTTAAGTAGAGCACTCGTTGACATACATACGTATGTAACGAAACGTGTTTATATTAATTTAAAATAAATTTTAAAATAAACATAAAAAAAATAATTGTATTGCATCCAATGAAAATTTAATGACCAAATATAAATAATTAAATAAGGACAACATCAAATATAACATGTTTTGATATATGTAATACATTTGTTCTATTTTAAACTAAATTGAATTAAATTTTTAAACAGAATTTTTAACTTACTTTAAACTTTAAACATTTTTTTTCTCAATATTTTTATTTGTTAAATAAATTTTCATCATCTATTATGTGCACATGTATGTATGTTGGGCGTACATGAGAATATATTTTCTTTTTTTCGTACATTTATATCAAAACAGTGTCAACATAAATCATAATCAAATTTATTACTGACAGGAGTTGCAAAGAAGAAAAAAACAGGAACGAAAAAATAGACTTTAGAATTTATATACATAAATGTTGCCAAACAGCAACAACAACAAAAATATTTGAATTTTATGAATTATTAAGAGCGAGAGAATATTTTGAGGCGCACTTTATTTCAATGTGTTTTAAAATATTTAAAACATAAACGCCCTCTGGGCTTAACTTTGTTGTTTTTAATCACATTTATCTAGAGAGTAGTTCGTTTGTGTGACATTTATTTAGAGCATGTGAAAAAATAATTCGAAAAAATCTAAAACAGGAATGAAAAACATTAAAATATATTTTTTATTTTTTTATTTTTTATATTCATGTATAATATATAATGTGTTAATTGTTGCTAAAACAAACAAAAAAGACAAATAATATTTTAGTCTATTCGTTTTTAAAGCAGTTTATAAACATATTTAAAGCTCAGCCAAAAGACTTTAACTAAATACAAGTATCTTATACATATTTATTATTGCAGTCGTCACAAAAAATTATGATGCTTAAAGAAAGCTTTTTAATAATAAAACTTCATAACTTTACATGCTGAATCTTGTATAATTAAGTATGCTATAAAATATACTTGGACTGTTTTCATATTTATTGTTAAAAATATTTTTATGGTAACAGTATTAAAGAAATTAAAAATTCTTTGCTTACATATTTCAATACTAAAGAGTGAGATCGAAAAATTCTTCAAATATAAAAAATTAAATAATTTCGAAATCAGAGTTTGAAATTTTTTTAATTTAAATGGATATTGAATTACAGATAACAGTAGAATATACATATATTTTATAGGTATAGCAAGTATTTATGAAACCATTGGACCTGTTTTAAAACCCTTGAATAAGAGATTTGCTAGTTGTTTCAGTGACTTATTTGGAATAGTTTTCCATATTGTGGCAAATATTTTTTTCAGTTTTTCACTTTTCTTTTCTCAAGAGCCAAAAATCTCTCTACTGGCCTTAGCTTCGGACAAATTGGAAGATAAGTCTCTCTTGGTACATAGTCTTTGTTACTGTTTTTTACTCTTCCAGATTTTTTTTATCATAGCGACAAGCTACCAAATTAGGCCAAAAATATCTCATATGAAAGGAAGAAACTTTTTTTACCAACATTATTTGATGAATATTTCGATAACAAATTACTTTTTGTCAACTGTATAAAACCTACCATACCAAGAATTTTATTTAGGAAATTTTATAGGCTTTTGGGTTCTTAACTTATCTTCAGCATTTCAGCGAGCAATTGGAACATACAAATTTTGATCCTGAAGCTACAAAAAAACTGTCAACATATAAGTTTTGTCGTCTATTACACAACATGGGTATTTTTGTATAAAATTTGATTTTAATTTCCGTGCCCTATTTTTAGCATCTGCTATCTGAAACTTTTATAATTTTGTGTGTTTTTGAACCTGCATTTGCTTTAACTTTTCACACCAAATATTTAGAGCACTAAGCACCGCGCTGCTTTTCTACCAAATGTGTTTGGAGCTCTCTTCATTATGCTTTAAATTTTCTTAGTCTTTCCGCTGGACTTTTTTCCTTAACCGAATTTCCCATTAATGGTAAAATTTTCTGTTGCTGTTTAATTATATTCGAAA
The DNA here is from genome assembly GCA_941918925.1 of Phyto melanocephala. NCBI lineage: Eukaryota > Metazoa > Arthropoda > Insecta > Diptera > Rhinophoridae > Phyto > Phyto melanocephala. The sequence goes on along the minus strand of OW799235.1, from coordinate 106,117,567 downwards.
CAGTTTAAACGCAGACCTTTAATTCTTTGGTTTTTTTTTTGTAGGTAAAATTTTATTTTAAATAATATTAACAAGTACTTCTTTTTTGTTACTCAATACTCAAGCTTACAACAAACCAACATGGTTTTCATTTAAAATAAGAACTGACACATTTTTTCAAAGATAACTAGATATAAAAAGTTAAATATTGGTTCCGAAAATATTAAACTTTTTTCGATCACATTTCTTAAGGCATCAACCTATTGGCTTGTTTATGTGCTTTGACAACTGTTCTCTATACACTTCAATCGCTCTTATACTTCTATTCGATTAAACTATATTTTTTGCTTCAAAATCACTGCGTTATAAATTAATCTTTTTAATATGGTTTTATATTCAAGCTGTCTTGCTATTGTAGAATAAATTTTTTATGTTATTATGAAATTATATGTATCATTGTTACTTCAAGTAACACAATTACATGCATAAATAATATATAGCTGATAATGAGTTTCATTTATTTCTTCTTTTAATATTTCTCTTTTGTATTTAACTGTTCTACGAAATCTTTAATTATGTTCGTGTAAATGTTAAACATTTTCAAATATTGATAACTACAACACCCATTAAATGAAACAAGAACTTTTAATTTCTTTAAATATTCGCATTGCTGATATCCACTGCTTTTGTAATTCTTTGATTTTGTCACAATGCGTATGAGTAATATTGAATACTAAATATCAGGTATACGCTCCACAATTACATTAAAACCCATTAAAAAAATTTTAAGTAGCACAAAGTTAAGTACATTTTTACGACTAAATTAACTCATTAACTAAAAAAATCAAAAATATTTCTTCCGTACCAATTGCTGTTGATTGTAGTATGCCACAGGGATGTCAGTTGCTGTACTAGTGATCTGCCAAATACGATTAAATTCTCGGATGATCTAATGTATACTGATGACGTAAAAATACACTTTAGTTGTATGCCGACTACAACTAATTATATTCTCCTTCAAAAGGACCTAAAAGTTTTTAGTTTTTGGTGTAATATTAACCTTCACGACTTTTAAGTCATTAGTGAAAAGAAATTCACTCAAAAAATAAAAATATTACTATATATAATAATATATATATAATTAATTTAAAAAATATTAAAAATATCACCAATACGCATTAAATAAAACAAAACTTTTTAAATTTCTTCAAAATATTTTTCCTTCTTTTGTAATTCCATGATTTTTTCTACATGCGAATGAGTAACATTTAATACTAAATAATAGGTATACGCACCATCAATACATTTAAACCCCGTAAAAAAATTTAGTTGTGCAAAGTAAATTACATTTTCGCAACTTTTAAGACTTAATAGAAAATAATTCACTCAAAAAATAAAATATTACTTCTTTACCAATTTCACCAATACGCATTAAATAACACCAAATTTTTTAAATTTCTTTAAATTATTTTTCTTATTTTCCCAGCAAAAAAATCTCTGACAAAAGAGTGAATTCGCAGGGGTTCAAATGGTGACGAAGTGATTAAATTTATTTGAAAGCACTTATGATTTTAACATTAGTGAGTCATTGTAGATCATGTAATTACATGAATATTTTAATGAACTGCACTCTATTTTAACAAGTGCATAGAACTAATGCATAAATGGTGAAAAGCATCTGCTGTTATAAGAGTTAATTTTGTTTTTTTACATGAATTGTATAAGATATTTTGCATGATGTTGCATTCAGTTTTAAACACATCATTTTTAACAAATTGCTTCACATTTGAGAAGCCATTTAGAATTATTGTTTTTACACAATTAAGTTAGAAGTTTTTAATATGTAATTCGCTTTCAACTACTTCCATTTTATTTTTTTTTTTTTGCCGGGTTAAGTAAAATTAACGTTTGTATTGCTAATATTCCCCTTCTTTTGTAATTCTTTGATTTTTTCTCCATGCATATGAGTAACATTTAATTTAAAGTTGTGCAAAGTAAATTACATTTTCACGACTTTGAAGCCATTAGTGGAAAATTATTCACTCAAAATATAAAAATTATACCTCCTAACCAATTGCTGTTGATTCTAGTGTTTCATAGGGATGTCATATTGGTCCGTTGCTATTTTCTTTTTATTCTGATCTGCTTAATACGATTGAATTCTGGACTGATCTAATGTATACTGATGATCTAATGTATACTGATGACGAAGATACAGCTATAGTCATCATGCTAATTATATTCTCCTTCAAAAGGATCCAAAAGTATTTAGTTTTTAGTGTAATCTTGACCTAATGGAACTAAATCCTGAAAAGAACAAATATATGTAATTCTCTCATGGATGTCATATTAACACGAATTACGTGTTACGGTCTTACACTACACAAACAGAAAACTGTTTTCGACGTTGAAATTGTGTAAGATCCTAAGCAGAGTTGTATTTAACATTTGATACTGTTGCGTTGCGTGCTGTACTTTATAAAACTTTGAAGAAGTTTACTGACCTATTCATAATAACTACCCGGCAAAAACTAGGTAATAACTTGCTCTTATTAAACAACATACTTTTCAATGAATATTACATATCGTTTGTCTAACTAATTTATAATTCTCATTTAGTTTAACACGCTTAGGGTATAAGTAATAATGATTTTGACAACAGCGACAAAGCATTTCTTCATTCATGGTTTTTAAATTTCGAATTTTCATCCTTTAAAGAACCGAACGACTTCTGTAAGCCCATTATATTAATGGATTATTTAGGTTATTTAAATCAAGTACTTATTTACTCCTATAAAACAAAATACTTATTTAAGTCCCTATTTACAAGCAATTATATTAAGAACTTATACGACTCTCTCTTTGTAAGCGAGGGTGGAAAGTTCTTGCCTCCAATGACATCGCCGTGTTAAAATAATGGGTTAAGATGCCAAATTTTAAGTACTGAACAACTGTTTTCTAGTATTTTATTTCATTATTTTGTAATGTATCATTTTGTTGGGTATTGCACACTTCTCTTGTCAGGCCTATTCTTGTGTATGGTTCAAAAATTTTGGATCCCACGTAAAATATCTCCATAAAGGCATTGATTCTACGATAGAACAATTCCTGTTATTTTGTATGTTTATAAATGCCTCCCAGTACTTGAAGACTTGGTCTTATAAAACTAACAATGCCAAAAAGTATATTTTCAATATGATAAAAGGAAATATATGCTATGGTTACTTGATTGCCAATACCTCTTTTACTGTACCATTTCGTTCTACATGTTATTTTTATCCATTATCAGTTAAAGTTTTCAGAACAAATTATGCCAACAGATAATTAGTTTTATCCCTCCGCTGAACGAATATGGTTGTGTATACGCTTGAACAACGCTGGGAAATATTGCGACATTACTTTGGCCGATTTTGCCAAAAAAAATCATCTTTTCAGAAAAAGCTCATGTTGATCTTGGCGGGTATGTAAACCAGCAAAATTGTCGCATTTGGGGCACAGAAAACCCGCACGCATACATTGAAAAGCCGGTACACCCAAAACGAGTCACTGTTTGGTGCGGATTTTGGTCCAGAGGCGTAATTGGGCCATTTTTCTTCAAAAATGAGCAAGGAGTGGCCGTAGTCAATGGCGATCGTTATCGGGCCATGTTGGACGAATTTTTGTTCACAAAAATTTAAGAGGAGGATATTGGTAACATTTGGTTTCAACAGAACGGCGCTACCTGCCACACAGCCGAAGCTACAGTTTTTTTATAGCATTTAAAAAAAATTATTTGGCGGACCTTTTAAAATAATTATGTTTCTAATAAGTACTGTTTGAAGGTCTGTAAGAATCTCGAATCCATTGACTTAGGTATAAAAATAAATATTTATTTCAGAGAAAATGTCTTTAAAAAAGGCAAGACTTGTGTTTTAATATATTGTGCAAAATATCTTTCACAATTCATGTTAACAAGCATCATTTACTCATAGGACATTGCTGCATAATAAGCATGATTTCTACGCACTTATTAGAATGCATTGCAGTTTGCAGTTATTAAATCATTAAAAGATATGATCTATAATGACACGCTAGTATTAAAATCATTAATGTTTTTACCTAAATCAAATCGCTGAATCATCAGTTGAACCCACGAAAAATTACTTTTCCGCTATGTCTTTTTAACCTTTACACAAGTTTGTAATTCAATTTAGCCATGCGGTGTTGAAAACAGCCTCTTAAGCCCCCACATATTCCACGAGCTTATCTATCAGTTGATAGGAAATATCTTTAAGAATTTCGTTATTAAAAATCAGCAACTTCGAACTATTAGTAGCTAATATATGAGTGAAAACAACGCATGCATCTCTTTTACAAAATTTTCGCTACTACGAAATAATTTTCAAAATCGTTGAATTAGGGATTTTCCAATTATAACCAACGATATGCGATTGAAACGAATAAGCTTTACTTTTCTTCTCACTACTGTCAGATTAATGTCAACATATATAATATATGAATGGATCATTAAAGAGTCCTAAAAGGTCTTCCGCCAACAATACAACGCAACTAAACTTTTTTGTCTTTTTACCCTTTACACAAGTTTGTAATTCAATTTAGCCATGCGGTGTTGAAAACAGCCTCTTAAGCCCCCACATATTCCACGAGCTTATCTATCAGTTGATAGGAAATATTTTTAAGAATTTCGTTATTAAAAATCAGCAACTTCGAACTATTAGTAGCTAATATATGAGTAAAAACAACGCATGCATCTGTTTTCCAAAAAAAATATTTTCGCTACTACGAAATAATTTTCAAAACCGTTGAATTAGGGATTTTCCAATTATTACCAACGATATGCGATTGAAACGAATAAGCTTTACTTTTCTTCTCACTACTGTCAGATTAATGTCAACATATATAATATATGAATGGATCATTACGCCAACAATACAACGCAACTAAACTTTTTGTATTCAAATGTGTGCTGATGATAAAGAGCTTTACCTTAATAAAACCATGGCTGTTGCCATACCGTCATATATTTAAAAACTTGCCGTGTATAATGAATAAACGATTTAAATAAATTTAAATACCCATACCGGCAGACAATAATAGCAGAAACTACAGTCATTGTTGTTAGAAGAAAACATATATCATAAATATACATACATTTAAGCAATAAAAATAAAATAAAATATAGTCGATGATTTTTCATTACACTTGTGGGTCTTTTTAAGCCTCTCTGGGGAGATTTAATTTTTTTTTCTATTTTCATATACAGCCTTTTCAAACTATTAAAAGATTATAAAGCATTAGCGTTATAGGAATTCTTTAAATTTGAAAGGGTTTGTTTTTATCAGTGCTCGACAAACAAAAAATAAAAACATTTATATAATAACCTTTTCACCTTAAAAAAAATTTAGAATCAAAAAGGAATCCAAACGTAGAGTATAAAATTCCACACCTGTGCTTGTAATATACAAATTTTTATTGTTTTCGTCAAAACCACTTTTTCGTGTAAATGTATGCGAAAAACGGTAAAAACAAGAACATTAAACAAAAAAACATTAACCAAAATAAAAATATTTTTATTCATGCACGTGCTCATACTCATATGAATGTATTTATATTAATGCTCATATTCATATGTAACAATCAAAAAGAAACATCACATTGTCAGTGTTTTCTTTCACCTTATTGTTGAGGTGTGTGTGTATTTTTTTTTTCAGTCCTTAACTTGGTTTTCTAACATTAGATATTTTGTTGAAGAGACTGCTGACATAGAAGAACCAACAATAAAAAAATATGTGTTAATCGCATTTAAGAACAAACCTACACACAAACACATCTGTAAAAACAGTTATAAATAGCTTTTATGCCCTACTACACCAGCAGATGAGGTTTAAGTTTTCCGTCCGTTAATTTGATTTTCAAATTTATGGCAATTTTTCAGCTTTAATTTAAGTTATATTTTTATAAAAGTAAAAATTCTATTTAACATCTTTAGGCAGAAATAATTGTAGGTGTTTATCAATGCATAGCTTGCAAATCAATTAATACTTTTTACTTAGAAAAGCTATAATAATACATATATAGGAAGTTTATCGTAAATATTATTTCGAGCTCCGGACCATTCTTACCGGTTTAGGGGATTTTAAGCTGTTTTTAATTTAAGGACTTATTTCTGTAAGAAGCAAAATTAGTTGGATGGCTCCTTACCCTAGAGTCGAGCACATCTCTCTTGTTACTTCTTTTCTTCCTATTAAATGAGTCGTTCATGCTTACATTTGTATAGCGTTAGTTGGTTTACAAAGTCCCCGATAAGATCGATTTTGTAAAGAAAAATTATTTAAATTTATAAAAAAACGTAAAATCGACGATCGTTAGTTTCAACGGATGTAAAATGTGGTTAAAATTCTAGGGTTAATTTTACACCTGAGATAAATATTTAAATTTTTTTTTAAAATTTATTTAAGCATTAAAAGCAAAAAAAAACACTGAATTCAAATTATTCGTCTTGAAATTTCGTACAAGTGTAGAAAATAATTCAGAGACAAAAAGGTACATATTTTAATAATATTGAGATCAATTATTAATTAATTCATTTTAATTAATTTTGTTTATGTCTGAAATTGTTTTAAAAATTTCATATCCATTTCTACGTATCCCCTCCTATATAAAAAATTGAATCAATTGTTTTTGAATTAAACTTCATTCTCAATTCTGTTTAGCAATTTTTTAAATTGCTCACTTTTCTTTTTTTATTATTTTTAAATGCTACAACTCATTTTTAGTTTTTATATCATGTTGTTGTTGCTAAACTAGAAGTGGACCCTTAACAACTGTAGAGTGTCTTTTGCTACTGTTACTCTCATAATTTTATTTATGTACTTATATCTGAATACATATATAAATATCTGCATTTTCCATTTTAATTTAAACAAACACATAGAGAAAGTTATACAAATATATATTACAGCATCTATATATGTGTGCTTCTTTAGTCTGGTTACAGTGAAACTACTTTGCTCTGATTTTTGAGTAAAATCTAGAAAATTTTTAAAAACTGATAACCTTACAAAAATATATTGGAAAATTGGTTTTAGGTTTTTTATAAAACTTGTAAAACTTGTACTTGTTTTGGGTTTTTAACTAACCTATAAAAGTGAAAAAAGTTTTTTAACCCTATTTTTTTATAAATGTTTTCTTAAAAAGCTTTAGTTCTTTTTCCTTTGAACCTGCACCCATGAGGTGTCGTTTGTATTAGGACTAGGAAAATAGAGAAACGAAAACAGAACATTAGTATCATAATGTTTTGTTTAAAATTTATTTACCATAAACAGAAAAAATTTTAGTTAAATGTTTTAATTAATTGACATTGATTTATTTTGAAATTTTAAATAAAATAAAAATAAATATTTTAAATAAAATTTTCATTAATCATGTTAAAATGGGAAGGTGAAAAAATTTGGTCGACACTCTGTAGGATAAAGTTAACTTAGATTAACAAATAGCTAAAAAAAACAGACTTTGTTCCTGATATAAGTTACATCTTAAATTTTATTGCAGATTTGATGTCAATATTCCTGGAAGACCCAATATATTTTCTATTGGATTCTCGTGTTATTGTAATTCTTTCCATCCGTTTGCTCAAGTTTCTTTTTGTGCCAAGATCATGGATGTACCCCTTTTGCTTTTGAAAATATAACGTTAAGTTATACCACCACTTACTATACCACTACTTACTGTATGTTATGATTTTTATTTTTCTTGTACTTGAAATAAACATTATGTAATTAAAAATGTATGCATCTAATTAATATATTTATGTCAAAAATAAATATATTAAATCATGTGTATTTTTTATTGGGTACTTTTATTTAAAACAAGTTTAAATTTTTTGTTGCTAATATAATAAATATTTTACTAAAATGAATCCTAAATTTTAATTTTCATTTGTCGAACTTTTTTATGTCTTTTAAACCAATATCTTAAAATTTTTTATACAGGCTTGAGTTAATTTTGTAAACATTTTTATTTTTACAAAAAATTTTTGTTTTGTAATAATGAAAGAATAAACTGGAAAAAAATATTTTAACGACACTAGCGAAATGCATTTTCGAAACCAGCAACGGATTTCATAATCAGCACTCTTTGATCGGTGATTACGTGTTGTATGTGAATATTATCTATAGCACCACCCAGGTTCGGGAACTAATTTGTTACTTTCTTCAAATTATCTTACCACAACGAGTCACATCGAAATTTTACCTACAGCAACCCTTTTTTTAATTTATTATATTTCGGTTATCACTAGTTTTGTCCTGTTCCAGTCTCTAGTTATTTTTTAATTAAAAGAAAAAATTTCATTAAATAAATTTTGATGTTTGGTACAAAATCAAATAAAATTTTTATTAATAATACCCACCAAAAAAAAAATGGAAGTAGTTCAAAGCGAATTACATATTAAAGACTTCTAACATTAATTGTGTAAAAGCAATAATTCTAAATGACTCCCTTAATGCGAAGCAATTTGTTAAAAATGATGTGCTTAAAAATGAATGCAACATCATGCAAAATATCTTATACAATTCATGTAAAAAAACAAAATTAACTCTTATAACAGTGGATGCTTTTCACCATTTATGCATTAATTCTGTGCACTTGCTAAAATAGAGTGCAGTTCATTAAAATATTCATGATCTCCAATGACTCACCAATGTTAAAATCATAAATGTTTTCACCTAAATTTAATCACTTCGTCACCAGTTGAACCCCTGCGAATTCACTCTTTTGTCATAGATTTTTTTGCTGGGAAAATAAGAAAAATAATTAAGGAAATTTAAAAAATTTTGTTTTATTTAATGCGTATTGGTGAAATTGGTAAAGAAGTAATATTTTATTTTTTGAGTGAATTATTTTCTATTAAGTCTTAAAAGTTGCGAAAATGTAATTTACTTTGCACAACTAAATTTTTTACTGAGTTTAAATGTATTGATGGAGCGTACACCTGATATTTAGTATTAAATGTTACTCATACGCATTGATTAAAAATCATTGAATTACAAAAGAAGAAAAAATATTTTGAAGAAATTTAAAAAATTTTGTTTGTTTTAATGCCTATTGGTGAAGTTGGTAAAGAAATAATATTTTTATTTTTTGAGTGAATTATTTGCCACTAATGACTTAAAAGTCGTAAAAGTGCAATTTAAATTTGTACTACTTTCAACATTTTTAATGGGTTTTAATGTAATTATGGAGCGTATACCTGATATTTGGTATTCAATATTACTCATACGCATGGTGCCAAAATCAAAGAATTACAAAAGCAGTGGAATATCAGCAATACGAATATTTAAAAAAATTAAAAAATTCTTGTTTCATTTAATGGGTGCTGTAGTTGTCAATATTTGAAAATGTGTAACATTTACACGAACATAATTAAAGATTTCGTAGAACAGTAAAATACAAAAGAAAAATATAAAAATAAGAAACAAATGAAACGCATTGTCAACTATATGTTATTTATACATGTAATTGTACTACTTGAATTAACAATGGTACAGATAATTTCATAATAACATAAAAGATCTCTTCTACAATAACAAGAAGGTTTAAACTATTGTAAATATTTTAATTTAGAACAGTAAAAAACAGTAACAAACCTTGTGTATTAAAAGAGACCATTCCTCCAAATTGTCCGGAACTAAAATCAGTAGATAGATTTTAGGATCATGAAATTCGAAATGAGAAAAATTAACAAAATGTGTTCTACAATATGGAAAACTATTCCAAATAGGTCACTGAAACAACTAGCAAATCTCTTATTCAAGGGTTTTAAAACAGGTCCAATGGTTTCATAAATACTTGCTATAATTATAAAATTTATGTATATTCTACTGTTATCTGTAATGCAATATCCATTTAAATGAAAAAGAATTCAAAACTCTGATTTCGAAATTATTTAATTTTATATATTTGAAGAATTTTTCGATCTCACTCTTTAGTATTGAAATATGTAAGCAAAGAATTTTTAATTTCTTTAATACTGTTACCATAAAAATATTTTTAACAATAAATATGAAAACAGTCCAAGTATATTTTAAAGCATACTTAATTATACAAAATTCAGCATGTAAAGTTATGAAGTTTTATTATTAAATAGTTTTACTTAAGCATCATAACTTTTTGTGACGACTGCAATAATAAATATGTATAAGATACTTGTATTTAGTTAAAGTCTTTTGGCTGGTCTTTAAATATGTTTATAAACTGCTTTAAAAACGAATAGACTAACATGTTATTTGTCTTTTTTTCGTTTTAGCAACAATTAACACATTATATATTAGACATGAATATAAAAAATAAAAAAATAAAAAATATATTTTTGTTTTATATTCCTACTACCATAAGGTTATTTTTCCCAAATATATAAAAGGAGTTTTTTCACAATTCTTATTAACTTTTCATGAAAAGCCCGAACTCAAAGCCATACTAAAAATGTCTTTATTCATTTTAAAATAAAAACAACTATTTTTTTAGATAGTTGTGATTTTTTAATTAGAGTAGAGGACATGTTTTGATTAAGTACGTTTTAAAATATCCTTCAAATAGCTTCTACGACTCTGATGATATTACGTTGCTCTTTTCATAAAATTTTCTATGACTTCTTTACTGAGATGAAACGGTATTTCACCGATGATGCCATAAATCCCATACTTAAGTTCAGAAATTGTTTTTTCTCCCTGGATTTTACAAAACTCACGCTGCTAATTTGGTTGATCTTAGTTGCCAGTTGACATACGAATTTCTTGATATAAATTATTCCCGAATCGCTGCAGACAAAAAGTGGTCCTAGTTTTTACAACAACTATAACGCGTTTTTCTTTTATAGAGCGCTCCATTTTTAATTATCGGAGCAAACATAAGTAGCAGCTGCCAAATTTCAGAGTTACCTATATTTTATAGGCTTGTAATTTACAGCACCTTTTACCTATATGCTCAGTAGATCTGTGCCAAATCGTTTGTTTCAGTGATCGCTCATCTTTGTTCGATTTATAAAAATTCACCCGTTCGTTTAATTGTTTACTTTTGAACGAAAGTACGGCAACATACTATTTTTTGAAGAATTCATGCGAATTAGTTTATTGCATTTTTTGTAAATGAATTATTTATAAACAATTGATCTTTTGACTAGAATATTGTATATTTTATTTTATCTTAATATACTAGGTCCATTATTACAACTTGGCGTTTATAAAGTTAGGATTTTTTCGGAAACATTTTGTGGTTATTACAAGCCTAACTTTAGCCCACCATTTATCAATACACAAACATTCAACTGAAACAAAATAATATAACCATGATGTAATAAGTGTACTTATTATACTAAAAATTACAAATAAGTACCGAGAACTGATTTAAAAATTGTTTGCATCAAAAATTTAAAAAAAAAAACACTCGAAACAGTACAAAACTTATTGAGTTGACAACGCTGAAATTCAAATAAAAAAGAAACAAAGATTGAATAGAATATCATTGAACCAAAAGCGTTCAGTAAAATAATCGGAAGACTTCGTTTAATTTAACCCGTTCATTCAAGAGCTACATATCTCTAATACATAAACACTCAACATAAGAAAAACATATATATATACGAACAAGCGAAGATTTGACATAAAAACATGTGAAAAAACAAACATTGAACCAAACACTACTGAACGAAAAGAGATCGGAAAAATAACCGGGTCACTTCGTTCAGTTCAGTGTTTCGTTCACTTTAACCCGTTCGTTCATGAGCTACACAGCTCTAATGCTCAGTACCAAACAAATTTTATTGAACCTGCAATTTTACAGCTATTAGCGTCTTCATTTCGTAGAATTGCCGTTGCATTAGCAACCAATCAACACATTCAAATTCCTAGGGCATATTATTTAGACCTTAAAACGTTGTTTAAAAAAGCGCAATATCAGACAACTTTACTGCTATAAATTTAGTTTGGTTTATATTTTCGTTCTTTTAATATTTTCTTTGGTTGGTTGGTTGGTAATATAACACATGACAGATGAAATATTATATTTCGTGCGGCATAATTAAGTTATTTTAATAATTTTACTTAACATTAACATTTCACTACTGCATTAAAATTTAAAGATTTCTGGTAATTACCAGAATGTACTGGTATATACGCGTGGGAGCTTCGCGTAATGTTACTGATTACCACTATTAGATAGCACTATGACTATTAATAGTCAAACTGCACAGATAACATAATCAGTATAACAATACAACTTGCTGAGTTTATATAAAATTGAGTATAACAAAAGAGTTCGTTGCGTGCATAAAAAGCTGAGTTTAATAATAAAAGTGTTAAACAATAAATGCAATATTTGATAAAATACTGTCTAATTTACTGTATTAAAAATTATTAAAGTGTCCTTGCTTTTTTATTTAAAGAAGCATTTATTAATGTTATAAACATAACAATTTGTTACACTGATGCATTTTGCTTGTTACTGGTTAAAAACTAAATAATAAACCATAATAAAAAAATTTTGCTCTTTTTAAGAAATAAATTAGTAGATTAGTATTCTATAACATTAATGTTCCTTTTTAAGTAAAAATATGTATACATTTTTTTTAATATGTGCCCACTGTACCAGCAAGCAAAAAATTGTGTACGAAAACGGTTGAACCACATTTATGACACAAGTATGTTTGCAAAAACAGGTGCGTTTACTTTTTTTGGCACAACAATAGTTAAGTAATTGTTTTTCACGTTTTTTCTTTTAAAAATTTTATTTTATTTTAGTTCATGTTTTTCTTTAGCATTGTGCATGTTTGGCTCAACAATTCAGTTTTAATAATAGTCAAATGTTTTCTGCATGTAAACCTCAAACAAAAAAATTTATGGTTTAGAGAAACAATTGTGCAACCTTAATAAAAAAAAACACATAAAGATATAAACTAAATGAGCAAGGTCGACTATACGAGTATACATAATAAAATTTAGTTTAATATTTCATTGTTAAATATTTTTGCTATTTACCAACCGTTGAAATATTTTTCTAAAACAATTTATTTCAAATATAAAATAGATTTAAATTTGTGTTCTAGCCATTTTATGAATTATGTTATGGATATTTGAAATGCACATCCCAAAATTGTTATTTAGTGTAGGGTATAACCAAAAAAACCTCAAAATTTTCACAAAAAAATATTTTATTCATACACAGTTATAAATGTCGTAATAAAAATTTATTATGACTTCCGTTTCCCTTAACAAGAAATGTAACGAAAACAAACACAAAAAGCGACAGCAACAAACACACAATTGAAACAAAAACACAAAAATTATCTTAAACGGTTTTTTTAAACTTAAATACTTAATGACTGAAAAAAACTAAAACATTTTTGTCTCCCTTTATATTTTATCATCATTTAATTTGTTCTTAGCTTAAGATTCATATAAACTTCTCTATCTGTTAGAATGGCTATGTGTGGGTGTTTGTTTAAAACAAATAAAACTAGTATGTAGGGACACTAAACTGTTTTTCTTTCGAATAGCATATTCTTTATTTCTCTCTTATTCGCTTTAACGGCTTCACTACTCAAATTAAAGAAGTTAATTTTATGGGTAATGAACTTAAATTAATTTAAATATGTAATATTTTTTGATATTTTTCTTTCTTTTTTACTATTTTAAAAAACTTAAGAGATTTATGCCATATTTAACATAATGCTTATAAATGGCCTATCGCCATACTTTTTCGTGTTTATGGGACCAAAAAATATATTTAAGAACACTGTGAAACATCTATGTTGTCACTCAGATTCACAAGGAAAGTAAACATCTATTTGTATACCCGCCACCAAAAAAATGGTGGGGGTATATTCATTTTGTCATTCCGTTTGTAACACATCGAAATATTCATTTTAGACCCCATAAAGTATATATATTCTGAATCAGGGTTTGATTTGATGACGATCTAGCTATCTCCGTCCATCTGTCCGTCCATCTGTCCGTCCATCTGTCCGTCTGTTAAAAGCACGATAGAGGTCGCACCGAAAAAGCTAGGGGTCTCAAATTTGGCAAGAATCTTTCTTATAGACAAATTTTTGTTTGGTATTGAAAATGGGCTAAATCAAAATATTAGGAAGTGAGTTATAGCTCGTAATGCAAGAGTAGGTCGAAAAAACCGTATCTTTCGAACATCGAATAAAATGGAATTGTGTCCAAAGGCATTAAGGCACACTGATAAAACTCCGAATATATATTTCTCGAGTCAAAACAATATCTCTCCTCAAAAAATGCTTACATCTTTGCATTAGGAAAGGAGTTAAAGATAAAAATATACTAAAATTTATACCGCGCAGTGTATTTTTCAGTATATTTTAAATTTAAAACCTACTAAAACGGACAAAATTAGATGTATGACTCTGAAATTTTGCACACTTTGCTTTTTGGTGAGAGGCTTTTTTGTAGATTTTGGAATAATAAAGGACTATAGTGGAATATCTAAGTTGTACTCATTAGCAAAAATAACTTTAATACGACGACTTTAACGCCCACTTGTCACGTTATCTACCGTTAATGAAATTTAAATGCTCATAAAACCGATAAAATTAGAGGTATGATGATAAAATTTGCTACGTATATCCGTCTAATCAATGTTATTATTGTGCCAAAAAGTTTAAGTGACACGCCCACTTTAACGCCTACCTCCCATATAACGGTTTATCTTAAATTCATGTAATTTCTCTATTGACAAAGTTTTTGGGAAAATAAAGGACTATGTTGAAATATCTAAGTTGTATTTATTAGCAGAAACTTTATTGACACGCCTACTTAAACGCCCATTTTTACTAAAAGACTAAATTTACGAAAAAAATTTACTATCATATCGAAGTTATTAAGGGTGGTAAAATTTTAAGGGCCGATGTTGATTTTAAATAAAACACAAATTATTTAAAAAATTATTATCATTTCTTTTTATAATGATAATATTTGTATTGTTCAATTATGTATTTAACAAAATATTGGCCATATGCCCCCCCATCCTTGCCGCCATTCCTCTATCTGATGGTCCAAATTTTCAATGACAATGTTGATGCTCAATTGTTGGGCATGATGATGAGTCGAGGTTGACTGCTCTTTTGCCACACTATCGCAAAAAACAGCAATGGTTCCCAATCAACGAACTAAGAAGGCATTCACAGATTTTCTTACATTTTATACAGACCTGTTTTGCAGAAATTTTAATATTTTTTACAATTCTCCCGATTGTGGACGAATTTAAACGATTATGTTGAACAAAAGAATTACGAAGTGCACAAAATACATTTTGATTTGAACGCCCATTTTTATAAAAAACGTGAATAACTTTAAAGCGTTGCTCATTTGCGTATCTTTCCACGGATCAAATTGAGTAAGTTTGAGATTGAAAAATGTCAAATGAAATGCAGAAAACAAATTTAAAGACTAGGTGTAGTTCACCTTCATCATGTGCCCTTAAAATTTAACCACCCTCTACAAAGAAAGTGATACATATTTTATTATAAAGAGATTATTCCATAACGATTAACAGAATAATAAATATTGTGCTTTAAATGTACACAAAATTGGTGGTGGGTATAAAAGATTCGGCACAGCCGAATATAGTGCTCTTACTTGTTAAGTATTAAATTTGTTAAAAGAAGTCGGTATTTGCTCTGGTACTGCCATATTAAGAAAATTGAGTTTCTGTTACAAAGAGGTTGTAATAATGAAAAAAATTTAAAGGCCGCTTTACTGCTCACGGTGGTTAAAGTTACTTTCCGAAAGACCATCACACTTTTTCTTGAGAAATTTGTGCAGCTTTTGCGACTTGTATTATACTATAAACTTAGTTTTATATTGCTAAATCATTTAAAGCCCTTTATTTCACTTTGCTGTATTTTAGGTGTCACATATTTAAAATAGTTTTATACATGAGAAACAAGGTTCCCTCAATAGCCCATATACAATTGGAATAATTTTTTTTTTATATTTGTGTTATGAAAGAGTATTTAAAATTTTGTAAATTTTCCACATTTTTTTTTAATTAAGTATAATATAGGATACGATTAATTACAAAGATATATGAACATAAATATGAAAATAAAAAACTGGCTTTTGTGGATTAAAAAGCGATGTATTCAACATTCCGAAAATTAACATTTAGAAAAACCGTCATCTAAAGCAATACAAACCCTGGTTTTCTACCAGTTGTAAAACCGTGACGATCACCCTAATAAATACTGTCAGATTACCTTTAGATAACATTGCATTGTAGCATTTGTTGTTTCCTATACATATATTCAGCATTAATGTATTTCTCACACATGCATCAGCTGGTTATTATAGATGCCTAAGAGCCCCTTGTATCCACACAAATCTAACCTGGTTAGTGATGTTAGTATCAGGAATTGGCCGCCAGTCAGCTGTATCTACTAGACAAATCTCGATCTGAAAGGGTATCAATAATCTACATGAAAGGTTTTTCGATATCAATGTTATCAGAAAATATTTAATTTTTTTGTTTTTGTGCACTGCAATTTGGATATCGACATTCCACTCAAACAAGCGAGATTAGTGTGCTTTTACACTACACTACTACACAAACGGAGACGTTTTTCATAGGCAACGACTGATGCTAGCCCCATAATCCTAGTAGAAGACTTATCATTGACTTAGATGAAAGAGTAGCAAAAATATCGAGCATAATAAGAATTTCCAATTTTCGCAAACAATAGAATGCCGGAATTAAGTTCCACAATTATCTATTCTTCCTTGTCTGTAGATATTCATTTAATTTCTTATTGAATCCCATTTATGGTAATGCTTCAAGCTTGGCCAGACCATATTCAAATAAAGCGATAGTTCCTCTGTCTCTCTGAGTTTCATTTCTGACTTTTCCAAGCTAGTAAATAGTCACAATTTTGTATTTACTATATGATATTTTGCCTCTACTATCAACAAATTTGTTTATGAACTTTTTAACATTAAAAGCGTGATAAAATTCCGTTCAATCGTAAAAATTATTTTAAAAAATTCGGGTGGTATTGAACACAATGTTAAAACGACAAATTGAAATGGTTTCTCGAAGTCATTGAAAATAAACAAAGGCAACTTTTTGAACATGACTCGCCCTTGTTCGATGTTTTAAGTTTCAACTAAATCTGAAATAAAGTCCTTGAGTTATTCACAGTCACTACTAAATACTTTACAACACTGGCATTTAACCGTACATATATTTTATATGTTTAGTCGCGCACACAAGATTGTATATAGAGAACAACGGAAGTTGATTGCGGTGAACTATATTTCTTCTCAAGCATATATTATACCAAAATTTTGCATTCATTGAATGTAAACATATCAGTTAAATTTTATTAAATTCGGTTAAATAATTTTAAAAGTTATACTTATATTATTAATAAGAGTTTACTTAAGTGTTTAAATACTTTAGTATATAACTTCAAAGTGACATGCTTAACATAGTTGAAATTAGAAATTGCTATACCACCAAGAAAAAAAATGTAAATTTGTATTTAATTAAATTAATTTTAAAAATATATCGGAAATAATATTTAAACTTTTTAAAGCTCTAAAACAGATAATAAATATTGAATGAGTCTTATTTTAAAACAACTACTCCCAGCCATTAAAAAAAATTATTAAAAATTTCCCTTGTTACAATGTCTATTAAAATAAACAAAAAGTTCTTACTTCTAAGCTTATATCAAATCAATTAGAATTTGTTTTAGTAGTATAAAAAAAAATTAAATTTATTCCGAATAAAAAAAGTTATAAAACATGTTGTAACCTAACCCACAAAATTGCATACAAAATATCATTATACTCTACAAGTATGTGAATGAGAATGAGGTCAGAAATAATACGAAGGTATTTCACTGTTCACATATATAGTGGTCCAACCACAATACACGATGTTATTTGTAACCTAACGACTAACTTAATTTGATATGTCCTTGTTTCAGTGTTTAACAAATTCAACCATTAGGAGGTAGAATTGAACAGCGTGTTAAGATTGTTGAAGCCTTTTGCGTTCAAAATGCATTTCGTGCATTTCATGATTTTTTTGTTCAACATAATCGAATAAATGTGTCGGAGAATTATGCGCAAATTTCAACAAACCGGATCTGTATGAAAAGTGAAAACACCTGTGTATACTCACTCAGTTCAGGCTACTGAAAAAATTTCTGTTGCTTGCTAAAGTTTGTTAAAGGAGTCGTCCACCTCGACTTGTCGTCGTGTCCAACAATTGCACATTTTACAAACATCACTAATGCAAATTTTGAATAAAGATTTCAATTTACAAATCTAAAAGATTCCACTGACTTAATAGCTAAAATCTTTTCACCATTTCAAGTGCCGTCAATACGCCGAATAGTTACTTGAATACACATAAGTGAATGGCGTCTTTGCAAGGAAGCGAAGAGGCACACTTTAACTTCAGTGGATTCGTTTACAAGCAGAATTGCCGCATTTAGCCAAGTGAGAGTACACGAGTGATTGTTACAAAGCCATAGCATCCATAAAGAGAGGCTGTTCGGTACGGTTTATGAGCTGGAGCCGTCATTGGGCCGTACTTCTTTGAAAACGAGGTCGAACAAGTAGGTATTGTGAATGACTAGAAATTAAGGATATGAACCTGAACAATATGCGGTTCAAACAGCATATTGCTACTTGCCACACACCTAACGAAACAATAGCTCTTTTGCGCCATATTTTTAATGCTCGTATTATCTCACCTCGTGGTGATGATAATAAGCCGCCACGATCATTTGATTTGACACCGTAAGACTTCTTTCTTTAGGAATATTTAAATGAAAAAGTGTACGTCAATAAGCTAAGAACTATTCAACAGCCAAAGGATAAGCTAAATCGGCACATTAACGACATTAAACCTTAAAATTTATGAAATTATGAACCATCAGAAAGCCACATTTTGCTTTAGTTATAATTAACGTCGTGCGTTTTGTTCGCACCATACTGTACAATATAATCTGTTCAGTCTAACATTTTTTTTTATATAACCATTTAAGATAACAAATTTAGGTTTCAAATCATTTGTTGTTTTTTAAATCTTCTCATACCATTTGTACAAAGTATAACAATTCAAATTATTCATGTGGATTTACTCCTACTAGAGTATGCTGACATACATTTATACATACTTACACTAGCGGGCATGTTACAATTTAATCTATCAATCAATCTATATAGATTGTTTTATTTTATATGATTTTTTTTTTTATTCTTATTTTCAAATAAAATGTTATTTTTGTATTTGTATTTTTTTTTTGGAGGGAATTAAAAATTGGTACAAAACAGCATTGAGTGTGAATTTATAAAAATGAAATTTGAAACTTCTCGTAAACATTTTCACACAGTAGTAATAAAAGAACATGTGTATGTATGCAAATTCTAACTTACATCCTTGCAGAAAAAAGTGTGTTAATTGCTTAAAATGGTACTAATGTCGTAATTTGTAAAGGACAGAACTTATACAGAGTGGATCAAAAGTCAAAAGAGTATAACAATTTAATTACTTTCTTTACTTTGTCATTCCGTGTGAAATTTCTACAATTTTCATTTCCGACCCCATAAGGTAAATATTTTCTGAAATAAATAAATAGGGGAATCGATTAAGCTCTGTTAGTCTGTCCGTCTATCCGTCTGTCCATGAGTATGTTGAAATCAACTTTTGAAAGCCAACACAACCCCCTCCCATATAAGATTCGTAACGGCCATATTATTATTGTAAAAAAACAAGGCATATTTATTCATTAGGTAACAGCAAACAGCACGGGATCTCCACATAGCAATATTTATTGCCGCAACTGTCAAATCTGATTGCGTCATATAATTTACGTCGTGTAGACTGCAAATTGCCATATGTTACAATATATTGCGCTTTGATGATTGCTTTGGCAATTATTTCCACAATAAGCTGTCAAAATTGTTTAATTTTCTTTGAATTTGTTGGTTTTCTTTGCAGAAACAAACGAACAAGTTATTCTACCTGATAATAATAATTTAGAGTCAGATATTCAAAAAAAAACCCATAAAAAAGGAAACAACAATTTTTGAAACTTGTGTATAAATTACTTGTGTCGAACCAATGAAAATAGACACACTTTAGCAATAAATAACCGTTATTCTGCTGAAGTTTTTGCTAATGCTTAGCAATAGAAATTGCTACGTGTAGACACAGTACAATAATCAGCTGAAAAATAAGAACTACCTGATGAATAAATTTGTATTAAAAAAAATTATTAAAATCAATTGGTTTTTTGTTCGTTACATTGTCACTATACTTCATTTAAAATTAAAAAAAATTAAATCTACTTTGTATTAAAGTATTTTGATTTTGGTCTATGATATTTTTAAAATGTCAACTTTTTTGTAAGTCTAGTTCAATAAAAATTATGTTTCCACCAGATTTTCATGCAAATGCATATTTGCACTCAGTTATATCTTTCCTTATGAAAGGATTTCTAACAAAATTACATCAATTTATTTGTGCATACTTTATTATAAATGCTTATTTTGACATATTTGACATATTTTCTGATTCTCGTTATTTTTATTATTTTATTGTTTATGATAAGGCCAATTAATTTATGCTTGATAACATATACAGGGTGTCCGCCGGCAAGGTATACTACTCGCAGTAATTCTGTCTGTATGTGATGTGCCACCGTCTTGTTTAGTCAAGCCCAAAGCAGGTAGTTGTGGCGTTAAAAAGTTTTAAAGTAAATTACGATATCGCTTCCCATTGACAATTACCGTTACGCCGTTTCCAGCTTCAAAGAAGTAAGGTCCAATGGTGTCTTCTGACCAAATTGTCCACCACTTTTAATAGATGCCAAGGTGACTGATGAATAATTTGAGAGTTTTCCATTGCCCAGAACCGACTATTCTGTTTATTCATATATGTATCCATTCAAATGAAAATGTGCTTCATCACTCATTATGATTTTTTCATGAAAATCGAGGTTGCCATGGGCGAGTTGTAACATTCTATTGGGATATGTACGGCGGCGTAAATGCTGTAGTGGAAGAAGCTCTTGTGTCAATTGAATCTTAAATGGAAAGAAATGCAAATCTTTGTGCAAAATTGTGGCCAAAGTTGTTCTTTGAAGACCAAGCTCCCAAACACGGCGTCGAATTGAGATTGATGACTTGTTTTGAACACTTTCTTGAACAGCAGTAATATTTTTATCAGATCTTGCAAAACGTTGTGGTCCATGTTTGGGCCTATCAGCTACACTCCCTCTTTCTTCTTTCACTGCACAATAAATAGTGCGTCTTTTTTGTACGTTGTTTCTCCCAAAAATTTCACGTAACTTTTTCATCGTCACAGTAAACGATGATTTATTTTAATACAATGTTTTAACGATTAAAACATGTTGGCTTATCGAATATTTTTCCATAATAAATTTGCCATGTTCTACTTCGCGACTGCAAAATATGAATTGTCAAGACTAATGTTTACCAAAATGGCGGTAAAACAAAATAGTATACCTTCCCGTCGGACATCCTGTACATAAACAAAGGATAATTTGTTTGGCAACTCTATTGGTTTATTTGATTATACATTTAATAACATATTATATATATAATTTGAAATAGGAAACATCTGTGGACTTTTAAAAATCACAATCCAGATTTTTATACTATTTCCACGTATATGTGAATAAAATATCTTTAAATAATATCGCAGGTACTTAGTTCATAGAATAAACTTTTAAATTATATTTTTAAGCAATGTATGCACGCATTAAATTATTTGCGTACTTTTGCACACCAGTGTATAAATTTAAATTGAACCATAACGTTATTTGTACATCCATCAATATTGATTGCATTTATATGGCTATAACCAGTATATGGACATCAATAGTACAACATTTATTCATACATGTATCTACGTTTGTATTGTAAGTAAATTTTCAGCTCTACAAGATTTAAGCAACAACAAGAATAACTTGTGTATCCATTTGACATGGATAAATGAAAATGTCCTAGCAAAATTAAAATAAAACAAAAAAGCAAAAAATTATAAAGTAATATAAGAATATTTTGCCAAGAAGAACAAATTGTCAGTTGAACGTACATAAACGAAAAATATAATGAATAAAATTTACAAAAAAAAAATTGATTTTACATAAAACAACAGACATGTTGTCCCCACTTAGTCATATATACTTACATGTTGGTTGACAGCTGAAGAGATTATAAAGATGACTTTAGATTGTAAATTTAAGAAAACATTTGTACAAATGTATTTATTGGTATTATTGTTTGCAATCATAAAATATTTGTAATTAAATATGGCTAAACATTGTTTATTATAATAAACTAGTAAGCAAAAAAAATTGTAAACTATTAAGCAAAAAATATGAAATATAAAGAAGAAGTATAATTTAAAAAATAATAAAAATAGAAATAGAAATCAAATACTAAGATTTGGACCAAAGTTGTTTTGAAACGAGTTCAGTACAATGGAATTTAAACAAAATTTTGTTTAAATAATATTTAATAGCTTTATACTAGTTTTTGAGTGTTTAGTGTACCCTTCACACAAAGGGTATACTTACTTACGTTTGCAATTTCTACAAAACTAATTTTATAAAATAAATATACATTTCTAATCCTTATAGAACAAGTAAGAGCACTATATTCGGCTGTGCCAAATCTTTTATACCCACCACCAATTTTGTGTACATTTAAAGCACAATATTTATTATTTTTTAATCATTATGGAATAATCTCTTTATAATAAAATATGTATCACTTTCTTTGTAGAGGGTGGTTAAATTTTAAGGGCCCATGTTGAAGGTGAACTACACCTAGTCTTTAAGTTTGTTTTCTGCATTTTACTTGACATTTCTCAATCTCAAACTTACTCATTTTGATCCGTGGAAAGATACGCAAATGAGCAACGCTTTAAAGTTATTCAGGTTTTTTATAAAAATGGGCGTTCAAATCAAAATGCATTTTGTGCACTTCGTAATTCTTTTGATCAACATAATCGTTCAAATTCGTCCACAATCGGGAGAATTGTAAAAAATATTTAAATTTCTGCAAAACAGGTCTGTATAAAATGTAAGAAAATCTGTGAATGCCTTCTTAGTTCGTTGAATGGGAACTGTTGCTGTTTTTTGCGATAGTGTGGCAAAAGAGCAGTCAACCTCGACTCATCATCATGCCCAATAATTGAGCATCAACATTGTTATTGAAAATTTGGACCATCAGATAGAGGAGTGGCGCCAAGGATGGGGGGGGGGGTCATTTGGCCGATATTTTGTTAAATACATAATTGAACCATACAAATATTATCATTATAAAAAGAAATAATAATATCCTAAATAATTTGTGTTTTATTTAAATACAACATCGGTCCTTAAATGAAATGAAATTCAATGAAAGTGTGTTAAAGTAGCTGTGTCAATAAAGTTTCTACTAATAAATACAACTTAAATATTTCAATATAGCCCTTTATTTTCCCAAAAACTTTGTCAATAGAGAAATTACATGAATTTAAGGTAAGCCGTTGTATGGGAGGTAGGCGTTAAAGTGGCCGTGTCACCTAAACTTTTTGGCACAACAATAACATTGATTAGGAGGATATACACAGCAAATTTGATCATCATACCTCTAATTTTGGCGGTTTTATGAGCTTTTAAATTTCATTAACGGTAGATTACGTGAAAAGTGGGCGTTATAGTAGGCGTGTCAAAGTTGTTTTGGCGAATGAGTACAACTTAGGTGTTTCAATATAGCCCTTTATTAATCCAAAATCATTATTAATAGAGAAATTAGAGGAATTTTGAGTAAAACGTTATATGGGAGGTGGGCGTAAAAGTGGGCGTGGCAACTCAAATTTCTAGCACAGTAATGACATTGCCTAGGGGGATATACGTAGCAAATTTTATCATCATACCTCTTATTTTGGCGGTTTTATGAGCTTTTAAATTTCATTAACGGTATATAACGTGAAAAGTGGGCGTTATAGTAGGCGTGTCAAAGTTATTTTTGCGAATGAGTACAACTTAGGTGTTTCAATATAGTCCTTTATTATTCCAAAATCTTTATTAATAGAGGAATTATATGAATTTTAAATAAAACGTTATATGGGAGGTGGGCGTAAAAGTGGGCGTGGTGCCTTAATTTTCTGGCGCAGTAATGACATTGCCTAAAAGGATATACGTAGCGAATTTGATCATCATACCTCTAATTTTGGCGGTTTTATGAGCTTTTAAATTTCATTAACGGTATATAACGTGAAAAGTGGGCGTTATAGTGGGCGTGTCAAAGTTGTATTTTCGAATGAGTACAACTGAGATGTTTCAATATAGCCCTTTATTATTCCAAAATCTACATAAATTGAGAAATTATATGAATTTTGGGTAAAACGTTATATGGGAGGTGGACGTAAAAGTGGGCGTGGCACATTGATTTTCCGTTACAAAAAAGCGTCTCACCAATAAGCAAAGTATGCAAAATTTCAGAGTCGTACATCCAATTTTGTTGCTTTTATGACGTTTTTGTTTTTAAATATACCGAAAAATACACTGTGCGGTATAAATTTTCGTACATTTTGATCGATAACTCCTCTCCTAATGCATAAATTTAGATAATTTTCGGGGAAAAATATTGTTTTTACTCAGGAAATATATATTCGAAGTTTCATGAGTCTACGTTAATGCGTTTGGACACAATTCCATTTTATTCGATGTTTGAAGGACACGGTTTTTTCGACCTACTCTTGCTTTTCGAGCTATAACTCTCTTCCTAATATTCCGATTTAGTCCATTTTCAATACCAAACAAACCTTGTCTATAAGAAAGATTCTGGCAAAATTTGAGCCCCCTAGCTTTTTCGGTGCGACCTCTATCGTGCTTTCAACAGACGGACAGACGGACAGACGGACAGACGGACAGACGGACAGACGGACGGACATAGCTAGATCGTCATAAAATCAAACCCTGATTCAGAATATATATACTTTATGGGGTCTAAAATGGATATTTCGATGTGTTACAAACGGAATGACAAAATGAATATACCCCCACCATTTTTTTGGTGGCGGGTATAAAAAGGAAAGTCTGTTCATCTGTCAGTCTAACCGTGTGTATGTTGAAATTAACTTTTTGAATCCCCACATATACTTCACCCTCTTGTATGAAACTGTAATTTATCAGATATGCTTTTGAAAGCGTTGCTATTGAAATTCACTAAACACTAAACCAACAAGAAACAAATATATTTATAATAAAATCTCGTATGCTGATGATGCTACAAGAAAAGGTAGCGAAATATTGATTAAATAATATAAAATAGAACAAAAAATTTATTATTATTTAAAAGACGTTTAGCTTAAAAACTATAAAATACATCTTTTGAAGTAATATTTAGTTCAATAGGTACAGAATTTTCAAAGATATATGCAAAAATATTTTTAAAAAAATAAGGATTTATTCTGAATCCCTATAGATGGAGAAGTCGACTGAGCTAAACCAACAGAAGCAAGCCGCCGCACTATGGTATTTCTGCTGCAAAAAAGGCATTTTTTGACTTTTACTTTTATTAATTTATTTATTTAAAATTCATTCACTAACCGAGCCTTAATGAGCCATATATGGTTATGAGTTTACAACAATGTGCTATAAAAAAATCTAATGATGCTATTTTATAGAGATGAGTCTGAAAAACAAAAATCCTCATTTCTTTTAATATATATGTATATATATTCTTAGAAAAGATCGGTTGAAATCAGGTTAATGTTGTGAAAGGGAAATATATGGTAATTTTGTTCAAACTCAGAGATTTATATATGGAATATGTTCCGAGCGGAAAAATCTGAGTGTCAATTTTATTTAAACCCGAAGCCTTGCTTTTAATTTTAAGGAAAATAAAAAGTTATTGCGTATATAGTTTGGGAGATATGAGTGCATCAAAAGCGTCCTTAAAAATTCAGCATTGGCTGTTTTAGTTAGAGAAAAAGCCAGTTAGCTCGGTTTACCTCCGTGCTCTCAGTATAACGGAATGAAAGGTAAAAGGCTCTTCTTTCGAATTAGTCAAAAAAATTCACCAACTTTTGTCAATCTTTTAAAAAAAATCCAAATTAAGTAATTGTAATAAAAAAGTTTTGCATACCTTTTGGCTTAACGTTTTAAAGAAATTTGAGTTATTAATTATTACAACAATTTGTTAATAAAGCTGTTTTTAAAAGTGAATAAAAATAAAAAAAACCAAATCATATGTTTTAATAAAAGAAAATGTATAGAAGAAAACCGCTTAAATTGAAAATAAAATTTGCAACGAGTAAATAGTTAACGTTAATAAATATTGTAATAAGATTTGAAGTATAATTCTAAAAATTATATAGTGAATTGAGAAAGGAACTTATTGATTGTGGTTGCAATGTCGATTTGTTAACAAATTTTATAAAACAGGAAAATTCGGTACTTACTATTGATGAAATTGAAATAGTGAAAGAGGCAGTTCAAAAGCGGGATTTTGGTAATTTTTTAAATCGTTGGGGAGAAGCACACAAAATCAAATCTTTTTTCTTTCAGAAAAATACATCTTTAAAAAATAAATTAATTAAAAATAATTCATTTTGAATATTATGAAATTTTTTTTAGATATATTCTAAGTATTACTTGCTGATGACCATGATGATGGAAAAATGGAGTTCGAAGGGGGTACCCTAGGAGTCGACGGGCTTCAACCAAAATTTGTAGTGCTCTTTTTTAGATCAACTTATGGACATCTGCTAAATTTTATCAAATTCCTTTGCGAATTGCGGCCCATACGTTTTCAAAAGAAAAATTAGTAAAAAATTGGCGGTCCAAGGGAGGTACCCCTAGGAGTCGACAAATTCAAACCAAAATTAGTCGAACTCCTTCTTGGATCATGAAGAGTTGCAACCTGTACATTGAGGACAAAAATTCGTGAAAAACAAGCGGTCCAAGGGAGGTACCCCTAGGAGTCCGCGGAATTTAAAATATTTGTTGAATTTTTCTTTTATACTTAAAATTGAACAAGTGTGCAAAATTTCCTTGTTGTAGGATCACTTCTTTCATTTTTTTGCAATTAGATATATGAAGAAATACTACTGTGCGCCGCTGATACATACTTCTTTATATATGTATTTAGGTATGTACAATATGTTTATATGTATTTGATGGTACAAACTGTACAAACTGCGTGAACGTTGTTTAGGACTCGGCACAGCCGAATGTAGCCCTCTTACTTGTTTTTTTTTAATTTCAACAAAATTCTCCGTATACATAGAAAGTAAATACTAACTTAAGATACTATTTAGAAATGCAACTTAAAGTAAATTAAATGTATGTAGGTAAAAATTAATATCAGAGATTAGCACAGTTAAAGTAAAAAACATTTCGTATTATTATTAAATTTACTCACCATATTTCTTTATAACCTTTTCCTGAGATGCCAATATTTTAAAAATTCATTGCCGATCCCATAAAGCATATATTAAAATCTTACGGATAGTGGATTCGATTGAACACTGTCCATCTATCCGTGTGTTGGTTGAAATTAACTTTTAGA
Source organism: Phyto melanocephala (assembly GCA_941918925.1). NCBI lineage: Eukaryota > Metazoa > Arthropoda > Insecta > Diptera > Rhinophoridae > Phyto > Phyto melanocephala. The sequence continues at coordinate 106,089,968 of OW799235.1, read as the reverse complement.
AGTCCCTAAATGTTGCACAAAACTGTATGTGGTATCAATCTTTTGGAAATACCCTGGTATAAATCGATATTGAAAACGAGCACAATTGGAATTAAACTTGAGAAATGATCTTTTAAACACAACTGTCTCTGTTTTTATCAATATTTTTTATTTATAGACCTGTTTGCTACTATTTGTAGATGCCAAATATCTGTAGAAATATTCACTATTTATTTTGGACGAATCGGTCACTAATCGGTGAAGTTAAAAACGAAAATAATTTTCAAAAATATATATATTTTTTATAATAGTTATTTAGTTTTTAGACCTTTTTGATAATAAAATTTTAAACTATTAGACCGATTTTTATCAAGAACTTATTTCTGCCTATGAACTTTTAATATGTAATTTGTCCTTTAAAATTACTTTTTTCTCAACGTGAAATGTATCAGCTAAACCGCCTAAATATGCCGATAACAAATCTTTTCCCGATAGAAAAACACTTAAAACGTATTTTAATTAAGCGTCTTAAAATCTTTATAGTCCATATCGATGCCTTACTTCCTCAACCTCGTATCTTAAAAAATACGGTTTTGACTTTTTCATATCAAACGACTGTTTTGTGCTTTAACTAAAAAAGATTAGTATACTATTACTACTAATATACATAAATACAATCAATTCTTTAATAATTGCATTTAAACTTTTAACCAAACGTCGAAGTATTAACAGATGTACCGTTTTTTTTTTTCTCTCCTGAAAATTTTTATTTTTTAAGATACGAGGTTGAGGAAGTAAGACATCGATATATTTTTATTTAAGGGCGATCTTTGTTGCAGACCAGTGTAATAAGCAGTTGCAGTTGTTTTAAAGAATTTCAACAAACACAAAACAGAGAAGGTAAACATAATTAAAATTAAAAAGAAAACCAAAAGCAATTGTTCGGCATTCGCAGTAAAAAATATACAAAAACAAAATGTCTGTTAGTTTTTCATTGTTATATTTGTTGCCGGGATACATATACAACATACCTTATGAATATACTTTGTTTTAGGCAGACGCTGTCTTAAAAATAATATTTTCTGTGTTATTATGAAGAAAAATTATAAATCAACATTAACTATAAAAATACTGTTCTCTAATGTACAGTGCGAGACAAATATGTTTAGTATTTGTCGGCATAACATCGGGATCAGTGAGTGTAGCGTTTGGTTTTCTATAAACGAATTAAGGTACATCAAGTCCAAAAAAAAATTTGTTTTAAATTTATCTGTCCAAGCTACATGATTTTAATCATCAAAAAATAAAATTGGAAAATAAAATCATATAACAAACACTTACACATATTTGTCTCGCACTGTATATAGTTTTAAATTACATGTCCATTTTTCGAACTGCCAAATACAACTAATACTTCAAAATCAAATCTATAAAAGTATATGTATGTAAAATTATATATTAAATAAAAACCAAAAATAAATAGAATTGTAAGCATTTTACAGAACTTAGTGCAGCATTTGATAAGTTGCTTGTAATGTTGTAATAATATTTTGACAATATGCCAAAACGTAATTAAAAATATATTTTGTTATGAACAAAATCTTATTTGTTATAATTATTTGCTGTGTAGTTTCGACGTTGTCATTGTAATATTTCTTGTTAGTAACATTTTAATTATGTATTCAATAACAGATGTGACAATATTTTGTAAAAATAAATTCAAGTCTAACAATAAAAAAAATTTTAAATTAATGCAAAATAGTTTCACTTTAAAATCAATAGTGCGAAAGTATTTATTCTAAATAACTTCCAAAATGGGGAATAATTTGTCTTAAATGGTGTGCTTCAAAATTAAAGCAAATCATGCAAAATATCTTAAACAATTCATTAAAACAAACAACTTTAACTGATCAAGCATCGGATTTCTTTAACCTAAGTTGAATATATTTTAAGCACTTATTAATATGAAGTGCAGTTCGTTTCATGTAACACATAAATTTTACCCTAATATTCGACATTTTATTTCAGACATCATCTTGAATCAAGCCCTTTTATTTTATATCAATCTAAAAGTGGTTAAAGTGGGTAAATTTCTATTAACCCGGTTTGACTTTTATATAAATTTATTGTATGCCATTTTGTAGTAGTGGATATCATGGCTTTTAAATTTGATTATAGTATAATATAAAGGGTCCGCCATCTAATGTTTTTTTTTCAACTAGTGCTTATTTCGTGAATGCTAATACTTAGCTCATGTCTGATTTGATAGATAATTAGTTTTATCCTTCCGCTGAATATGTTGTGTATACGCTTGAACAACGCTGGGACGGATGAAGCTCATTTTGATCTTGGCAGGTATGTAAACAAGCAAAATTGTTGCAGAAAACCCGCATGCATACATTGAAAAGCGGATACACCCAAAAAGAGTCACTGTTTGGTGCGGATTTTTCTTCGAAAATGAACAAGGAGTGGCCGTAGTCAATGGCGATCGTTATCGGGCCATGTTGAACGAATTTTTGTTCACAAAAATTGAAGAGGAGGATATTGGCAACATTTAGTTCCAACAGGACGGCGCTACGTGTCACACAGCCGAAGCTACACTTTTTTATAGCATTTCCACCAAAAAAGTTATTTGGCGGACACTTTATATATTATGTATATATTATATGCACCATTTGGTGACAATATTGGCATTTTTAGGGGTTTTTTAATCTCTAAAATAAAACTAAAAAATTTTGTTTTACTGTTTAAAAATGTTGGCCCAAAGATAAATAAATATGCTGCGGCTTAGCACTAAAACCAGTTTATTAACACTCACAATAACAAAGTAGACTTCGATGATAAAATTTTGACACCTACATACGTCCGTTAAAAAAATGTAAATATTTTTATCACTACCAGGATCCAAATATCAATATAACTAATAGCCCTGGCATTATATCCTTCGTTATATCGAGATTCGCCTGTATTAATACTGATAAATATATTTTTGGAAACATTTAAACACTTTTAAAATCCTAAATACAAATTAGTCGTAAAAATTAAATACTTTACAGTAATTAAATTTTCAGTTTAATAAATTTTAGCACTATTTTCTATCTATTTTATTTATTTTAAAATAATATTTTTTCTTTTGATATTTTAATTGTAGAATTTTTACTTGAAAGGCAATTTGAGGTTTAAGTAGTTTAGTTCTGATGGGGTTTAACAAAAATTTTCGTTGTGTCATCTCTTATGCGTTATATTTAATTAAAATTGTCATATTATATTATGTTAAACTATTTTGCCATAAACTAATGAACAAAAATATTTTATAAAATGATTTTTAGCTTACAAAAACATCGCAATTTAATTATGGAACGAAAAATTTATATTTTTTTAAATTACTTTAAAAAACATTTAATACATGCAATTGTGCATTTGATTTTATTCTCATTTTTTTATACAAGAATTTTCAACAGAAGTTGCGAATAAAATTAACAGAATTAGTTTAAAATATTCCGTTGGGTAAAAAAACTATATTAAAGCAACCTTAAAAAAATATATCTAAGGATATTATGCAAATTACGTACATACATATTCAATTGATTTAATTTGTATTTACAAAAAAAATAACAAAAGCTAGCGTTTAGAGTTATTGAAATAACATTTAAAATTTACTATACCCTACACAGACAAAAACGTTTGCTGTTGTAATAACCAAAATTGTTTCCAAATATTAAATGTTGACTTAAATTGTATAACTGCATGATTGTGCATGTAAAGAAAAAACATGTTTGTGGTAATCATAAACTACATACAATGATTGAATTGTATGATGACGGTAAAAACATAAATTCAATTCACAACCATAGTTGTATCGTACTATTGGGAATATTGTTGTATGTGCTTACAGTATTTTTGTGTGGTATTTTCCATTAAAACATTTTGTATAATAATACAATTTCTTTTATATGTTTTAAGATTGTTGTATTGAATTCATACAGAGATGGAAAATCAATTTTTTTTTTGCAAAATCAAAAAACAATTTATGTTGTTTTCTTTTTGCTTTTAAAATAAGTAATATGTTATAAATTTTTATCTTAAAAATTTTGTTGATTTTTTTTCTTTGTTTAAATTTTTTACTAAAAATTCTTTTAAAATATTTTCTGTAGCACTGCAGAAGTAAGATTTGATTTCTATTTACCTGACATTTATTATTTATTATTTGTCATTTAGCAAAAGCAACCAATACAACAGAAATTGCTTTTACAAATTAACCAACGAAAACTATATTTCAATAGACGATATAGATGACAAGATGCGGTTGTGAATTGAACAATAATATGTAGTTTAAATTTATCATTATTATGTTAAATTTAAGTGTTATACAATACAATAATTATTATGACTACAAATGATATGAACAATCTATACTCTTTTCTTAGGCAGATTATTGTTTTTTGCTTTTGCCTAGGCAGAAAAATCCAATCAGTTCGACGCTGAACCGACTTCGCGACGTTGATAGTGGTATTATAAAATCAATATGTACAACGTAGTAGTACACAGTAGAATTAAAAATTTCCAATGAAAAACTTTTGATAATAATTTCAAGTTAGCGTTTCCAACTCTTGTTTTTATTATTATCACGATATTTTTATTATGAATTTACAACATGAATATGATGTTGAACTAAAAGTATAGGATCAACTGATTTGTTAAAACAAATTCACAAAAAAATTTATACATTTTTAGCAAAAATAGTGGTAACTCTCATTTTGGCATATATTTACCAAATATGAACTTCGCTTAAAACATCTTTGTAATAGTCAAACCTATTCATTAAAATAAAAATTAATAAATAATAATAAATAATTTTTTTATGTAATTTTGTTAATATTTAATTCTTTATTTTATTTTAGTATTCAGTACATTGCTTTTGTAATATATTGTTATTGGCCTAAGGAAAGGCTTTTTATATTACTTTGAATTTAATAAATAAATAAATAAATTCATTAAAAAAATAGGAAATTAAGTACAGTAGTGTGTTTAATCAGATTTGTGCAAAAAGAAATTTAAAGTGTCATTTGAAGGCCACTCATCTAAATCTCTGATACAGGACATCTTTATGATAATTGCCAAAATGAAAATGATATTTTTGTTAATTACATATTTATATTCCTTTTGCAGCACAATGTTATATTTAAGGATTAAAATTTAAATCTGCCTTATAAATAGTAATACAAATTATCATTTATTAAAATATATTAAACTATTTCTTGTTTTACTTTCCACCAAAATCACAAAATAAATTTTATTATTTAGCAAACTTAAAAACGATAAATATATATCTAATAATCACGAAATTTTTTGTGAATTAAAATATTTTCTAAAAATAAATGTGTACATATATACATACATACAAACAAATGTATTAACACTTTACAATTGTATGTGTCATTGGGTTTGTTATTCCAAACCAATAGCATATTGTTTTAATAATAAATTATCATATTTTCATTTCATAAATTTTAAATAAAATTCCATACGTTGACAATAAGCACACATACGGGTGCAAGTTTGAATAAATATAAATAAATTGGTAAAATATTGTTCATTATGGTCCAAATAAACAACCTTTAAAATATTTACACAGCGATAATTAGCGGTTTTAAATAATAAATTCAAATAATATGAATGCAAAATAATAAAAAATAAATCATACATACACACATACATAAACATATTCATAATTCATAAATAATAATATTTAAAAATTGCTCGGTAAAAATATGTTTTTAATAGAAACACTAAATTATATTAAATAATACACAGGGTGAAACAAAAGTAATACAAAAATATTTATAAATAGTGTTTGTTTTTTAACTAAACAATCGAATGGAATGTTCTTTTGGGTTCACAAAATGTCCATCGCTCTACCTTAAAATTGTACAACATCTGAACCATAAAAAAAAAATTGTTGGTTATTGCAACTGAAACTGGATTCTCTGCGCATGTATTTTCAATATAAACAAAAAAACACATATGTAGAAAAAAGAAATAATTGCATAAGTCGACATAACCTAAAATTAATATAATAACATCCATGCAATCCCGCGATTTAAAACTACCGTCAGGTAAATTTTCTACTATTTTGGATAACTTTACAAAAAGTGATAACGTAAAAATGTTTGGCTATAATTTTTTAACGAACAATATCATTTGGAATAATAACTTATTTTAACTTATAATTTAACTAAATTTACGAAAAACGATATGCTCTTAAATAATTACAACGAGGAATTCACATAATATTTTTTTATTTGAAAGAAAACCAATCATCAATCAACTCTAAAATTTAAAGAATTTTCCGAAAAAACTAAAAAAAGACATAAACAGTTTTTCCTTATAGCCACAAGTATTATATGATCAGAATTAAATGCTAAATATAACGTCCATATCATTACACTTACGCCACTGCATCTTCCGCATTTAGTCGTTTTATTTTTTTTTATATACTTCACCTATGATGCAGTTTCAACAATAATAATTGGCGACCTTACAAAGAATATATTTTTAAAATGGTGTTTAAAAATTTGTTTATGGGTCAAATCTAGTGATCAAAAATATACCCCTTTCAACCCTCTAGAATTTGTATAAAATAAAACGACTTGACTAGTAGAATGCAGTAAACTATAAAAATACAATTCAAGATGGCGTTTACAATTAAATGGGTGAAATATAGTAATTGCAAATTTCTTCTCTTAAACCTCCTACAATATTGAAAGGACTTGATCAGTCGAATACAGTAAAAATTAAAAAAACAAAATCCCAGATGGAGCCAAGAAAAAATGGCGAATATATGGGTTATACAAAGTAAATACAAAATTTTTCCCTCCAAGCCATACAATATTGGCATCAAATTCAAGGAGATTGTCAGTCAAATTCAGTAAAAACAAGTAAAGAGTGCTATATTCGGCAGTGCCGAATATTATATACCCTTCACAACGTGTAGTATCACCATTCATCTCATTAATATGAAATACGTCCATACATACATATTTGTTTCATTATCTTTAAAATTACTTTATCCGCTTAAAAACGTTGCATTACAAAATTCTAAATTGAGTTTATCTATGTATGTATGTATTAAAATAAAAATAATAGGGAATATTCTTTTATTATTATCTGGTTTAACAATATTTATACCAGGGTTAGGAGCAAATTTTGAATTTGATTTAAAAAAAATTATTGCTTTATCAACTTTGAGACAATTGGGATTAATAATAAGAATTTTATCTATAGGATTTTATAAATTGGCTTTTTTTCATTTATTAACTCATGCTTTATTTAAAGCATTATTATTTATATGTGCTGGATCAATTATTCATAATATAAATAATTTACAAGATATTCGTTGTATAGGTAGATTAAGATTAATAATACCTACTTATAACTTCTTCATGTTTTAATGTAGCTAATTTAGCATTTGAAAAATTTGATTGTCTTAACTGAGATTAGAACCTACGTTCATCCAGTTTGTATCGGTGTGAAAAGACGAGGTTATCTATGTTTTTCCATCATATCTCAGTTGTATATAAATTTATTTCTCTGATTTTTAATATCGATCTGCTGTTTAATACTTCTAGGATTTTCGGACATTACACTGGTCTTGGAAATGTCTTGAGGCTTCAAAAAGTTAATTTCAATACACACACAGACAGACGGATAGACGGACAGAAGGACAGACTGACAGACGGCCAATGCTTAATTGACTCCCCTATTCATAACCTTACAGAAAATATATACTTTATGGGTTGAGAAATGAAAATTGTAGAACACTCATTGTGAAGGATATAATTAAATAAATGAAGGCCAATATAAAACTATGTGATATACAATAGTTTATAAAATTTTCGCTTTAACCCTCATAATATTTCTTGCCAAATAAAAGGTCTTTACTATTAAATTTTAAACAAATATGAAAATCTTTAATCTTGGCTACAGTACAACATATTAGAAGTTTGTTATACAAATACACACAATGGTGAAGGGTATATGAGTACTCTTGCTTATTTTGATTAAAATTATTTAAAAAAAAGCTACTTGATATTCACAATTAAAGAAAAACTTATAATTTGCAATCAGCTCTCACATAAGACAGTAATGCCACTAGAATTTAAAAATTTGTTGCCTTAAACAACACCCTTTATAATACTAAAACACAGATAAGGGCTACATACTTTTTGATAAATATGTTTTATTAATTGTTAGTATTAGGTACTTATCGCTAAAAACAAAATATAAAATAACACCATCCTAATATATGCAGCTCAAACAAATTTGTTTAATATGGCAACCGCCATTAGTTGCACACACAAAAAAACAAATAAAAAATATTGCTGATTTTGTTTTTCATTTAATTAAATATTAATTATGTTTTATGGGTAACACATTATTTGTATGTGTCCTTTCAAGTGGTTTTATCTTTCATAAGTTTATTTTTCTAGCTTTAAATTTTACCACATCAAAATGATTGGTGTCGCCTGTGGTGTGAATTGAATGAAATATAAAAATCCAACAAACGACATGGCTTCTAATTAGATAATATTTAATTTGGTATTATTTTACTTCATGGTTTCACATGGTTATTATGTTAAAATAAAAAAATAACATTTCTATATTGCTCTTGGTATTAAATATTGAATTTTGTATATAATTAAAGAATATTTTCTTCTATGAAGTTGCTATTAGTAATACATAATATACATATAAAAATGTTTATGATTTTCCTACCAATGAAAAATTCAAATTTTGTTATTTCTCAGAATTGTCATTAGTTTTTAATTTTATATAAGTTTTGTATTCAGTCTATATTTTATTTTTTGGAGCATCAGCGTAAATATTGATTTTACTTAAAGCGCCTATAATTGAGCAATTTAAACTTTTTAATATGCACCCTAACAGTAGACAATTGTTATTCTTAGAAAGTAATTATTAAAAGAAAAGAAAATTATAGCTACTACGTATAAATGTCTTTATTATCGTGTGACCGTTATAAATGTTTTTATACCCTTCACCTGTGGTGCACAAGGGTATATATAGCTTTGTCATTCCGTTTGTAATTTCTACAATTTTCATTTCCGACCCCATAAAGTATATATTTTCTGAAAGCTTATGAATAGAGGAGTCGATTAAGCCCTGACCGTCTGTCCGTCTGCCCGTGTGTTGGTTGAAATCAACTTTTAGGAGCAACTATATGTTCCTCAGATCTGTGTATGGTATCAATCTCTTGGAAATATCGAGGAATGAATCGCTATTGAAATTCAGCACAATCGCCCTATAACTTTCTGAGATATGAGCAAAAAACCACGACCACCTCGTTTTTTTTCACAATTACAACAACAACATACATACATAGATACATGTAAAAAACATACCAAACAAAAAAAATTACAAAAAAAAAATATTAAAAATAAGAAAAAAATAATAAAAAAAAACTACAAAAAAAATTTTTTAAAAAAATTAAAAAAAAATATAAAATAAAATAATAATATATTAAATAAAATAAAATAAAATTTTTTTGGCTCAGCTGGGATTCGATGCCACATTTATTCTAACGTGTACGTATGCACGTATTTTATATGGGATGAATGGTGATATAAACAATTGTTATTGCATGACTACACGTTGTGAAGGGTATATAAGATTCGGCACGGCCGAATATAGCAGTGTTACTTGTTTTTATTCATATTAGACAGATTTGCTAAATTAAATATTTTCTGGCCCTTAATAGAATATCCTTACTATAGACACGTTAAACCCTAAAAGTATACACAAGAATAGAGCATAAAGAAAGCTAAGTAAAATCATAACATTTGAGGTACGAATTTATTATGATTAAGAATACAGTCAAACTTGAATAATCAGGACTGCAAAGGTTGCGGACGCTTTAAAATTTCGAAAAAAAGTTTTGCAAGAAAAATTTTTAATACAAAGGGAAATCCCTGTTTTAAAATTGCATGCATTATTTACAATTTGATTCATATTTTGTACTGTCATTACTTCATCTTCGGTTCTTTCTGCGGCAAGTGTGTTTTTTTATATCGGGTGCTATTTTTTAAATAAGGAGGAAAAAGCTGTAAGGCTGGTTGCAAAACAATTCAAAGTTCCTAAATCAACGAATTGCAACATTAAAAAAAATTTACAGGTTCACAGGTTAACAGACCAATCAAAGCATTATTTATAAATAATAATGGTGCTTTATATCCTAAAGCAGATGAAAATCATTTTGACCCAAATTTACAGCCTATGGATGAAAATTTAATATAAAATGTAAAGGTTGCTTACAGAAAATGATCTCTGCTCCATATTCTATCATAAAATGACGATGTCGATATGGTTAATTTTTAAAATGTTTAACGTTAAAGAAAATGATATTTACTTCTTGGACCTAAATGTCAAAGGATTAGTGAAAAAAATATTTAAAAAATCTCGGGTGCATTGTGGCTAAGAACTGCACCATACTGAAATTATTAAGATATGATACTGTTTTATGTTTTGCATCATGAACTGCAGTGCGAAAGCATCTATGCTGATATAAGATTGACTCAAAATATGGTTGGAGCTATTAATTTCAGTAGGGATGTAACTAAAGATACCAATGATACGCAACTGATGTAAAATAATTTTCATTGGACTAATACAATAATACAACACTCTAAGCGAAATGAGCCGTAAATGTCTTTGTATTAATGGATGTAAGAAAATTTTCAGTTTGCATTCAATGGACTGATGAGATTTGGTTATGCAGGATATTCTCTTGTTGAAGAAGCTTTAGCCAAAAATACAAATCGACTATGTCAGTAATGCTAGTTAGCACAAAATATTTTCGTTTTATAATAAATCATAGAACTGCTTACATTTCATTTATTAAAACTTTTTTTAATGACTTAAAATATTTGATTTCATTCATCTTAAATATGGATTTTATTTGATATTATCTTTGTTTTCATGTTCTAATTTACTTAAGTTTTTCAATATTGTTTACTACTGTAGTCCAAAAAACTCGATAACATAATCCCACAGTTATATATGTCCAGATTAGGTAGTAGAGCTACACTGTTTACAGATTTTATAAGTATTTGTAATTAAACACATTAAAAAGAATTTAAGGTACAGATTATAAATAACAAACATAGTGATACAATTAAATCATTAGAATAAAACCCCCTGTATTGTTATCAACTAAGTTGAACAATATCATATTAGAATCCTCACCTACATCACCACTTTCTTTAAAATACCTAAAGAAAAGTAAAGCAAATACAATTTAATTTTCTGTGTAATACAAAAGACTCTTTAACTTCCCCCTTTGACAAATACATGTGGCATTTGTTCTGTCTCTGTTGAGTAAGATTAAACAAATATAATATTTGTATCGAAGAAAATTGTTGATAGTCGTGTTTCCTTCCTTATCGTTCGTTATTAAGTTTTACATTGTACCGTTAGAATACAAAATGTAGCAAGAAAATTAATATGTACAAATAAGATGAAAATTCGTTGAATTATTTGTTATTGCATTAGTAAATACGTGTAAACAGATGTGTGCGTAAATTCGTATTCATACGCATATACCTCCTACTTATTATTAAAGAAATAGTAAAATAATTTCTTTGTTTGTGTGTGTTTATTTGTTTACTTATTTATTTGTTTGTTTCGCAATCACGCCTAAACATCTTAAGCGATTTATTTAAATTTAGAATTAAAAAAAAAGATCACGAACGCATATGTTTTTGTAATTTCTTTTAAGAAATTTACTGTAGTAGAGTTATTTATTTGTTAAAATAATTAATTTGTTAACACAATTAAGAATCTTTTTTGATAATATAGTGAAATCCCTCTGGAGAGGACACCGAAGGGACCATTGCAATCTGTCCGTAACAAAAGGTTTTCCAGTCAAGAGGAAACTAAAAAATTTAAATTAGTTAAATTTTTCTAAGATGATAAGTCCTTATTAAAAAATACTTTTAACAATTATAAAAGAAGTCAGGTTTTTTTCTTAAAATAAAACATTTATATGTAATCACATATTAAGACATCCATATAATTTTTAAGTTTGTCTAACCCGACTACTCCGGGTATTATCAATTAATTTATTATAAATAAAAAATGTTACTGTTTGTGTATTAACGTATGAATGTACCTATTTGGTAAAAATAACATTAAATATTGAATATTTAATTTATTCTGTGGCCTTAAGGTAAATTGTACTGTTTACTTTTGATTTAATACAAAATAAATATTACTCATACGCAATATCGTCCAGCAATAAATATATTTTCAAGGTCTTTATCAAATGGAATTTTAAGATGATAAAAATTTACATTTAAGATAAGAGGAAAAAAGTTTAAGAGCCCTTAAATCTAAATTGTGTTTTTTTTCAACAGCATTATATGACACAAAACCACAATTTCAAACTTTTGGTAAGAGTTCGTGCTTTGATTGTCATTTTAAAAAATATCCTAAAACTACTTTGTCACACTTTCAATGAAATAATTTATTATCGTTGGCATTAATTAGAAAAACAACTTTTTTTAAAAATCTTATAAAATAAAACGATAATATTCTCCTTGCAAGCTGTTGTTATTAAGCAAGTAGTTCAACATTAAAGTCTATAGCTAAAGCAGAAATACCACGGTCAATAACACATTGTTTATGCCTTTACTGTTAAAGCACGAAGCCGTATTACAAATAAAAAAAGCTTAGAATAATCAATTGCAGTTAGAGATGAAACAACAGAAAACGAGTATTCTATGAGCTTTTTCAGATCCATTTTTATGTCAACTATGAAATTTTAAATTTTAAAAATATTAGCATATTCATAATATCATGAAAGTTAGAAACAGCGTACAAAATATTGAAATAAATAAAAGCACATTTATCTGGCAGGTCAGGATCAAGATTCGAAAATATTAACCAATACGAATTTGCAACAAAAAAAAAATTTCAGTATAATTATCTAAAAATATTCTACAATTAAAAATAAATTTCTTTCAGTGCATGTATTTTCAAAATACCTACAAGACAATTATTTAAATAAAAACTCCAAGAAATGCTTTTGTAAAATTCGTTTTACAAAACCCAGGTACAAAACAACAAGCAATGAATCCAACAGACCATGTGAGCAACCAACCAACAACAAATTTATGTTTGACCATTAAAGAATGCAACACCAGAAACTTACAAGTGAACTGCAAACACCAGGAACAATACGTTTAGCAGGCAAAGAATTAAGCAGATTGTGGTTGTAATAAAATGGTTAGTTGTGGCATCCTTTTATGGGTGTAACGGATACAATTGAAACGATAAAGTCATACATATGTTAATGTTGTTATTGACAACGTTTTACTCAAGTATAGGAAATTAAAATGATATAAGGCAATAATGACAACAATACCCTTAACGAGCAATAATATAAAGATTATAAGACTACAAACTAAATACAATATGTAAAATTGATGAGAAGGGAAAATAAAGAATTGGAAAAATGTCTTTTAAATAAGAAACGGTATGTCAATTACTAATAAAACGTTCAATTTGTTGGTGAGAAAACTGAGCACATTATGGTATATATTATGTAGAGGAAATAACCGCAATGAAACAGAAATGTGATGTAAAATGTAATGTAAAATGTAATGTCCCATATTGTAGGTGAATTATATATTCAGAGGTCAGACATATATTAATTATATTATCCATAATGAAATGTTTCTTAGTATCATTTTAATTAAAAAAATTAACATTTCATTTGTATTTTTAATTTTAATTTAAACAACATTTCATTTGTGTTTTTAATTTTTTCAATTAAAAGAAACACACTATTATTTAATTGTTATTTTTAATTTTATGAATATATTTTTTTTTTACCAAAAAAAAATAAAAAAACACTGACTGCTGTGGCCGTTTTTATCAAATTACTCATCAAGCTCTATATTATTGTTTTGCAAAAATATGTTTTTATGTGTTACACAAAAACAATTTTACAAAGCCCACCACAATGCTTCCTTAGTATGCTTGAAAATTTTCTAGTCACGTTTAAAATACATACATAAATACTAGTTATTTTAAAACTTAAATTTTTACATGCGCATGTCAGTAGTAGTTAAGCTATACAACTTTATATATAAATATTTAAAAAGGGTTTTTACCTATTTTGGTTGGTTGATTTTACCAAGAAATATATCATTTGGAAAGCAGTTTTTTAAAAAGTGCAAAGAAGCTTTCGTCGTTTCAAAAGCAAGTTGGTCTCGTGATTCATGATTCTTTTGTTTCTCATGTGAGTGCAAATCATGTGCAAGAGAAATTGTTCCAAAAAGATGGCGCAGCATATAACACAGTACTTCAATCACTTCACTGAGTCAAACGTTTTGAAACCGAATTACCTCAAGAAATGAACCTCTAAATTGTTCAGCCGTTAGTGTGATTTAAAAATTTTTGACTCCTTTTTGTGTGGGTGCATCAAATCTCTGGTATATTTTGAAAAATTAACAACAAATCAACATATAATATGGAGGCCATATGCCAGAAATTATTTTTAGGTGCCTTAAAATTTTCAAGCTAACAAGTCAAATTTTAGTCATTCTATTAAATTTATTACGTGTAATTTTTAAATAAAGTTCGTCTGTATAATACCCATAATGCAGTGGCGGCCATATTGAATTTAAAGTTTTCTTAATTGTGTATTATGTTTTGCTAGTCAATCCCTTTTTTTTTTATATCCATGTGGCTCCTCTATGTTGTCAAGAAGCTGAAAAAATCGAGTTTCGTTTGTAAATTATTAATTATGAAAATTATCTATGACTATAATTTGGCTAATTAGTGACCTATAAATACAGATAGTATAAAATATTTCTATAAGTTATCGTGGGGCTGAAAAATATTGATTTTATGGCAAAAATATTGGGAAAAAGAGGCAGTCTTGGTTTTTTGCTCATATTTTAGAAAGTTATTGGGTAATAGTGCAGGATTTCAATAGCGATTCACATCTGGATATTTTCAAAAGGCCATCTATGTGAGGGATAGATGGACATTGCTCAATTGACTCTCAGAAAATATATACTTTGTAGGGTCATACATGAATATTGTATAAATTACAAATGCTTCAGCATTTAAATATTGTGTTGTCCCATATGCAAGAAAGTAATGCAGCCTGTGTGCAAATTATTCTTGTAAACAAAATTCCCATTCATTCTCTTTTAGCAGCTATTTTGTGCTTGTTTGTGAAAAGGATAGAAAAAAATAAACCTCTCGTATAGAGTGAGAAGAAGAGCTATAGACAAGTTCTTGCAAAATTACTTGTTGGTTATTATGAATGCACATTCATATATCCATATGTGTGTAAGAAACAAACGAATGTTTTTGTAATGAATTTAAAGAAATTGATTTCTCTTTAAAAACAGCAACTGTATGCTTCTTTATGAGCAAAATCAATTTATTGGTCTCCGATATGATAAAGCAAATAAGAGTAAGAGAGATAAAAAGTCATGTTATTAAAGCAGTGTTTTAGTAAAAAAGAACAGGTTGGGTAAGCAAAGAAAAACGTATTAGTTGTTAACTTGATACAGGGATTGAAAAGATGATACAGTTATAAATTCTTTGGTACAATTTGAAAAGTTCTACATTTTTTAATGCTGAAACTTAAAACTTTGTACAAACGCTGAATGTTTTGTGGTCAAAAAGTAATAATAAAAACAATAATAATATTAATAACAAAATAATTCAAAAACAATTACTTTTGTATACTTTTCTACTACTCATTCAAATTTTTAAGAATGTACATTCAAAACTTATAAAAAAAACTATTTTAAAGTAATAATTTATAAACTTAATAAATTTAAAAATAAGCAACATATTTTTTTCGTAAATATTAGAAACGCTTACAGAAATTGTGTAAATTGTATTAACTATGCCAATACTGTGCCAAAGAGCTAGAATGCAGTGTTTGAAATAAAACTGGTTTGTAGCATTAAGAAAACTGTATAATAGGTGTAAGTAATTGATTGTAATTGATTATAATCTAATAAATCCGAAATCCGAAATGGCTTGACCGAATTTCATGTAATTTTGTGAGCATATAAGGTAGCTCTGAGAATCGGTCAAAATCTATTTTTAATACCCCTCAACGCCGGCCTTTTTGCACGCCCCATAAGGTAGACCAGGCTGCTTGACCGACCTTCTTAAAATTTGTACAAAATATAACTGAGACTCTTGTATGATTAATAGGATACTTTTTTTTACCACGCCTGCTGTTTCTAAATCATGTACTTGCATCGATATATTTTTTAGTATTTTTCTTTAAATTTTACACAATTTTTAGTCGAGCCAATGCAGAAATAAACGTTTGAGAATCGGTCAACATAAATTTTGTATACTCCTAAATATTTAGGGTGACGCACCCAAGGGACAATTTATGCGTCACCTGACAATCACAGACTTTTTTCTAGTGTTTACTTGGTCATCGAAGTTTTACCTCCTTTCGAGTAGGCCCACTAATCCAAAATGCATCTAGTTATTTTTCACCAAAGTAAAAAACCAGGACTTTACTGTAAATAATATAGCGGAATTAGATCATTAAAAGCAAATAGTATCTACAAATAAAAAACTATAACTTTATAAACAAGTGCCAGTACAACTACAAAATTATAAAAACCAATTGTTTAGTAAAAGCTTTAACTCTAGGATGAAATAAAACATAAAATTAATAAAATATTTTCCATAAATAAATTTAGAATTCACAGGTCTGTTATTAACTTTTAGAAATCATGCTCTGCGCCAGCCAACACAGTATTACAGTAGTCACAATAGTTACTGCATATCGATGCCTTACTTCCTCAACCTCGTATCTTAAAAAATAAAATTTTTCAGGAGAGAAAAAAAGAAGGCTTCATCTTTTTATACTTCGGTGTTTGGTTAAAAGTTTAAATGCATTTATTAAGGAATTGATTGTATTTATGTATATTAGTAGTAATAATATACTAATCTTTTTTAGTTAAAGCATAAAACAATCGTTTGATATGAAAAAGTCAAAACCGTATTTTTTAAAATATGAGGTTGAGGAAGTAAGGCATCGATATGTAAGTACTATGGTGATCGACTCGGTTTTTAAGCCGGTGAAAACCCCGGTTTTCAGCTGGCGGTTTTTTCCAAATGTTAATGTCGAATACACCGGTTTTTTTACTCATATAATCCAGTTTTTTTCATTTTTAGTTTTATATTCATTTATCTTTGTAACCAAACGTACCATACAATATTTATTACTCAAAAAATTTCCAAAAATCAGAAAATTTATTAAATACTCTTCCATAATATTGTACGAAATTTATTTGTTGTTTCAAAAACAAATGTAAAATAAGAAAAATAATTAGGTGAAATACTATTTGTGTTAAATGGAGAGCAGGTATTTTATACGTTGTTGCGCTTATAATTTGCTGTGATAATCAACTATTCAGTTAATTTTTTTGACCAAATTATTGTACTTTGAAATACTTTTTGATCTCATTTGCGAATTTTATAATAATTTGCTTCTACGAAATCTAGCGACTTGACCTAAAGACTACCCATAGCTTAACTAATATCTCTTATGACATATGACTTGTATACTAAAATAGTTTGACCATTATTCATTATTACAACTTGCCTATAAAGTTAATGTTAATAAAATGTAACTTTGACTACCGTGAGCAGTGAAGTGACTTTTTAATATTTTTCATTATTACAACCTCCTTGTAACAAAGTTTTTTTTTTATTTTAAATAACGGCATTTTATAATAATGCAATTGAATTTGTGTCAACTTAAAATGCAATTAAACCATAAAACCAACTAGTTTATACCTATATACATATGTATCTCTGTTATGGGTATAAGAAAGAATTATGTTTTATGTATTCGACCGGTTAACCGGTTTTTTCAAAATTTTCAAAAAAGCAACCGGTTTTTTCTTTAATTCTAAATTTCAAACTATTTGAAAACCGGTTTCTGAAAAATTTCGAATAATCGATCACCCTTGTAAGTATATATGTAATGGTAGCATACTGACCCTATAAGCAATAGAGTAAACGACTACGAAAATAACGTACTTTTATCAACTAACTAAAAGCTAACTACAAAATAATTCAGAAGTTATCTAATTACTTAAAAGCATACATTTATTCATTTTTTGAAAAATATATATTTATTTATTTATTTCTGGCTCCAATTTTTTTATTTTTAATTCTTGTATGCGAAGAGATTAAATTTTTCTATTTGTGATAATGGAAGAATAAGCTGAAAAAGTAAGTTTTATCCCGATACGTATAAAAAATAAATTAAATTAACAAAAGCCATGGCATGGTACAGCAAACATATAGGCCGGTTAGTACCAACATTCTGTTGAGTAACTGGACAGGCAAAATTATGACGAAAACGATAAGTTGTGACAACAACAAAGCTTTAATTAATATCAGACTAACAGATAAAAGCAAAAACAAATGTATAAATAAATAAAAGTCATAATAAAAAGCTGAAGAATAACAAAAAAAAACGAAAAAAGCTTAAGTTGTGGTAAATTTTGTTCCCACTTGCTATGACAGTAAATAGAAATCCGATGTTTGATTTAAGTTTTCTATTGCATTAAAACTTGTGAGTTGAGTAGATTATGACTTACCTCCAATACTAAACATTTCGATCAAAGAGTGCTGATGATGAAACCGTAGCAGATTTCGAAAATGCATTCTACTCTTCTGATATCGGGATAAAACTTACTCTTTCAGTTGATTTTTCCATTATCACAAATAGAAAAATTTAATCTCTTCGTATAGAAGAATTTCAAATAAATGAACACGAGCCAGAAATAAATAGTGTCGTTAAATAAAAAAAAGTTTTAACAATTATTTTAAATAAACTTAATATATAGCAAGGCGGGTCGGCCTCCATATAAAAAAAGTTGTGCCCTAGAATCAAAGATATGTCAATGTAGTTTTTAAAACAGGAAAAACAAATTTTTTTGCCATGCCCCAAGTCCGATCACATCATATCGCATATCGTTGTTAAATAATTTCTTGTTATGTGCCAAAAATTTTTACATGACATCTATAATTTGACGTTAGATTGAAAAGTCATCCATGGCAAAAATAAAGCCATTGTCAAGCCATGAACAACGATATGCGATATGTTGAGATCGGACTTTAAATGGCGGCGTTATATGTAAAAAGCAAAAAGTGCTGTGTTTTGGGGGCGTGGCAAAGAATATTTTCCTGTTTTAAAAACTCTATGACTTATTTTTCATTCTAGGGGGCGACTGACACAACTTTCTTTTTGGGCCCGCCTTAATATATAGTTTCCTTAACTCTAAAACCCATTTTTAACTAACTTTTAAGTAACTAAATTTAAGTTAATTTAAAAGTCATCTATTATCGAACAATTCTTTAGTTTAATTTGTAGGACATCGCAATGTTAATATAGTCAGTTAGCCTTATTGAAAATAATCCATATATCAACCACCACTAGTTGCAAAAACGTTAGCTTAAAGTTAGCTTCGTGGCTTATAGGGAAGTAACACAAAATAAGCATTTAAAATTACAGTTATTTTGAAAAAGCATTAAGAGTAATAACGATAATGGCAAAACGATTATCCTTAACGCAGACAACGCTAAGAATACTCATAATAACATTTTACCAACTAAAATAAGCGATTATATTCATACCTACATATACATTCAAGTATTAGCGTAACATGTAGAAGGATTTCAGTGAATGTATGTATGTATGTATATCAAACTATATGTATAAGTGTAGTTAAGAGCATACTGGTATAAAATTGTTTGAAGGAGAATAAATGAACTAAATGGAAATTTTTAATAGAAAAAATCTGAATGCGTATGTATGTGTATTGATGATTCTGTATTTGTGTAACTGTGCACGCGTATTTGTCTGAATAAATAATAAAACAGCATAAACATTTTTCAATCCAAGGACATTATTAGAATTAAAACTTTGAACACTTTAAAGGTATTAAATGCATATTTTTAATTATATATTTAGCAAGATTTAAATGATTCTCTTACAGTATTATTAATTAGAATAAATTTACAGATTTAAAAAAAATTATCAAATTATAGCTACTTACGTGGTGGAAAAATACAAGGTAGTTTCATTCATATTCAACAATACATTACAATAAAAATAAGTTTTGGAACACAAAACAAACAAGAATTGCATTGGAATTGGATGTAAAAGAAACAGTAAGTGGAACGAAAACGTTTTGGTTTGGGCAGCAAAGATGATGAGACTTAAATGGCAAACTTTTGTCAACAGGTTTAGGTAAGGAGCACACATATGCATCAGTCAAACACCAGCCTTCTGGTGCCAAAGAAGATTTTTATTATCAAATGGTTTTATTATTTTTAGATGCGTTTTAATATCTTAATATACCAAAGAATTTGTACTAAAAATATTCTGACGTATTCATATAAAATATCTAAGGTTTATTGAAGGCTTATTTGACAAATTTCTGTACAACATCTGTTAAATAAACCCAAAACAGTATTTATAAATACGGCAGGTTGTCTCAACCTCATTTATCCAATGCGTGATTTTAAATAACTAAAATTTCGGTGCTTTCAGCCATATCCTTTTGTCCCCATGGAAGATTTTAAAATTTTCATATAAAAAATTTTCTAAATATTATTAGGTGATAAAAGCAATCAATTCATGACTTATTGTATAATAATTAAATTTGTATTGTTTTAAGTTAGTTACTTATTTTAAAGGTCCGAATTTCCAAAAATCCCTTCTTAGTGGAGCTACACATTAGAAGAGAAACCCACTGTCCAAATTTCATATCGACCCATTCGACCGTTAATATGACTTTTTTTACTCTATTTATTTAGTTTTTTATACAATTTTTATCAACAATGTTAATTCAACATATTTTTTTATTTTTTGCATGTGTTAGTATCATATGTAAACGCTTATAACTCCTAAAATACTGAACCAATTTTAATAAGATTAAAATTGTGCAGAAAAATTTCTTTCAAATTGTATATTTTTAATTATATTGTATTATATATAACACAAAAAATAAATAATTCTTTTTAATTATAAAATGATTTTTCCAAAAAAAAAATATTTTGACAAAAATAAAATTTCTATCGAAAGCAAACTTTTTATTATATATTAATAAACCAAAATAATTCCATTACAAAAATGTACCTAACACACCGACCCCTGTGCGCGAAATTATCGTATGTTACAAAAACAAAATTTTACAGGAGAGCGTTTTTATTATTTTTAAATAAATAAAAACGTTAATAACACTGATACATACGATAAAATGTACACAGTGTTATCTCCATAACTACAACAGTTATCGCTATAATATTTTCTCAGCAGATGGATTATTGGATGTAGAACCAATTTGCATAAAAAATCAATTTCTAAAAAAACGATACATACGATAATTTCGCGCACAGGGGTCGAAATGATTCCTTTAGATGTCTGCCTCTTTGTTAATACAAAACAATTCATGTTTTTTCATAACAACTGCAATACAACATAAACACTGTGGCAAAAAGAAAAAACAGCTTAAGTTAACATAAGCTTGAATTCAGATAATCACACCATTTAAATTTCGGAGCTTAAAACTACCATCTGGCAAGTTTTCAACTATTTTGGGCAACTTAACAGGAGGTTATAGCGTAAAACCTTATTGCCTATATTTTTTTAAAGAACAATTTCATTTGGAATAATAACTTATTTTTACTTATAATATAGCTAAATATACGAAAGCCAATACGATTTTTAGTTATGTTACGCATATTAAGGTCTATATTTTTACTAAACCATTTAAAAGTACTTTTCTGAAAAACTATAGAAACAGACATAGGCAGCTTTTCCTTATTTACACAACACTATTAACTTTTCAATGCAATTTTAACGAATTGTAAATTATTTCAGCTGCAATTGAAAGGCTACAAATCACGTACTAATATTAAGCAATTTTTAAGTTATTATTTTCTCATAATTAAAAGGAGATTTTATTTGATATTGAAAAAAAAAAAGTTAGCAATAAAGGAAAAAAATTTTAATACACAAGGAAAATTAAGGCAATGTAATTAATTTTAGCATTATTTCTGTACCTTTCACCTCTGGTATCAAGGATATATTTAACTTTGTCATTTAATTTTTATTTTTCAGCAATATTTATTTCCGTCCCCATAAACAATATATTTTTTGAAAGCTTATGACTAGGCAATGTGCGTCTGTCAGTGTGTTGGTAGAAATCAATTTTAGTAACCCCCATATGTAGCACAGATCTGTCTGTAGTACTAATATTTTGCAAATATCTGGGAATTAATCGCTAGTGTTGTCCAGCACTATCGCCTCATAACTTTCTGGGATATGATAACATTTTTCTGCCCTACCAAGTGCATCAAGGGCTATACGGTTAAAAAATTATTATACAAATCTGTCACTAATCGGCAAAGTTATAGGCAAAAATATTTTTTAAAAATATATATTTTTCTCCTAATTAATTTTTGGATACAAACCACAGTCTCGAAAATAATTTCTGCGAAAAAGTAACAAATCCGGTAGAAACTAACTGAAACATAAGCACATAAACAAAACTGATGCGGTTTTTTTTTTTTTTTAATTTAAAAACTAAAAAAAATCAAATTTTCCTGCTTCAGTACAATAGAGTGAACCAATATGGGTACAAAAGATAGGGCTTGACAAGTAAAATACAGTGCGCTTTAAAAGTTTAAAATCCATGATGGCCGCCAATACAAAATGGTGTACAATTATTTTATATATAGGTCAAATCGATTAAATCAAAATGTACCCAACTCAACTCCCCCAATTTTTGTATAATCCAATATCTTGACTAGTAAAATATTTATAACTAACTCGAAAATGTAATAATCCAAAATGCCATTTAAAATAAAATGGCGGATATATGAAAACATATATGTAAATAAAACATCTTTAATGGCATATCTGCAGATCTTTAATTGCTTGTGGCTTTAAATTCTGCACAATTGGCTGGGATATCGAATTATTTTTTCAGAATCAGAGCAGGAGTCATATAACCCCTATAACAAAAAAAATATATATTTGATTGCATAATTCCAATAAAAATGTAATTACTATTTGAATAAAACTTAGTACAAGCTACTTTCCTAATCAAAACCGAAATTGGGACGTAAGAATCTAAGAAGGGGGATAGATACCCTCATACGAATACTTGTTCAATTCATAGTTCTTGTTGTAATAACTATGCTCTTGGTACTATTTTTGTGTGTATTTATAGTATTGTATTCTTGATCGTGCTAATTTTCCATTAAAACATTTTATATACCAATGCAAGTTCAGTTCATAGTTGTTTTGGATTTGTATTGAATGCATACAGGGATGGAAAATTTAACTTTTTGTGGAATCAAACAAATATTTGAAGTATTTTCTTGATCCCAAAGTAAAAAAATGTTTTTTTGCAACTATTAAATTTTGTTTTCTTTTTAATATTGCTTTCTTCTTAATATTTATTAAAAATTGCCTAAGAATTGATCAACTCTCATATTCCTTATTTTTTTTTTATTTGCCTGCCGTTATGACAACATATGTACAACTGATGCAGCAGAAGTTGTGTTCTCAAGTAAATAAACCAAAATTTTATTTTAGTAGGCGATAACAAATACAATGGCAAGTAGAACAATTAATTTTGACAATTACTGAATACCTAATAAATTAATTTAAAAAAATACAAATCTATTTCCTAATAAAAACAATGTAAAAATTTTGTTGTGCCAGCAAAGCGGTTTGTCTTCTGCTGGTATTTAAAAAAAATCAATTTAATTGTCTTTTTTATACCCTTCACCTGTGGTGCACAAGGGTATATATAGCTTTGTCATTCCGTTTGTAATTTCTACAATTTTCATTTCCGACCCCATAAAGTATATATTTTCTGAAAGCTTATAAATAGAGGAGTCGATTAAGCCCTGACCGTCTGTCCGTCTGACCGTCTGTCCGTCTGTCCGTGTGTTGGTTGAAATCAACTTTTAGTAGCAACTATATGTTCCTCAGATCTGTATATGGTATCAATCTCTTGGAAATATCTAGGAATGAATCGCTATTGAAATTCAGCACAATCGCCCCATAACTTTCTGAGATATGAGCAAAAAACCACGACCACCTCGTTTTTTTACACAATTACAACAACAACATACTTATATACATACATGCAAAAAAAATGCCAAAAAAAAATGCCAAAAAAAAAAATTACAAAAAAAAATATATTAAAAATAAAAAAAAATAATAAAAAGATTACAAAAAAAAATTTAAAAAAAAAATTTCTTTTAAATTTTTGTAAAAAATTTTTTTAAAAAAATTAAAAAAATATATAAAAAAAAATATAAAAAAATAATAAAATATAAATAATATCTTAAATAAAATAAGATAAAATTTTTTTGGCTCAGCTGGGATTCGATGCCACATTTATTCTAACGTGTACGTATGGACGTATTTTATATGAGATGAATGGTGATACAAACAATTGTTATTGCATGACTACACGTTGTGAAGGGTATATAAGATTCGGCACGGCCGAATATAGCACTGTTACTTGTTTTGTTTAATTTTTTTTTAGTTTGTTGCTTTTTTTTTAATTCTATTTAATTATTTTTTCTAAGAATTGTTTTTAATATTTATTTCATTTATATTTATTTTATTTTATGGAGGCCGAAATCTATATTTTATCTTTAATTTAATATTCAATCGACTCATAATAAAATAGTATATAACGATTTTGTTTGTTCACTTAAAAGAGCTTTTTTTATATATTACAAAATATGAAAATTTAAATTAAAAAATTACTTTCTATTAAGACCCTGATATACAGTGGGGAGCATAAAATATTTAGTGATAGGAAATATTATTTTAAGCGGATTAGAATATGTCTTGTAATTGTTTAAAATTATTATATTAAAAATAAATTGAATTACTTAACTGCAAATGAATTAAAATGACAGTATATATAGACTAAATTAAGCATCATAACTTTAAGGTCTCCATTTGAGTTTTATTTACTTGTCAGTTTTCCTGGGTTGTTGGCTGTATAACAATTTTTCCAAGTAGTTAAGTAAAGAGTGCTTTAATATGCATTTAAATTACCTTTAAATTACATTGACATCAGCAGGAAGTTGGGACAAATAAAATATTTTGCAAAATTGAAGAAATAATTTTTTTAATGTTTTAATAAAAAATTTTCAACTCTTTTATTTTTTAATTTTAATAGATCCTCATGAAAATGCCACTACTCCTACAAAACATATTATAACTATTCCTAGCTCTTAAACACTACATGTCTAGCTTTGCATTTTTATG
This sequence comes from Phyto melanocephala, assembly GCA_941918925.1. NCBI lineage: Eukaryota > Metazoa > Arthropoda > Insecta > Diptera > Rhinophoridae > Phyto > Phyto melanocephala. The sequence continues at coordinate 106,064,593 of OW799235.1, read as the reverse complement.
ACCTCAACTGTATAAATGAAAATCGACACATTTATTCACTTAAATACTTATTAAAATATCTCATGTTACTAATATTTGCACACAGAACAAGGTTATTACAAGTTAATGGTAATAATTAAGTTAAGTTCATATATCGACCAAGGATGATTGATAATATCAGTACATTTGCTACATAAGTAGATTCCAAGGTTAGTATAATGTAATGTGGAAATGGAAATTCTGTAATTATTTATGTGTTTGAAAAAGCAAATATCTTCTATTAAAAGAAAGTACATTAATAATATTTATGTATAAAATTGTTGCTGAGCTTTAGATATGATATAAACTGTAACGAAGACATCTTATAATAGCCAAATGGTCGTAATTAAACTTTAAACATTTTTTCTTCGCGGCTTACAGTGGAATTCGTTGAACCTACCGCCTTATACTAGTGAACTTGCACTTCTGAAGGTGCCAACTTTTAAAAGTCGAAGAACAATGCTAAATGTTACGTTTGTTCTAAATTTAATAAAAGGATGTATGTATATGCTCTGATTTCCTAATAGCGAATATCTTTTTTATACCCGCCACCAAAAAAATGGTGGGGGTATATTCATTTTGTCATTCCGTTTGTAACACATCGAAATATCCATTTTAGACCCCATAAAGTACATATATTCTGAATCAGGGTTTGATTTGATGACGATCTAGCTATGTCCATCCGTCTGTCCGTCTGTTGAAAGCACGATAGAGGTCGCACCGAAAAAGCTAGGGGGCTCAAATTTTGCCAGAATCTTTCTTATAGACAAGGTTTGTTTGGTATTGAAAATGGGCTAAATCGAAATATTAGGAAGAGAGTTATAGAGTAGGTCGAAAAAACCGTGTCCTTCGAACATCGAATAAAATGGAATTGTGTCCAAACGCATTAACGTAGACTCATGAAACTTCGAATATATATTTCCTGAGTAAAAACAATATTTTTCCCCGAAAATTATCTAAATCGATGCATTAGGAGAGGAGTTATCGATCAAAATGTACGAAAAATTATACCGCACAGTGTATTTTTCGGTATATTTAAAAACAAAAACGTCATAAAAGCAACAAACTTGTATGTACGACTCTGAAATTTTGCACACTTTGTTTTTTGGTGACACGCTTTCTTGTAACGGCATATCAATGTGCCACGCCCACTTTTACGCCCACCTCCCAAATAACGTTTTACCCAAAATTCATATAATTTCTCTATTAATAAAGATTTTGGAATATTAAAGGGCTATATTTAAATATCTTAGTTGTACTCATTAGCAAAAACAACTTTGATACGCCTACTACAACGCCCACTTTTTACGTTATCTACCGTTAATGAAATTTAAAAGCTCATAAAACCGCCAAAATAAGAGGTATGATTATAAAATTTGCTACGTATATCCTTCTAATCAATGTAGTTGTTGTGACAAGAAGTTTAGGTGACACGCCCACTTTAACGCCTACCTCCCATATAACGGTTTATCTTAAATTCATGTAATTTCTCTATTGACAAAGTTTTTGGGAAAATAAAGGACTATATTGAAATATCTAAGTTGTATTTATTAGCAGAAACTTTATCGAAACGCCTACTTTAACGCCCACTTTCATTGAAAGACTACATTTACAAAAGCATTTTAGTAGCCTATCGAAGTTATAAAGGGTGGTTAAATTTTAAGGACCGATGTTAAATTTAAATAAAACACAAATTATTTAGGACATTATTATTATGTCTTTTTGTAATTATAATACTTGTATGGTTCAATTGTGTATTTAACAAAATATCGGCCAAATGGACCCCCCATCCTTGGCACCACTCCCACTATCTGATGGTCCAAATTTTCAATGACAATGTTGATGCTCAATTGTTGGGCATGATTTTGAGTCGAGGTTGACTGCTCTTTTGCCACACTATCGCAAAAACCAGCAGTGGTTTTCATTCAACGAACTAAGAAGGCATTCACAGATTTTCTAACATTTTTTACAGACCTGTTTTGGAGAAATTTAAATATTTTTTACAATTCTCCCGATTGTGTACGAATTTTAACGATTATGTTGATCAAAACAATTACGAAGTGCAAAAAATGCATTTTGATTTGAACGGCCATTTTCATTAAAAACCTGAATAACTTTAAAGCGTTGCTCATTTGTGTATCTTTCCACGGATCAAATTGAGTAAGTTTGAGATTGAGAAATGTCAAGTGAAATGCAAGACAAAAATTTAAGTTTAGTTGTGGTTCACCTTCAACATGGGCCCTTAACATTTAACCAGCCTCTACAAAGAAAGTGATACATATTTTTTTATTATAAAGAGATTATTCCATAGCGATAAACAAAATAATAAATATTGTGCTTTAAATGTACACAAAATTGGTGGTGGGTATAAAAGATTCGGCACAGCCGAATATAGTGCTCTTACTTGTTTTTTTGTTATTTTTGTTCTTGTTTTTATTACGAATTATAATTTTATTTTATAAGTAAAATTATTTTTTAATACAATAAATAATTGCATACATTTATTTTTAAATTCTTTAGCGAATTCTTTGAAAAGCGTAAATCGAGGGCTGTACTAAGACTTTTTAACTTAACCGTTCGTATTTATAAAAAATTTAGTAATTACAACAATTACAAGTACCCTACGTTTACAAGTAAATACTATATTTTAATACTTGTATTTTGACAAAATAGTGGGTCGTATCACTCCTCTTGAAGAAATATTTTTGTTTCCATTTTTAAGTTAAACATAAGAAAATTAATTAATAAATGGCACATCGAATTTTAGCACCAAAAAAGCAAAAAATATTTTAATTAAAAGAGTGTATTCTGTAACTATTACAATTATTTTAATAATAATAAATTTTATGTTATAAAATTAAGACGCCTAATTGTTGGCAGATATCAAGAATTCATCACAGCCAAATGGAGTGCTTCTACATGTTATATTTTCATGGTACTTTATAGTTTAAACCATCAATTTTTAAACGAAATATACTGACTCCGTTTCCCCTTCAAACACAATTTTATTGCACATTGCATACGTTACATGTTCAGTTATATTCAGTCATTCACAAAGAATTACAATATTTATGTTTTAATTAAATGAAAACAATTTCGCATGTTTTTTTTTTATTTTCACTTTACGTATGTAAATATTTACATGCACTATTGTAACTTTTATTTTTAAAATTACATATTTTACTTACTCCATATACATATGCTACGTTCAAGTACAAATTGATAAGTATAAAATACATATGTATACTCTTAAATACATATGTACATACATATACATTATATTCTGGCACATATACTATACATACATTGAAAATGTGTAATACTTTTAGTACGTACAAAAAAATAAATAAATACTATAATTTCATATTAAATTTATGTTTTACATTAAGTTTCATCACCTCATTCTCTCTTATCTCTTTCTCATTTTCGATATGCATTCACAATTTCAGCAATACTGACATAAGTTCCGACAATTCCGCCAAAGACACCGAACATCACCAATAAAATATTTTTGGTTAATCGTATTTTGTATGGTCCATAACCAGTACGATATTGTACACAAGTTTGCAATAAAGCTGGAAAAATTATGCCCAAAATTGACAGACAAAAGGAGCCGACCAACGATAGAAACAGTGATAAATCAGGCACAAGAACGGCAAAACAGACTGTATTGGAGGACAAAAAGTATATAAATTAAAATAAATATAAAATATTTTATTGCATAAGTAAATGTTTGAGTCTTTTTATGATAAATAAATATGTCTATTGCTAACGCATGATCTGTAGAAGGCTGAATTTAAATTTCTCTTTAGGATCGGGACGAGCAATATTTGGGTTTTTTTCTTATTTTGAATACAATAGATAGTGATGTAGTCAAATTATTTAGAAATTTATATGCAAAACCTTAAGCTTCTGTGTAAATCGCGCACTGTATAGATGGCGCTGTAGACAAATTGTTTAGTGAACACATATATTTATATTAGAGCGTTTCAGAAACAAAACAAGAGCGGCAAGCGTTTTTTAGCAGTCAAAAATTCTCATGACCATACAATTGGTATGGACCGAAATACCGGGTCGGAAATGCTTTGCAAATGGAAAATCCAATTTTGACAAGGCATTAAGTAAGTTGGCTGCAGTACAATTATTATTATGTTTTGTTTATTGTAACTATGGAAAAGTAATGCCATTGAAGCTATTTTTAAATTAGCGATTTTGTTTCTATTTTTATTTCTATTTACTTAGTTTTATTAAAAAATATAAGTGAACTTTATTGTACATTAGACAACGTTGAAGGTCTTGTTTAGGTTTGTCACTTCAGCATTAGCCCTTAGCTTATAACTTGCAGCTATTGTTTTCTTGTTAAAACAATACAAAGTAGAAAACAAAAACCGAAAGCCAAACGTTAATTTTCTGTAACCGTTTATTTTGCTATTAAACATAAAAGAAGTTTTTTATTATTTGACTGAATTACTTACATGTTAAAAGAACAATTGCCGCTCGTATAAGCAATTCATAGAGAACATGTTTTGAAGTGTCCTTTACTCTCTTTGACAAATATTTATGCCAGATGATATCAGCCGTAACGTATCCTTGCAACGCATATGAAATCCACGTCGTGATGGCGAATAAAATCTTTGTTACTTGTGCCAAACTGCAAAACAAAAAGCAAAGAAAAACAGAAAATAAAATAAGTTCTGGTAACTATCTATGTGTTCTCAACAAATATCTTTAATATCTTTATGGGTAAAAACAGAATAAGCTGTTGTTTGCCTTATAGCTCCTTTACATCACTAATTTTATATAAATTTATCGGACATTTAAGACCTTTAAAAACATTTCAAAATCGACTTCCTTATGGTAGCAACACAACTGAAACGAATGACAAATTCTACGGTAAAAATTTACTTTGTAAATTCGTCGTGTGAACACAATAAGGAATAAAATTAAAAGCTGTTATAGTTGATACAATTGTTTAATGTTTGCGCATTTTTGTAAAACTCATCCAATTAAAAATCTGTGGCACTAAGGCAAAATTGCTTATGTCTGTTTTAGTAGTTTTTCAGGAAAACAATTTAAATTTTTTAGATAATTTTTATAAATTAATTTCCCCTAAAGTAAAGATTATATGCATAAATTCTGTTCCATTTAAGTTAAAGAGTATATCGGTTTTCGTATACAGTGAGTTAGTGGGCGGGACCGAAAAAAAACATTCTGGATTATTAATATTCTCGGCTAATTGAGTAACAATTTTGTCTATTATTTATATGTATTTTCTTTATTATTTAATTAAAAATATCATTTCATTACGCTAATTTCTTAAAATATCTATACTATAAGTAACAGCGTCTTCCATAGCTAAAGTTTTCTTTGTCTTTTACCGCTGATAAGGGATGCATTGTAAAAATAAACACTAACAATCCGCAGTTCTAACATTTTTAAATTGAACTAAATTAAACACGTCGTATACATGTATATACTAGGGTGATCGAATCGGTTTTACAACCGGTGGAAAACCCGGTTTTTTCCTCTTTCAGCTGGCGGTTTTTTCTAAATGTTGATTTTTCGAATATCGAATACACCGGTTTTTTATCCGAAAAAGCCGGTTTTTTTATTTTTTTAAGTTTATTTTCATATATCTTTGTAACCAATCGTACCATAGTATATTTTGTACGCGAAAAGTTTCCAAAAATCAGAAAATAAAAACTATTAAATATTCTTCCATAATATTGTAAGAAATTTATTTGTTGTTTAAAAAACAAATGTAAAATAAGAAAAATAATTGATCTTTAATATTATTTTTTTTTTTAAGTTAGAGGTAATTGAAGCATAAACTTAGCTGATCGATCACTTTTAGGTAAAAAGTGTAGTTACAATAAAGAAAAACCAATAATCTCTCCTTCCAGATCCTAATTTTAGTTCATGGCATTGTGTGTCTTTTAACTTAAATTTCAATTAAACCATCGAACAAACTAGTTTATGCCTATATTTGTATGTCTGTCTGGGGTATAAGAAAGAATTTTCATAATGAAATTTTAAAAATGTTCGCCCTAGCCTTTAAAATGTATTTAAAATTACAGAAATAATTTCAAACAGAATACGTTACTAAATATTAGTTTAAAAGATCTATTTAATATTTAAAAAATGTACCGAAGGAGATAAAAAAAATTGTATATAAATGTATTTATTTATTTTACTTGTAAAGAGTACCTTTTGTCCTTTAATTCTACTAATTAAAACCAAATTAGTCAACTGCATTCCTGTCAGTTATGCGTTATTGTGCAGCCAAACGTATATAAACTGTAAAAATTTCATATTTAGATATAAATTTAATTACAATCTTTTTTTACAATATTTTTTAATTTTTCCTTTAAATATTATATTTTATATATTCGAACCGGTTAACCGGTTTTTTTCAATTTTCAAAATAGCAACCGGTTTTTTTTTAATTTTAAATTTCAAACTTTTTGAAAACCGGTTTCTTAAAAAAGTCGAATAATCGATCACCCTAGTATATACGTATACATACATGCTTCTGCCTCATCGTATGCAGACTAGGAAATCCTCCTTTATCGTTTAATTAACATTGTGTTCAAAAGTAATTTAAAAAAGTTTTGTTTAAAGTCCCGGATAAAAGGGTAATCTCGGGTAATCGATACAAAAAACAAAAATGTAACCGACGAAGAATTCGCCGCCTATGACGAATTTCAACCGTTACTGTGATTGTGTGCATTTTCATATACACAAATGTGTTTTATTATTTTTCTGATAAATCTAAAAATTGTGATTCAAATTTCTCTATTAATAAAGATTTTGGAATAATAAAGGGCTATATTGAAACACCTACGTTGTACTCATTCGCAAAAACAACTTTGACACGCCTATTATAACGCCCAATTTTCACGTTATCTACCGTTAATGAAATTTAAAAGCTCATAAAACCGCCAAAATTAGAGGTCTGATGATAAAATTTGCTACGTATATCCCCCTAGGCAATTTCATTACTGTGCCAGAAAATTAAGGTGCCATGCCTACTTTTACGCCCACCTCCCATATAACGTTTTAACTAAAATTCATATAATTTCTCTATTAATAAAGATTTTGGAATAATAAAGGGCTATATTGAAACACCTAAGTTATACTCATCCGCAAAAATAACTTTGACACGCCTACTATAACGCCCACTTTTCACGTTATCTACCGTTAATGAAATTCAAAAGCTCATAAAACCGCCAAAATTAGAGGTATGATTTTCAAATTTGCTACGTATATCCTTCTAATCAATGTAATTGTTGCGCCAAAAAGTTTCGTGACACGCCCACTTTAACGCCTACCTCCCATATAACGGTTTATCTTAATTTCATGTAATTTCTCTATTGACAAAGTTTTTGGGAAAATAATTGAAATATCTAAGTTGTATTTATTAGCAGAAACTTTATTGATACGCCTACTTTAACGCCCACTTTCATTGAAAGACTACACTTACAAAAGCATTTTAGTAGCATATCGAAGTTATAAAGGGTGGTTAAATTTTATGTTTAATTTAAATAAAACACAAATTATTTAGAATATTATTATCATTAATTTTTATAATGATAATATTTGTGTGGTTCAATTGTATTTGACAAAATATCGTCCAAATACCCCCCCCCCCCCCATCCTTGGCGCCACTCCTCTATCTGATGGTCCAAATTTTCAATGACAATGTTGATGCTCAATTGTTAGGCATGATGATGAGGCGAGGTTGACTGCTCTTTTGCCATACTATCGCAAAAACCAGCAGTGGTTCCCATTCAACGAACTAAGAAGGCATTCACAGATTTTCTAACATTTTTTACAGACCTGTTTTGGAGAAATTTAAATATTTTTTACAATTCTCCCGATTGTGTACGAATTTGAACGATTATGTTGATCAAAACAATTACGAAGTTCAAAAAATGCATTTTGATTTGAACGGCCATTTTCATTAAAAACCTGAATAACTTTAAAGCGTTGCTTATTTGTGTATCTTTCCACGGATCAAATTGAGTAAGTTTGAGATTGAGAAATGTCAAGTGAAATGCAAGACAAAAATTTAAGTTTAGGTGTGGTTCACCTTCAACATGGGCCCTTAACATTTAACCACCCTCTACAAAGAAAGTGATACATATTTTTTTATTATAAAGAGATTATTCCATAGCGATTAACAAAATAATAAATATTGTGCTTTAAATGTACACAAAATTGGTGGTGGGTATAAAAGATTCGGCACAGCCGAATATAGTGCTCTTACTTGTTTTTTTGTTATTTTTGTTCTTGTTTTTATTACGAATTATAATTTTATTTTATAAGTAAAATTATTTTTTAATACAATAAATAATTGCATACATTTATTTTTAAATTCTTTAGCGAATTCTTTGAAAAGCGTAAATCAAGGGCTGTACTAAGACTTTTTAACTTAACCGTTCGTATTTATAAAAAATTTAGTAATTACAACAATTACAAGTACCCTACGTTTACAAGTAAATACTATATTTTAATACTTGTATTTTGACAAAATAGTGGGTCGTATCACTCCTCTTGAAGAAATATTTTTGTTTCCATTTTTAAGTTAAACATAAGAAAATTAATTAATAAATGGCACATCGAATTTTAGCACCAAAAAAGCAATAAATATTTTAACTAAAAGAGTGTATTCTGTAACTATTACAATTATTTTAATAATAATAAATTTTATGTTATAAAATTAAGACGCCTAATTGTTGGCAGATATCAAGAATTCATCACAGCCAAATGGAGTGCTCCTACATGTTATATTTTCATTGTACTTTATAGTTTAAACCATCAATTTTTAAACGAAATATACTGACTCCGTTTCCCCTTCAAACACAATTTTATTGCACATTGCATACGTTACATGTTCAGTTATATTCAGTCATTCACAAAGAATTACAATATTTATGTTTTAATTAAATGAAAACAATTTCGCATGTTTTTTTTTTATTTTCACTTTACGTATGTAAATATTTACATGCACTATTGTAACTTTTATTTTTAAAATTACATATTTTACTTACTCCATATACATATGCTACGTTCAAGTACAAATTGATAAGTATAAAATACATATGTATACTCTTAAATACATATGTACATACATATACATTATATTCTGGCACATATACTATACATACATTGAAAATGTGTAATACTTTTAGTACGTACAAAAAAATAAATAAATACTATAATTTCATATTAAATTTATGTTTTACATTAAGTTTCATCACCTCATTCTCTCTTATCTCTTTCTCATTTTCGATATGCATTCACAATTTCAGCAATACTGACATAAGTTCCGACAATTCCGCCAAAGACACCGAACATCACCAATAAAATATTTTTGGTTAATCGTATTTTGTATGGTCCATAACCAGTACGATATTGTACACAAGTTTGCAATAAAGCTGGAAAAATTATGCCCAAAATTGACAGACAAAAGGAGCCGACCAACGATAGAAACAGTGATAAATCAGGCACAAGAACGGCAAAACAGACTGTATTGGAGGACAAAAAGTATATAAATTAAAATAAATATAAAATATTTTATTGCATAAGTAAATGTTTGAGTCTTTTTATGATAAATAAATATGTCTATTGCTAACGCATGATCTGTAGAAGGCTGAATTTAAATTTCTCTTTAGGATCGGGACGAGCAATATTTGGGTTTTTTTCTTATTTTGAATACAATAGATAGTGATGTAGTCAAATTATTTAGAAATTTATATGCAAAACCTTAAGCTTCTGTGTAAATCGCGCACTGTATAGATGGCGCTGTAGACAAATTGTTTAGTGAACACATATATTTATATTAGAGCGTTTCAGAAACAAAACAAGAGCGGCAAGCGTTTTTTAGCAGTCAAAAATTCTCATGACCATACAATTGGTATGGACCGAAATACCGGGTCGGAAATGCTTTGCAAATGGAAAATCCAATTTTGACAAGGCATTAAGTAAGTTGGCTGCAGTACAATTATTATTATGTTTTGTTTATTGTAACTATGGAAAAGTAATGCCATTGAAGCTATTTTTAAATTAGCGATTTTGTTTCTATTTTTATTTCTATTTACTTAGTTTTATTAAAAAATATAAGTGAACTTTATTGTACATTAGACAACGTTGAAGGTCTTGTTTAGGTTTGTCACTTCAGCATTAGCCCTTAGCTTATAACTTGCAGCTATTGTTTTCTTGTTAAAACAATACAAAGTAGAAAACAAAAACCGAAAGCCAAACGTTAATTTTCTGTAACCGTTTATTTTGCTATTAAACATAAAAGAAGTTTTTTATTATTTGACTGAATTACTTACATGTTAAAAGAACAATTGCCGCTCGTATAAGCAATTCATAGAGAACATGTTTTGAAGTGTCCTTTACTCTCTTTGACAAATATTTATGCCAGATGATATCAGCCGTAACGTATCCTTGCAACGCATATGAAATCCACGTCGTGATGGCGAATAAAATCTTTGTTACTTGTGCCAAACTGCAAAACAAAAAGCAAAGAAAAACAGAAAATAAAATAAGTTCTGGTAACTATCTATGTGTTCTCAACAAATATCTTTAATATCTTTATGGGTAAAAACAGAATAAGCTGTTGTTTGCCTTATAGCTCCTTTACATCACTAATTTTATATAAATTTATCGGACATTTAAGACCTTTAAAAACATTTCAAAATCGACTTCCTTATGGTAGCAACACAACTGAAACGAATGACAAATTCTACGGTAAAAATTTACTTTGTAAATTCGTCGTGTGAACACAATAAGGAATAAAATTAAAAGCTGTTATAGTTGATACAATTGTTTAATGTTTGCGCATTTTTGTAAAACTCATCCAATTAAAAATCTGTGGCACTAAGGCAAAATTGCTTATGTCTGTTTTAGTAGTTTTTCAGGAAAACAATTTAAATTTTTTAGATAATTTTTATAAATTAATTTCCCCTAAAGTAAAGATTATATGCATAAATTCTGTTCCATTTAAGTTAAAGAGTATATCGGTTTTCGTATACAGTGAGTTAGTGGGCGGGACCGAAAAAAAACATTCTGGATTATTAATATTCTCGGCTAATTGAGTAACAATTTTGTCTATTATTTATATGTATTTTCTTTATTATTTAATTAAAAATATCATTTCATTACGCTAATTTCTTAAAATATCTATACTATAAGTAACAGCGTCTTCCATAGCTAAAGTTTTCTTTGTCTTTTACCGCTGATAAGGGATGCATTGTAAAAATAAACACTAACAATCCGCAGTTCTAACATTTTTAAATTGAACTAAATTAAACACGTCGTATACATGTATATACTAGGGTGATCGACTCGGTTTTACAACCGGTGGAAAACCCGGTTTTTTCCTCTTTCAGCTGGCGGTTTTTTCTAAATGTTGATTTTTCGAATATCGAATACACCGGTTTTTTATCCGAAAAAGCCGGTTTTTTTATTTTTTTAAGTTTATTTTCATATATCTTTGTAACCAATCGTACCATAGTATATTTTGTACGCGAAAAGTTTCCAAAAATCAGAAAATAAAAACTATTAAATATTCTTCCATAATATTGTAAGAAATTTATTTGTTGTTTAAAAAACAAATGTAAAATAAGAAAAATAATTGATCTTTAATATTATTTTTTTTTTTAAGTTAGAGGTAATTGAAGCATAAACTTAGCTGATCGATCACTTTTAGGTAAAAAGTGTAGTTACAATAAAGAAAAACCAATAATCTCTCCTTCCAGATCCTAATTTTAGTTCATGGCATTGTGTGTCTTTTAACTTAAATTTCAATTAAACCATCGAACAAACTAGTTTATGCCTATATTTGTATGTCTGTCTGGGGTATAAGAAAGAATTTTCATAATGAAATTTTAAAAATGTTCGCCCTAGCCTTTAAAATGTATTTAAAATTACAGAAATAATTTCAAACAGAATACGTTACTAAATATTAGTTTAAAAGATCTATTTAATATTTAAAAAATGTACCGAAGGAGATAAAAAAAATTGTATATAAATGTATTTATTTATTTTACTTGTAAAGAGTACCTTTTGTCCTTTAATTCTACTAATTAAAACCAAATTAGTCAACTGCATTCCTGTCAGTTATGCGTTATTGTGCAGCCAAACGTATATAAACTGTAAAAATTTCATATTTAGATATAAATTTAATTACAATCTTTTTTTACAATATTTTTTAATTTTTCCTTTAAATATTATATTTTATATATTCGAACCGGTTAACCGGTTTTTTTCAATTTTCAAAATAGCAACCGGTTTTTTTTTAATTTTAAATTTCAAACTTTTTGAAAACCGGTTTCTTAAAAAAGTCGAATAATCGATCACCCTAGTATATACGTATACATACATGCTTCTGCCTCATCGTATGCAGACTAGGAAATCCTCCTTTATCGTTTAATTAACATTGTGTTCAAAAGTAATTTAAAAAAGTTTTGTTTAAAGTCCCGGATAAAAGGGTAATCTCGGGTAATCGATACAAAAAACAAAAATGTAACCGACGAAGAATTCGCCGCCTATGACGAATTTCAACCGTTACTGTGATTGTGTGCATTTTCATATACACAAATGTGTTTTATTATTTTTCTGATAAATCTAAAAATTGTGATTCAAACAATTTCTATATTAATTTTACAAGATTTTACAACTGTTAAAACATAACTGCAAAAGCCCTTAAATGCCCCTTACACCTACTTATTAACTAAAGTATCAAAGTTGGGAAACACAAACAGAGAATCATAATAAGAAAAAACAATACATCCAATTATGGAATTAAGTATGATTATAAATTAACCTCGATACAAAATAATATCAAGCATATTGTATATTTTTTACAACAATTTTATGTAAATTTTAAATCACATAATCACCACAAACCACTTTTGTAATTCTTACTCATACTCGTACACAAATAAATTCATATAAATCTCACACTATTTAAAGTATTTTCTAACATATTTTAACAGCAATGATTTTTATCCTTAAGAACAATATTTATAACAGCAACGACAACAACAACAAAGCAAAATATTCTAGACATACATTTCTTCTTGTGGTATATTTAACGTAATACTGCCCTTGGAGTCGTCACCATATTTCCAGTAGCCAAAAAAGCCCAAAATAATGTAAAGACTTAAAACAATAGTCATGCCGATATTCATAATGCCAAATGGTCTTAAAAACGCTTTTGGTGTTTTCATATTCTCCTCAATGGCTAAAATCTGTAAATAGTGATAAAGAAAGAAGTAAAATTAAGAAGAAATTGTAACATAAAAATATTTACAAAATAAAATAGAAACCAAAAATTAAATAAATTGTATTAGGACCCATCCTCTTGGCCAGTCAAGCGAAATGAGATGAAATAAAATAACAACAGCAACAAATGTGACAACAATAAATACTTGTATGCCCTTAAAACAAAATGAAATTCAGAGGCAAATTATTAGAGTAAACAAATTAAGATGACCATAAAATAAAGGAAAAAGTGCCAAACGATATAAAAGAAATATAGTGGGCAAAGAAGGCGGGATGAGTAAGAGTGGGGTAATGTAATGCCTAAAGAAAAACTAGAGCCAAACATTAATGGCTGATGTTTTTAAACAGTTGTATTGATTTTGAAATACTCTACAAAAGAAAACTAGAGTAGAAAAATATGTTATCTATTAACAGCAGTATACAAAAAAACTTAATACAGCTTTGCAAAGCATTGTTAAACAAAAATTTTATATGCAAAAATTCAAAAAGCGTAACATACCTTTATTATCTTTAAAAAATCTAAAGTACGGATTACATACTTACATATATATCTACTTTAAACCTACAATAAGGTGAGATCTTATTTTTCTTTGTTTTTACGTTTTGTACAGTTAAATGTTGTGAAAACTATTAAAAGAGATATCAAATGTTGTGAAGTTGTTGAACTATATAGATGAATATATCAAATTGATTTAGAAGATTTCGTAAATTAACTTTTTAGTGATAAAAATACAATCAAAACAAAAAAAAAGCTCGTTATTCGAATACCACTTCTGCTCCCAAGAAAAACAGTCTTGTTGATTCTTATCAATTTTTTTATTTTTTTGTTTTGTATTTATTACTAAAAATAAGAGAAATATATAAATACACGATTAGAAAAGCATAAGTAAAAACAATTAAGGTAAGTTATTTCATGCACAAATAAAACAAAAACTGTTTAAAGACAACTACCCGAATTAATTTTTATCGTTTTATGTATCGTAAACCAAATGGTAAAAAAAGTTAATGGTATTGGCAGTATTGAAATTATATATTATTAAATATTAATGTCAGCTTAAGTACTGTTTTTGGATACGTTTCCTTAACAAAGGCATGTTAGCTTTAAAATTGCAAGTAAATAATATCTATTTTAATTTTATATTAAGATTTTTTGCATACGGCGGTAAATGAAAAATTGTTTTTTATTTTTAAGTTTGTACTTTGAGTTTTATAAACTTTTAGATGATTTCTATTTAATGGAGGCCAGGATTTTAGGTTTGCATTTTGTTGTTCTCAATTTTAGTGGGCTTAGTATACCATTATTTTTGGTTGTAACTATAATATGAAGATAGTTTATCCCCTATAACTGTATGAACTTAGTATCATATATAAAAAAATCTTTTTCGAGAACCTACTTATAAAGAAAATAAAAATAAAGTAAGATCAATAATTATTAGATCAAGGTATATTTATTAATAAGGTAATCGCAGTTCGCAGAGCATTTTCTGATTAAAGTCTTTTATATATAAAGTTTGACATTTAAAATAAAAGAGAATGAAAAATAACAGAATCACCATTCATCTCATTAATATGAAATACGCACATACATACATATAAAAAACATACATACATACGTATATACACAGAGAGAACAGAATCGGTTGTGAGTACCGCAATTTTTGCCAATCGCATAGTTTAGTTGTAATACTAGAATTTTACGATTTTATCTACAGAATTTCGTTTCTGAATATAAATATGTAGTCAGCACTAATTAATTATGATTCTTGCAATATAAATTTTATAACCACAAATGAAAAATTCGATTGCAGGAACTAAACCATTCGATTAGCAATGAATGTAATTTTCTGTTTTCTGGGTGTACATACAAAAACATCCCATTGTAAAATTATAAATTGTGTTTATGTGTGTATGTTAAAAAAATAAATATAACAAACAAAATTTTTTGGCTCAGCTGGGATTCGATGCCACGTTTACTCTGGCCAGTATGCCATGTTTGTATGTATGTATACGATTTTTTTATTTTCAATACCGATCTGCTCTCGCCCGGGTCCAGGCGATGTCAGGGGGCTTCTAAAAGTTGATTTTAACACACGGACAGACGGATAGAGCTCAATCAACTCCTCTATTCATAAGCTTTCAGAAAATATATACTTTATAGGGTCGGAAGACACTCAATTGTGTTACAAACATCAACATAAATTGAATATATCACCCGAATGCCATATAGAGTAAATGAGAATATTTTTTTAGTCACCAAAAGCAAAAAAATCAAAGCAAACAAACACATACAAAAAATAAACAAACAAACTAAGATACATACATACTTATATATTTCTATTTTCTACGTAATGATAAATACAAGTTTAAACATAACCAACATAATCTTATTTAAAAATATTTACTCATGTACTTACTACACCAACAGCTTCCAGAGCAAAAAGAACTGTGCCAAAGAATATTGGCAACTTGGCTATATCCTCGATGGGCTTACGTACCGATAGAGGTGGTAAATTATCAAATATATAAAATAAAATAACACCAAACCCTAGAAAAAATAATATAAAAAATTTTCATTAAATGTTTACATGTAATTGTTTATAAACAGGGATGTCACAGCGAAAATAATTTCATAGCAAATTTTTGGAATAAAAACCTACTTTCGTATTTCTTAAAAAATACTTTTCTATTGATAAATATAAATATTTAGGTGCAAAATAAAAAATGTACATTTTAATTAGAATAAGCGGTTCAAAATGTTAATATTAATAGACATTTTATGTCCACTTTAGTATATCGTTGACATTTATGGTTCAGTAAATAGAATTGTACTGTTTTACTTTACGTCTTTTATTATTGTTAAAATGTGTTTGTTAGTTAATAATAATTTGATGTTTTCTCTTGTTCCCTTTTACGATTTGAACCATTATAGATATCTACTAGATTTCGGGCCGCTTTAACGTTATTCCTTAAAATCGCTGGATCAGGAAAAACAACCCTCAATAAATTTAATTAAGTGTAAAAACCAAGTTTATAACAAAGAAAATTTTAACGAAAGTGGTTGCTTATGAGAATTATTATATAGGAAAACAAAATTATTTAGCTTTAATAGGAAGATGTTTGCACTCGTGAGAACCCTTTACTATGTTCACATACGCGCCTTAATGTCAATTTATAATATTATCGCCTTTATTGAGCTTAATTTACCATACTAAAAATTATTTATAAATTGATCAATATATACTTAATTGTTTCACTTATTATCCAAAACTCGAAATACAACTCTTGAGAAGTATGTTCAGTGAGAAGAAAGTTCTATAGGTGGCATTTCTAATGTCAAACAAATAAAAATACAAAAAGCAAAAATTAAGAAAATGGAAAATTTTTGATGAAAATTTAAAAAAAATTTTAAATAAATTCAAATACATACATATAAGTATATAAATATAATTGTAAATATATTTTATGAACAGGAAAAAACTGAAGAAAAGGTCCTATTTGATGTGGTATTAATACATCGTATTTTTACAGCTATCAAATGCTAATGGAGTACGATAAATTGAGTATGTGTGAACACTTATTTTAATTGCTCAATCAACACTTAATTGAAATAATTAAAAATATATGTCTGAACAGGGTATTAGCCATTTAAATGTACAATATTTTTTTAATAATATTTTTATAGGCAATTTATTTTAACTTTAAATAATATTTTAACAAAAACTTAAAAAATTTAAACTATTCAATCAAGATACCAAGTTATGCACAATTTAAAAAAATCCACCTATTTTAGTTCAATCGAAGGAAAGTGGCATCCCTGTCTATGAATATAAATACATATGAATGTACATTTATGTACCTTTACTATGTATATGTATGTATTTTGTACCCACCACCAAAAAAATGGCGTGGCGGTATATTCATTTTGTCATTCCGTTTGTAATTCATCGAAATATCCATTTTAGACTACATAAAGTACATATTTTCTGAATCGTGGTTTTATTTTAGGACGATCAAGCTATGTCCGTCCGTCTGTTAAAATAACGACAGCACTTAAACCAAAAAAAAATATTTTTTTTTTTCACAAGGTTTGTTAGGTATTGAAAATGGCTTAAATCGGAATATTACGAAGATAGTTAAAGATTGTAATGCAAAAGACGGCCAAAAAAAGCATGTCCTTCCAACATCAAATAAAATGCAATTGTGTCTAAACGTATTGACGTAGAGCGATGATATTTCGAAGGTATATTTCCTAAGTAAAAAAATATCTCGCCCTGAAATTTACACAAATCTTAATTAAAAGCGTTAATAAAATTGTCAAAATTAGCTGTATGATTCTGAAAATTTGCAAATATTACTGTTAAATCAAAAGACTAACTGAAAATTGATTTTACATGCCTACTTTAACGCCCACCTCACATATAATGCCTTAAATTCATATTTTTTTTATTTGGACAAACATTTAAAAAAAAAAATGAAAAACTTTAAGGGATTATCTAAGTTGAATTCTAAGAATAATTATATAATTTTAAAAGTAGAACATGCCACGCCCACACAAAGCTAATAGTTTTTTTAACTACCTCTTGGTAACAAATTATCCTCTTCAATTTCCGTAAAAAACAAAATTGTATTAAAAATTGTATTTCTTATATAGAAATACTTATCTTTTCATTGCAAGACTAAATTTAAAAATAAAATAAATTTATACAAAATCGAAGTTACACAGAGAAAGTAATACATATTTAAGTATAAGAGATCATTCTTTTGGTATAACTGTTTATAACAATATAATAAATTTTGTGCTATAAAAGTACACAAAATTGGTGGTGGGTATCAAAAATTCAGCACAGCCGAATATAGTTCTATTACTTCTTTTATTTTACGTTCTCTTTTACAAAGAAAAGAAAATTAATCGACTTCAAAAACAAAAATTATTTAATTAAGTCTTACCAGCAATTATCATTACATTGGCAATTGAAGAGAATATTGCCAAAAATCTTAAACTCCTAATGCTGTATATTAAAAACAATGGCACTAATAAGAAGCATATGTGTATTCTTAAATCCAAGACGACTAGATGTTCATCAACAATCTGTTTAATACTCTCCGCGATAAAGACTACATAGACGCAGCAAATGCCAAAATGATAAAAGGCCAGAAAACCGTCAACAAATGGACTGAAAAATAAAAAAAGATTAAAATAAATTTTACAGAATCATTAAATAAAATATTACTTAATTGTTATACAATATATAAAATATCAAAAAATAATTTAAACAAGTAAGAGCACTATATTCGGCTGTGCCGAATCTTTTATACCCACCACCAATTTTGTGTACATTTAAAGCACAATATTTATTATTTTGTTAATCGCTATAGAATAATCTCTTTATAATAAAATATGTATCACTTTCTTTGTAGAGGGTGGTTAAATTTGAAGGGCCCATGTTTAAGGTGAACCACATCTAAACTTCAACTTTTTTCTTGTATTTCATTTGACATTCTCAATCTCAGACTAACTCAATTTGAACCGTGGAAAGATACACAATCGAGCAACGTTTTTAAATATTAAAGATTTTTATAAAAATGGGCGTTCAAATCAAAATGCATTTTGTGCACTTCGTGATTCTTTTGGTCAACATAATCGTTCGAATTCGTTCACAATCGTGAGAATTGTAAAAAATATTTAAATGTCTGCAAAGTAGGTTTGTATTAAATGCGAAAACATCTGTGAATGCCATCTTAGTTCGTTGAATGGGAAACATTGCTGTTTTTCACGATAACGTGGCAAAAGAGCAAGCAACCTCGACTCATCATCGTGCCCAATAATCGAGCATCAACAGTGTCATTGAAAATTTGGACTATCGGATCGTGGTGTGCCGCCTTGGTTTGGGGGGCCATTTGGCCGATATTTTGTTCCATACATAATTGAAGCATACAAATATTATCATTATAAAAACAAATGATAATAATTTCATAATAATTTTATTCAAAATCAACATAGTTCCTTTAAAATTAAACCACCCATTATAACTTCGGTATGCTAGTAAAATGTTTTCGTAAATTTGGTCTTTCAATGAATACATACGCGTGTCAATAGAGTTTCTGCTAATAAATACAACTTAGATATTTCAATAAAGTCGTTTATTTTCCCAAAAACTTTGTCAATAGAGAAATTACATGAATTTAAGAGGAAGAAAGTGAATTTAAGGTTAAATTTTAAGGGCCACAGGGTGATTTAAAATATACATTCTCTGCATTTTTCTAAAACGGGAAATTTATTAGTAAGATTTTGATTTTTAAACTTCTATAACATTTTGCTTTTAAAAGATTTTCAAACGAAATAAGTTTTGTATAATTTTAAAATTTGTTAGCCATTAGTACATGAAAATAAATTGTTTATAATGTTTAGAGATAATTTTTTTTACTTAGGTAAAAATTTTCCTAAATTCCCATTTTTAATAGAGCATAATTTCAGGAGAACATAAGCATAAGTTGTTAGCATGCCATCTAGTAGTTGCTAGTAGAGTCATCTATCTTATCATCTTTATCTTATATTTAGCTACAGTACAATAAATGGCGCAGTGTAAGATGAATAAATGCTAATATATATGACTAATATATTTTTATAAAAATTTAAGGAAAAAAGTGTGCGTGGCACATCTATTTCCCGTTATAACGAAGACTTTGACCAAAAAGCCATGTTTGCAAAATTTCAGAATCGTACATATAGTTTTGTCAGTTTTATTACGTTTTAAATTTGAAATATACACTGTGCGGTATACATTTTCGTACATTTTTATCTATAACTCTTTTCCTAATTCATAGATTTAAGCGATTTTCAGGGAAAAATATTCTTTTGACTCGATAAATATATATTCGAAGTTTCATGACTACGTTTATGCGTCTGGACACAATTCCATTTTATTCGATGTTCGAAGGACACGGTTTTTTCGACCTACTCTTGCTTTTCGAGCTATAACTCTCTTCCTAATATTCCGATTTAGCCCATTTTCAATACCAAACAAACCTTGTCTATAAGAAAGATTCTGGCAAAATTTGAGCCTCCTAGCCCCCTTTTTCGGTGCAACCTCTATAGTGCTTTCAACAGACGGACAGACGGACGGACATAGCTAGATCGTCATAAAATCAAACCCCGATTCAGAATATATATACTTTATGGGGTCTAAGATGGATATTTCGATGTGTTACAAACGGAATGACAAAATGAATATACCCCCACCATTTTTTTGGTGGCGGGTATAAAAATATTCAACATATTTGATTTAAAAACAATTTTATGTTAAATTCCACTGTTGCGCGTTTTAACTCAACTTTACAATTGTAATGTAATGTAATTTTATTTATGTTTATACATATCTTGTTTAATAGAGTTCCAAAAACAGTTTTAAAAAAGTTGTATAAATAAAATCATTTTCAAATGTCTAGCTAAATTTGTATAGATTCAGTTTGAATATAAATTTATTTCAATAGTTCAATATTTTTCCTTTCCTACAGCTTTCTGTTTAAGCAGTGCTAGATAAGCTGTAATCTGCTCATATACATATTTTTCTATCGATGTTAACTTTATATATAAGTTTAGAAAGTTCCCGATTAGCCATCACATAATTATTAAAACTTACGCTGCAATCGGTACAATACATTTAAAAAATGGTGGTCCTTCTTGAAAACCGATCGTCATGGCTTCTGAAAATGTTAAATATGGCACGCGTTTTCGTTTGCACAGTAGGTACATGGAACCGATCTGAAAATAAATTAAAATTATAATAATATAAGGATTATTACTGTATTTTTTAGAAACTTTTATATGGTACACATTATAAGAAAATAAGAGTGCTATATTTAGCAGCATCTTTACAATCATGTAGGTATCTAAGGCAAAATCTATATGATGCCTTAATGTTCAAGCTTAAGAACAGTTTTTTATATAAAAAAATATTTTATTATAATCCAAGATAACATGAACCCAGAGGGCGCTTTCAAGTAGTAAATAATAGTAAAAAATATTATCCCAAATATTACTTAGGACGCCACACAATGCGGACAAAAGCCCCTTTTTCGAAGATCAATTCATAGCTCCACAACTACAATAGTGGGGTTCACTAAATTTTATGTGAGTAGCTCTTATAACAAACGGAAAGTTCCAACGAAATCTTGGTGATATAGGATAGTTTTTAAGACTTCCCCACCATTATTACTTATATACATTCAAAACTACAATAGTGAGGCACATCAAATTTGATGTGAATAACTGTTTGAATAAACTGCATATTCTAATAAAATCTGAATGGCATAGGATGTCCCCCATACAACTACACAGAAAGAAAAATAATGCTCAAAATCTAAGAATTAAATTCTTAATTTAAGCCAAAGTCGTGCTTAAATTCAAGTACGATTTATTTCTTGTTTTCTTAAAACAAGTACAAAACGGGATTGTTTTACAAGATCAAGTACAAGACTATTAAAATAAGAATTAACTTCTTAAATTCAGTCTTATTTCTCTCAAATTAAAAACAAACTTGTATTTTTTAGACATTTGCTTAGATAAACACACTCTTTAAAATTTCAAGTATGTTTTTATAATTCCCATTTTGTTTATCATACTTAAGCTATAAGTAACAATACGTACGACAACAAAGCTGTAGCAGTTTCCGAATTAACTTAGCTTTTATGATTTGGCCGTTAGTTTTCTTTTTTAGTTTTAATGAAACTTATTGCCAATAAAATGTTAAAGGGTAAGTAGTGAAGATACTATACTATACAACGATCAAACCCAGTTACGATTTCTTGAAACAAGCGCATCTTTTGATTAATACAATCTCATACTTGAATTAATATATTTTTAAGCTTACGTCAAGTACGGTTTCGGGCTTAAGTCAAGCTAATAATTCTTAAAATCAAACTTTTTTCGACTTAACTATTCCTAAAATTACGAAACTCGTACTTGACACCACTGCTGGCAAAAGTGGCACAATCGTGCAATTTTTGGCACTATTGATTGTTAAATGGCACTATGGCACGCTCAATAAAATTCTGTCACTTTTTCAGACAATTAAAAATATATAATTTTACTTAGTTTTTAAGAAATATATTTTTTAACAATAAGAAATAATTGCTTTTTCTCCCTGTTGTGAATACTAAAATTCGAAACTACGGACTGCACAGTATCAAAAATTTGGCCATTTAGTACGTTTATATGTTGGAAAATGTGTTGATCGATTTTTGATCTTAGTTCAAGTACCTGATAGTTTCAATCAATCGATTTGTAATGCCATTATGAACGTTTTACAGGATAATGAAATTCCTATAAAAAATTTAGGGCCGTATTTATAAAAAATATTTTAGGTTTATTAAAGGCTTATTTGACAGATGTTGTAGAGAAATTTGTCAAATAAGTTTCAATTAACCTAAAATATTTTTTATGAATACGGATAATTGTTCGGTTATGGTGGGAAAGAGAATAATTGTTTTGCAGGCTCTGCTTAAAGAAGTTCAATTTGAATTTAGTGTTTGGCTTAGGTAAATACTTTATTATCATTAATTTGATCTCAGGATTTATTAAAATCCAACTCAAAATGTTGTTATGACAGTGATGTCTTAAAAATAATTACCCAAACAAATGTTACAAATACAATTTTTGTAAACGAGGTTTTACTAGAATTTTAAAACTACATATCGATGCCTTACTTCCTCAACCTCATATTTTAAAAAATACGGTTTTGACTTTTTCATATCAAACGATTGTTTTATGCTTTAACTAAAAAAGATTAGTATATTATTACTACTAATATACATAAATACAATCAATTCCTTAATAATTGCATTTAAACTTTTAACCAAATATAAAAAGATTAACCGTTTTTTTTCTCTTCTGAAAAATTTTATTTTTTTAAGATACGAGGTTGGGGAAGTAAGGCATCGATATATTTAATGTTATTTAACAATATATATTTAATATATCCCTATTTTGGAATAATTATTTAACATTACATATAGAATACATATGTGTATATTTAATAAATAATAATTCTACTATAATAATATAATAAATGCGAATGTTTGTGTGTTTGGATATTTGATATTTTTTTTCACGCAAAAACGGCTGAACGGAACTAAATGAAATTCCTAGATTAACACATAGGCTACTTTTTATCGCGATAATAACGCGAAGTCGTTGGCAAGCTCATCATAACACATCCTAAACGGGTTGTTTGTGCTGTAAATATTTTTGTTTTTGTTGTTAATACTAAGTCTACCTTTTATCCCGATAACTACGCAGACGAAGTCGCGGGCACAAGCTAGTATTTATATATAATTTATCTGTATAAATTTTTTAAATATTAAAGTTCGAAAATTTTTTTGTTTATAATAATAAAACTGAATAAATGGATTTCATTTTTTTAAATATGTAGACATGACATGTTTGTTATGGCACTATTTAAAATGTTTTGGCACTTTTTAGCTAAAATTTTGGCACAAGATTGAAATTCTCATATACCATCACTGCTTGACACATTCATTCAAAAAAAAATTGCAAAGTTGGGTTAAAACCCGCAACAGTGAAAACGCCGATAGTGAGAATTTAATATAAAGTTGTTTTTAATTCAAATATGTTGAATATTTTTTAAATTATTTCTTGATAATATTATATATATATATTATAACAATTTTATTTAATGATTTCATAAAATATATTTTGATATTTTACTAATTAAGCTATTTCGTTAGATACTTGTATAAACCGACTTTGTTATATTTCCAAAAATGATTTTTTTGAAATTGACTGGCAATCTAGTGGAACAATAACGCCCAAAAGAAAATTTTTATCTTTAGGATCTTGATGTATTAAAGCAAAAAACTAATAATTTTTGCCTAAAACCTTGTCAATTTTAAACTTTTTTTTTCTAAATTGTTCTTTAAATAGACGTACAAGAACTAAGAATTTAAAATGTTATTTTTGTGTTAAAAATGTTTTAAAAAAGTAAAGAAGTTGTTGTTTACTTCTTTTTCTTTTATTTCAGTAGTCTTTTTTACCTCCCACTTATTGTATGAGTTTGAGTACATTTGAATATATACCCTACAGATAATATTGGACTACGTGGTCTATTTTAGCTTAATGGAATACTTACAACATGGTCCTATGTAATGCAGTCATGGACCATATCATTTTTATACCCTTCACACAGTGAAAAAGGGTATATATAGGTTTGTCATTCCGTGTGAAATTTCTACAATTTTGATTTCCGACCCCATAAAGTATATATTTTCTGAAAGCTTATGAGTAGGGGAGTCGATTAAGCCCTGTCAGTCTGTCAGTCTGTCCGTCTGACCGTCTGTCCGTGTGTATGTTGAAATCAACTTTTTGAAGCCCCCCGACATATATATTTTTTTTATTTTTTTTTTATTTTTTATTTAATATATTATTTATATTTTTATTATTATTTTTTTTTTATTTTTTTTGTTTTAAATATAATAATTATAATTATATATAATCATTTTTTTTTTAAATTTTTTTTTAAAATTTTTTGTTTTTTATTTTTTTTTTTTAATTTTTTTTTTTTAATTTTTTTTATTTTTTTTTTTCCGTTTTTTTAACATACATACGTGAATTTATAATTTTACAATGGGATGTTTTTATATATGTATTTACGTATTTCATATGGGATGAATGGTGACACAAACTACTGTTATTTCATGACTACACGTTGTGAAGGGTATATAAGATTCGGCACGGCCGAATATAGCGCTCTTACTTGTTGAACAAGAGATTGTAGTTAAACGACAAGTATTCATGTTTTAACGATTACATATGTTGTTGTTAAGACGTGTATATTGGTCGTGTAGGTGCTCCGTCGAGTAGTGGCAAAGTGTAGTTTTAAGACTACTCCGATGGGTTATATGGTCCAGCCCTAGGACATCGTAATGTTAAATCGACCACGTTTTCTTCATACATTTGGGTGATCTTTAGATTAGTCCTAGTCCATTACAAAGTATACTTTACATGCGTGTAAGGACTAGTCGCGTTATCTGTAGGGTATAAACATAAGTAGTTACTTCAAAATCCTGATATGACCCAACATACGGACAGAATTGAAAATTAAAAACAGAATAACAAATCTTTGCATTAGTGCTAAAGAACACAAAAAGTATTTAAATAAAAAGGAGAAAACTCAGAAACTATAGACCATATAGAAATCTACAAATCTTAAGATTAAAACTTTTGTTTTCAGAATAATATCAAAACCCATTTACATATTTACTATCTACAATATTAAAAAGTCTTACTTACCAATATGTGTAAACAATAGACGGCAATGGCACCAATAATCGTTGTTAATATTAAACCATTCAAATAACCAGCATTAGCAAAGGCACTAGGCATGGCCAAAACTCCAGTACCTATACTGGCCTTGAGAAAATGGGCAAATGTCTGCCAATTACTATAAAAGAATGAAAGAATTTTTAAAGTTTTATAAAAAATAATTACTATGTACTAAGAGATTCTGCTTACCTGGTGGGATTTTTGACACATCGATGCTCATGTGGATCATAATCATCATCAGTGTTGGATACGGTGTCTTTGCCATTCTTGGCGGTTTCTTCTAGGGAAGCAACCCTAAAATGAATTTGTTTAATTTACATATTAATTAGTTTTAAATTTAATTATTTAAATTTTAACTTACATATTTTAAAGTTTAGTTATAAAATTAAGTCTACAGCACTAAAATGTAAGCAAAACCTTATTTTACTACAAAAATTTACATGGGCATATTCTGCTATCCGAGTGAAATTTAATTACTTGCCAATATAATATTTTTTGTTTAATATTAATATATTTGCTACTTCTCTAGTGCAATTTTTACTACTTATTCAATACTTAAGTATTTTTTTTTATTTACTAAATAATGTTTCGTTATATTTAAAAATTTGTTTCTCTAAATATTTTTTAGAAAAAATAAATATACTGTGAGGATATAGTGGGTAACTATTTACTCCTCTTTATAAATTTATTAATTCGCCTTATCGTGTTCTGTTTCAAGCAAGGTTAAAGGGTTTTAGTTTCCAAATTTTAGCTCGATAAGTTCAGAAATTGAAAAAATATAAAAAAATAAGAAAAGTAACTGTTTATCCTTCTCTGCAATAATCTATAATACTGACCGCTATATTATTTCAGCCCTCTGCTCTTGAACACGAGCAGTATGGATGGGTGCGTTGTCATTTTTAGAAACAAAAAGAAGAGGCCCAAAAATTTACGCAAATTCCACAAAC
The DNA here is from genome assembly GCA_941918925.1 of Phyto melanocephala. Lineage (NCBI taxonomy): Eukaryota > Metazoa > Arthropoda > Insecta > Diptera > Rhinophoridae > Phyto > Phyto melanocephala. Next base: position 106,037,992 of record OW799235.1, on the reverse strand, counting down.
ACAACTTCAAGTAGATTTTTAGAAGCAGCGCCATAATACGTAATAGCGCCCCGACCATTACGCCATTCTCTCTTAAAAATTTGTCCTCCTTCCTTATTTCTCGTAGGAAAAATAACTCTTTTCCGACAATTTGCTTGATGATCTTGTTGCAATATCCACGTCTACGTTGTTTATTACTTTTGGACTTTGAAAAAATGTTCTGGCTATAGTCAATATTAGCGATTTCTGTGGAACAAAGCGATAGTTTTTCCAATCTTTTTTATAGCAGAAAACAGGTTTCTCAATCAAAGAATAATTGAAAATTCTATACTGAGGCTAATCTAAACTAACACTGAAATACAAACATTTTTTCAACTGCTTACGAAAGCAATTATGAAAAACCCGTTAAGTTTTTGTGAATAAAACAACAGAATACCCTCTTGCCATTGACTTTAATACTTTTTTTATAGTTATTAAGGAAACACAAAAATTGTCACTTTTTCCATAAAATTTTAAGTAAGGCTATAATGGATATAATGGATAGCATTTCCATTACTACCCTAGATCTCCCTAGATCTCAGTTCTTACCAAAACATACATATATGCAGTATTTAAGTTATGCCAATATTTTGTTTTGGTAATAAGCACATGTGAATACGATATGAGTTAAAAATCCTTTAAGTTTCGATGTTAATATTAAAACACCAACTTTGTTTCATACTGTAATACTATTATTTTGACTGCAGCTGTATAAATGATTTAACATAAATACTTATAAAGAGGAATTTTTATCACTAAACCAGGAGATAATTTATTATCATGTGAGTTCAGTTTAGTTATTTAAATATCAACATTCTTAATCTAATTAATTTTCTTCTACTTATCTTTTTAAAATTATCCCTTATCTGCCGTTGTTTTGAACCTCCTATTAATGAAAGTATTTATTTATCTCTAATGGACTATATTTGTTTTTATGTGAGCAATGATGTTTATTGTATTACCAGTAATTACCCAGCAAAATCTTTACTTACCTAGTAAGTTATCAAGTAATATTGGAGATACACATAAACTAGTTACTTTTCGACCGAATAACTACTTATTTTTGTTTGAGTTGTCCCAGAAGTCATGACCCTCGCTTACAAATGAACTTACAAAAAGCAATAAAATAAGTAGTTACCAATAAAGCTGAATTATAGCTGGATATTTTTATACTGTTGCAATACAAAAAAATATAAAAATTATAATATTGGGCATATTATAATATTTATGAAGTTAATTTAAAGTTCACTGTTTAAAAAAATATATAAAAAGTATTTACGAAGGTCAAAACCAATAGGCCATTACTCTGTACATTAAAATAATGATGTTGGTAACGACCCCTCATTACTATGTAATTTATGAAGTAATGACAACCTATTACAAATTTTGCTGGGTAAGCATTCGACCTAGGCTTAACATATCTTCAAAACTCTATTTTCTATAATAGACAATTTAAAAATAAGTGTCTTTTTTTAAGAAATCATATCACTCTTATTGAAAACCATTTTATAAGACACTAATTCATTTTGTCGACAATAGCACCAAAAAGTCACCAAAATAATCGACAAAAATGTTGACCTAAATACCCAGACTTCCTGCAGGGATTGCGAAACACTGTATTACAAGCTTATGTACAGGAGTAAACAGAAAAGATTAATGTGTGTAGTAGAACACTTGTAATGTAAAGAGTATTTAGCGAGAATTACAATCAAACGGAAATAAATTTAGAACTTCTAAAGTAATATTAAGAGTTTTTAAAATTTAAAGTCTGGAATTCAAAACATTACTTTTAAACGGAAAATTTGTGAATTAAGACGTAGCCTAATATTAAATTTAGTTGACATTACTTTATGTCGTAAAAGTTTTTAGTTCATAACTTTTAAATATATAAAGTGATAGTAGTTGTTAAAAAATATTACAAATTTGCCAAACAGTTACTTTAAATAATTTATTAGGTAACAGAATGAAAAGTCGTTTCTTATACCTAATATCAAAGAAATTTATTAATCAAACAATAACATTTTGTTAATTTATAAACAAGTGTATTTTCAATTTAATTATAATTTAAACTGTTCTACGGTAATTGCAGTTTTTTTTTTTAATTTAATGTCTTTTATTTCCTCGATAAGAAATATATATGTATAATAACTTGATTATTGCTATTGATAAGTCTATTTGAATTTCGCTAGCAGTTTTATTGACAGAAGTCGGTGTAACAATAACACTTTTGTTTACTTTATTTAATAAAAAAATCTTTATTCAATCAGCTGTTCGTTGACTATATAGAACTAATGAACTTAAAAAAACAAAAATATTTGTTTAACTCTCTGCTAGAGCTGATAAAAATTAAAAAAAAAAAAAAATAAATGGATACTTCCATTAAAATTTAAAGTGTAGTTTTTTTTATTTTCTTGTTAAAAAAATATTTCGATGAAATACTTAACATCGGGAAAGCAGTTTTAAGTTAAGTACAATGTAAAAAAAATTTTAATATTTGTTGGAACACTTCTTTTACTAAGTATTATGAAAATCATAATTTTTTATTCTTTTATTCAAGCTCTAAGTTCGGTTTTAAAATTTTCTTTCTTATAAAAATGGGTGCTCCATTTTTTTTAATTAAAAACAAATATTTAATAGCATTCTTATATGTTTTTCTTTTATATACTAACTAGCTGACCCGGTCCGTGTTGCTGGCCCTAAGCAAAAGTTTTAAAATTTTTATATTGGATCATTATTAACATAGGTTTTTTGTAAATATCTTCAAAACTACATAGCCGATTTAAGAGTTTGGTATCTCGTTTTGAAAAACATGACAACGGCCTTAAAAAAAATTCAAAAAAACAATCAAATTAAATATATGTATATGTCATTGGTGATGCAATATTAAAATGTGATTTTGCCACGTCCCTCCGCCCACAGACCGAAAATCAAAAATCTGACTTCACAGTGTTACTCGCCTAAATATTCTGAAGACTCCCTGAAAATTTCATCAAAATCGGTCCAGCCGTTTTGGAGTCCATACGTTACATGCATACATACATCCTATTTTATATATATAGATACAAGGTAGTCCAGCCAAAACGCACGATGTTAATTGTAAAAAAAAAAGTTTACAGAGAATACTTAATATTTTTTTATTGCAAAGGAAGGATCTATGAAAATTATGTGTAAAACAAAATATTCGGCAAATGCTTCCCACGATTTCAGTGGCATACTTCTATCTGATGGTCCATATTTTAAATGACACTGAGACATAATTGAGGTTCAATGTCGTTAATGTGGTTAGTTAGTGCTGAAAAAAAGCAGATGCTAGAAGTTTTTACTAACTGATGATTGCGCAATATACTTAAGATCTTGTGGCCCTAAGGAATTTCAAATGAAAACCTTCTTCAACTCAAAAGACAAGAAGACATCAACTTCCAAATTAGAAGGCGCTGACTGGGGCACATGCTCAATAATGACGATAGGATATGACGAAATCTGTTACGCAGCACTAGGGTGGAATCCAATAGTCTTCCTGAGGACGACCTCGAAACACTTGGCGAAAGAATATCTTGAATGAAACTGGTAAATCTTTTAACGAACTCAGATACTTAGCTTCAGACCGAAATAATTGGAGATTATTTGTGAATAACCTATATTACTGATGGAACATGGCAAAATTATAAATTATAAATTATATTATTGACGTACAGTTTTTCCTTTAAATGTTCCCTAAGAAAGAAATGAAACTCTATCAAATCACATGATTTTGGCGGCTAATTTCTCAATTCTGATCACAAAAAGTCCAACACCATTCACGGTTATTTCTTAACCAACCTCATTTACGAACAAGGACATCGCGATGATGCCTCCAGCCCTTAAACCGCATCAAACAGTCACTATTTGTGGATGTTTTGGCTTTTCAATCCACTGAAGTGAAAATATGCCTCGCCGCTTAAGGTGGTTTTATTTTTAAAGTTTTCAGTCTCTTCTGTCTGTTCAACCAACCATTCGGAGTATTAACAAGGCTTAAAAAGGACCTTGCGTGTGTAAATTTAAATGTTTAATCAAAATTCGCATCTGCGATGTCCGTCAGATGTTAAACTGTTGGGCAAGATGTCGAGTCGATGTTGACGGCTCTCTGCGTTTTCTTATTTCCTACAGACCTGTTTTGCTGAAATTTGCATACAATTTTCTTGATAACACATTTTGTCGACTGTATTAACCAAAAACTAACAAAAATAAATTTTTAGAATTATGCATGAGTAACTCCAACATATGAAACAATTATAAGTTCAGCCTAAAATGGAAAAATAAAATGCAAAAAATTTAAGGCTTCATTAGTCTTTACTTTCTGTTGTCGTTCTGTGACGTGCCGTTCTTATTGTTTAATTTTTGTGGTTACTTCTTCTGTAAAAAATCATCTGCCTTAGTTTACAAGGTAATCTTACAAAAACAAGCTTATTATATTTTTTGTTTATTTTTCTCGTCAAAGTCCACACATAAAAAAACAAGTAAGAGCACTATATTCGGCTGTGCCGAATCTTTTATACCCACCACCAATTTTGTGTACATTTTAAGCACAATATTTATTATTTTGTTAATCGCTATAGAATAATCTCTTTATAATAAAATATGTATCACTTTCTTTGTAGAGGGTGGTTAAATTTTAAGGGCCCATGTTTAAGGTGAACCACATCTAAACTTCAAATTTTTTCTTGTATTTCATTTAACATTCTCAATCTCAGACTAACTCAATTTGAACCGTGGAAAGATACGCAATCGAGCAACGCTTTTAAATATTAAAGATTTTTATAAAAATGGGCGTTCAAATCAAAATGCATTTTGTGCACTTCGTGATTCTTTTGGTCAACATAATCGTTCGAATTCGTCCACAATCGTGAGAATTGTAAAAAATATTTAAATGTCTGCAAAGCAGGTCTGTATGAAATGTGAAAACATCTGTGAATGCCTTCTTAGTGCGTTGAATGGGAACCACTGCTGGTTTTTCACGATAACGTGGCAAAAGGGCAAGCAACCTCGACTCATCATCGTGCCCAACAATCGAGCATCAACAGTGTCATTGAAAATTTGGACTATCGGATCGTGGTGTGCCGCCTAGGTTGGGGGGCCATTTGGCCGATATTTTGTTAAATACATAATTGAAGAATACAAATATTATCATTATAAAAATAAATGATAATAATTTCATAATAATTTTATTCAAAATCAGCATAGTCCCTTAAAATTAAACCACCCATTATAACTTCGGTATGCTAGTAAAATGTTTTCGTAAATTTAGTCTTTCAATGAAAGTGGCCATTAAAATACGCGTTTCAATAAAGTTTCTGCTTATAAATTCAACTTAGATATTTCAATAAAGTCCTTTATTTTCCCAAAAACTTTGTCAATAGAGAAATTACATGAATTTAAGAGGAAGAAAGTGAATTTAAGGTTAAATTTTAAGGGCCACAGGGTGATTTAAAATATACATTCTCTGCATTTTTCTAAAACGGGAAATTTATTAGTAAGATTTTGATTTTTAAACTTCTATAACATTTTGCTTTTAAAGATTTTCAAACGAAATAAGTTTTGTATAATTTTAAAATTTGTTAGCCATTAGTACATGAAAATAAATTGTTTATAATGTTTATAGATAATTTTTTTTGACTAAGGTCAAAATTTTCCTAAATTCCCATTTTTAATAGAGCATAATTTCAGGAGAACATAAGCATAAGTTGTTAGCATGCCATCTAGTAGTTGCTAGTAGAGTCATCTATCTTATCATCTTTATCTTATATTTAGCTACATTTTTATCTATAACTCTTTTCCTAATTCATAGATTTAAGCGATTTTCAGGGAAAATATTCTTTTGACTCGATAAATATATATTCGAAGTTTCATGACTACGTTTATGCGTTTGGACACAATTCAAAAGTGAAAGTGGGCGTTATAGTAGGCGTGTCAAAGTTGTTTTTGCTAATGAGTACAACTTAGGTGTTTCAATATAGTCCTTTGTTATTCCAAAATCTTTATTAATAGAGAAATTATATGAATTTTAGGTAAAATGTTATATGGGAGGTGGGCGTACAAGTGGGCGTGGCACCTTAATTTTTTGGCATAGTAATGAAATTGCCTAGGGGGATAGACGTAGCAAAATTTATCATCATACCTGTAATTTTAGCGGTTTTATGAGCTTTTTAATATCATTAACGGTAGATAACGTGAAAAGTGGGCGTTATAGTAGGCGTATCAAAGTTGTTTTTTCTAATGAGTACAACTTAGGTGTTTCAATATAGTCCTTTATTATTCCAAAATCTTTATTAATAGAGAAATTATATGAATTTTAGGTAAATCGTTATATGGGAGGTGGGCGTAAAAGTGGGCGTGGCACTTTGATTTGCCGTTACAAGAAAGCGTGTCACCAAAAAGCAAAGTGTGCAAAATTTCAGAGTCGTACATCCAATTTTGTTGCTTTTATGACGTTTTTGTTTTTAAATATACCGAAAAATACACTGTGCGGTATAAATTTTCGTACATTTTGATCGATAACTCCTCTCCTAATGCATAGATTTATACAATTTTCGAGGGAAAATATTGCCTTTACCCAGGAAATATATATTCGAAGTTTCATGACTGTGCGTTAATGCGTTTGGACATAATTCCATTTTATTCGATGTTCGAAGGACAGGGTTTTTTCGACCTACTCTTACTTTTCGAGCTATAACTCTCTTCCTAATATTCCGATTTAGCCCATTTTCAATACCAAACAAACCTTGTCTATAAGAAAGATTCTGGCAAAATTTGAGTTTCCTAGCTTGTTCGGTGCGACCTCTATCGTGCTTTCAACAGACGGACAGACGGACGGACATAGCTAGATCGTCATAAAATCAAACCCCGATTCAGAATATATATACTTTATGGGGTCTAAAATGGATATTTCGATGTGTTACAAACGGAATGACAAAATGAATATACCCCCACCATTTTTTTGTTGGATAAAAACGTTTATTGTGATCAATTCAATGGTTTATTAATATTATTAACACAATATTATATTATAATATATATTATATAATATTATTAACAAGTGATGGCGGGGGGCTTCAAAAAGTTGATTTCAACATACACACGGACAGACGGACAGACTGACAGACTGGGCTTAATCGACTCCCCTATTCATAAGCTTTCAGAAAATATATACTTTATGGGGTCCGAAATGAAAATTGTAGAAATTTCACACGGAATGACAAACCTATATATACCCTTTTTCACTGTGTGAAGGGTATTAAAATATGGTTATATGTATATGATATAGCACACATTGTAAATCCACCGAACTTGTACAAAAAAAATCTATATTTTATGTTTTAATGTGCAGTTCATAGTGGGACTACTATGTTACTGCAAAATTACTGTTTAAGCCTGAAACTTGAAACATCAATAAAGGAGAAAAATGCACAGAAATATGAGGCTTAACCGCAGATATCCACTTTACTTTTCTTCGTTAAATGTATTCCTATTCAGCTTGGCACTTATATTGTTCGCTTTATCACAAATATTTTTTTAGAACTTTAGAAACCTCTTGCGGTTTAACTTTTAATTTTCAAGGTATTTTTTCATGTAAACTGAGGCTAGTTTTTAAATGTATACTCAATGTTGCCAGCAAAATTTGAGGTAATCTTGCTCGTACTAAAAAATACACTTTTCAATGACTATTACATATCGTTTTCGTTACTAAGAAGTATTTTAGTAATGACCAATGTGATACGTAGGGGGTACTTATTTTCCGACAATTTCAATACAATTTCTTATTGCAAAATTAGCTAGAAGCCATTTAAATACATAATTTTTTTATACCCACCACCAAAAAAATGGTGGGGGTATATTCATTTTGTCATTCCGTTTGTAACACATCGAAATATCCATTTTAGACCCCATAAAGTATATATATTCTGAATCAGGGTTTGATTTGATGACGATCTAGCTATGTCCGTCCGTCTGTCCGTCTGTCCGTCTGTTGAAAGCACGATAGAGGTCGCACCGAAAAAGCTAGGGGGCTCAAATTTTGCCAGAATCTTTCTTATAGACAAGGTTTGTTTGGTATTGAAAATGGGCTAAATCGGAATATTAGGAAGTGAGTTATAGCTCGAAAAGCAAGAGTAGGTCGAAAAAACCGTGTCCTTGGCACATCGAATAAAATTGAATTGCGTCCAAACGCATTAACGTAGACTCATGAAACTTCGAATATATATTTCTTGAGTAAAAACAATATTACTTCCCAAAAATTATCTAAATCTATGCATTAGGAAAGGAGTTATCGATCAAAATGTACGAACATTTATACCGCACAGTGTATTTTTCGGTATATTTAAAAACAAAAACGTCATAAAAGCAACAAAATTGGATGTACGACTCTGAAATTTTGCACACTTTTTTTGGTGAGGGGCTTTTTTGTAGCGGAAAATCAATGCGCCACGCCCACTTTTACGCCCACCTCCCATATAACGTTTTAACCAAAATTCATATAATTTCTCTATTAATATAGATTTTGGAATAATAAAAGGCTATATTGAAAAATCCAGGTTGTACTCATTAGCAAAAACAACTTTTACACGCCTACTATAACGCCCACTTTTCACGTTATCTACCGTTAATGAAATTTAAAAGCTCATAAAACCGCCAAAATTAGAGGTATGATGATCAAATTTGCTACGTATATCCTTCTATTCAATATAATTGTTGTGCCAAAAAGTTAGGTGACACGCCCACTTTAACGCCTACCTACCATATAACGGTTTATCTTAAATTCATGTAATTTCTCTATTAATAAAGTTTTTGAGAAAATAAAGGACTATATTGAAATATCTAAGTTGTATTTATTAGCAGAAACTTTATTGACATGCCTACTTTAACGCCCACTTTCATTGAAAGACTACACTTACAAAAGCATTTTAGTAGCATATCGAAGTTATAAAGGGTGGTTAAATTTTATGTTGAATTTAAACAAAACACAAATTATTTAGGATATTATTATTATTTCTTTTTGTAATTATAATATTTGTATGGTTCAATTATGTATTTAACAAAATATCGGCCAAGTGGCCCCCCCATCCTTGGCGCCACTCCTCTATCTGATGGTCCAAATTTTCAATGACAATGTTGATGCTCAATTGTTGGGCATGATGATGAGGCGAGGTTGACTTTTTTTTTTGCCACACTATCGCAAAAACCAGCAGTGGTTCCCATTCAACGAACTAAGAAGGCATTCACAGATTTTCTAACATTTTATACAGACCTGTTTTGCAGAAATTTAAATAATTTTTACAATTCTCCCGATTGTGGACGAATTTGAACGATTATGTTGATCAAAAGAATTACGAAATGCACAAAATGCATTTTGATTTGAACGCCCATTTTTATAAAAAACCTGAATAACTTTAAAGCGTTGCTCATTTGCGTATCTTTCCACGGATCAAATTGAGTAAGTTTGAGATTGAGAAATGTCAAGTGAAATGAAGAAAACAAATTTAAAGACTAGGTGTAGTTCACCTTCAACATGGGCCCTAAAAATTTAACCATCCTTTATAAAGAAAGCTATACATATTTTATTGAAAAAAGATTATTCCATAGCGATTAACAAAATAATAAATATTGTGCTTTAAACGTACACAAAATTGGTGGTGGGTATAAAAGATTCGGCACAGCCGAATATAGTGCTCTTACTTGTTTGATTCTCATTTAGTTTAACATGCTTAGGGTATAAGAAATAATGATTTTGGCAACAGCGACAAAGGATTTCATTAACAAAGTGATGACTTATTTAATACAATTTGCATTACTTCCAAATTATGTTGCTGGGTATGAATAAGTAACATATGCAAATATTTGCTGTATTCAAAGGTGTCCTAAAATCAAATGTTTTAAAATAACAACATACAAAAACGACTTCATATATCAAATTTAAATCACCGATTTTGCAAAATTTTTGATATCAGATCTTTTTAAGGCGGTTTACAATTATTACAGGAGGCTTACAATTATTGATCGGCTAAGCAAATCCTTAGCCAATCGCCACAGATATTCAACTCTTGTCGGGTCAAGAACTCTCTCGTCATTGCCGTTATCGTTTAAGAGCATTCAAGCAGCCCCTTTTTATTTGACTTCGAGAGTTTTACGTCTCGCTCTCGCTTGGTGAATTATGTGGTGTAGCTTAACTATGCTTTGAATACAGTTTCCAGACTATTCTACAATTAACCGAATGCTTTTATTTTTATTGGATTAATTGGAGGAGTACCAATTAAACTCATTTACTTGTAACTTGAGGAGTTCCATTAAACTCATTGTAATTATTGTTCAGATCTCATCGATTTCCTATACAATGGTATTGGTTGGCTTGCGGTGCCAGAACCAACGTTTTGAACTGAATGAGAACCAAAAAACTTTGTTTTTTTTATTATTTAAGTGTCTCCGACTTCTTATACAGACGTATAGGTCGATTTACGGAGAAGGAATAAACGTGGGATACCTTGGATTTTTTATTATACATATCTGCCAATCAATTTTAGAATCCAAAAAAATTTAAATAGTTATGACGGCACAACAAAAATGCCATACACAGTAGTATTATTTTAGGACAGTTTTTACTTGAACTGCAACAACAAGTTTTTAAACTATTCGGAAATCCTAGAACAATATGACAATCTGAGATGGTAGGATACCGTATGAATACTGTAATTGTGTATTGTATATGTAATATAATTGACAACATATACACTCCAATATTTTTCTATATGTTTATAATTTTAAAATTTGTATTTGTTTTGTCTAATATATAACCACTATTTAAATAATCTTAAGAATTTTATATACTATTAACACCACCCACTTTACGTCTTTTCATGAATCCTATTTATTTATTTTAATACTTTTTAGTTACTCTTTTGAAAACGACCTGTACGAATTTTAAAGCTTTGCTTAACAAGGTGTTGTGTGCAACTTACTTCATTTTGGTATTAAACACTACAGTACTTTACTTTATATTGTTTTTAGTAAATACTATCAAATTATAATTAGTTAATGTTTATGTATTTTTAAGAAAATTTTTTTTTTTTTTAATTATCATCCTTTGTCTTCACTTAACACAATTCTACACTATTAATTGGTAGTTTTTTTGCATTTCAACGAAATATTTAATTGAATAAAACAACCGTTACGTACAAACGCCAAGATTAAACTAACCAGGCGATAAGATAAAAAAACAAAATAAAATATTATCGCAGAAACAGATAAGTACCTGTCAATACGTTTTAACTAGCTTTTGTGTCTAAGTACAAAACATTTATGATTATTTTTCGTTTTTAATTCTTTAATTTTCTTATTTCTTATTCCTTTTTAATCTCAGCTAAAAAGTGGGCAATTAAAAAAAATTTTTATCTTTATAATTGTTATATTTTTTTATTATTTTAAAATCATAAAATAAGTATGATTTTTTTCTGCTCTAATCAATGTTATTATGTTACCTTTTATCAAGGTCGTTAAATAATTGTAACGTATTACAACAAATTGATAGATATCAAGTAATGTACTGTAAATGAATTTTACATCAAAGTCTACTTGTGCGGTGTGTGGGAGTGGTGTTGTTATAGTGTGCCAGCATGTACAATATTCTTATGTATATATGTATACTTATGTATGCATTTTATAATATTAGTTATGTGGCAAAATACAATATTTTATCTTAATTGTAATTTGGATATTAGCATTCAATTAAATCTATAATTTGTTGTGAGCAATTTTATGCAGGAAGCCCGAAGAAGGGTGTATAAACTATTTTAGAGGTTTTGCAGGAGACAATAATATATTAATATTAATTTTTCGCGGTTTTCAAAAAAGGTCGCCCCCAACCCCGGTAAAGTTGGAAAATTATTATTTTTTATTTTTTTTGTACTAATACATTTATTTTAGCCAAAAACTCACAGTTTTTTTATCAAACTATTAAGGAATTGCCATATTCATTTTTAATCAAGATTTTTATTGGAAAAGACCTATTACAAAAATATTATTATCTTATAGTTTTATGATTAATATTTATGAAGCTTGGTTCTGCGTTTAAATGCGCCATTAAGCAATGTCCGATGGAACTCAAAGGCAATTCTTGCTATCCTGGCATTTATTCTTATTTCGAAATATCGAGACCAACTTAAACCAATTTGTGAGTTCATATGTGGAAAATGCTATGAGATATGGCTTTCCGATAACTGCTTTAATAAAGAATACTTCACAGCTTTGAGCAATCTTTATCAGGATTTAAGAACGTGCATGAATGTTTTGACAAAGAAGTTTCAGTAATTCCAAAGGAACATATGTGCAGAAGCATATTAAATTTAAAATTCATGTCATTTAATAATTAAGAAACATTTTTTATTTATTAATAAAATATTTAAATTATTTTTATTATATTTTTTTCTTTCGGGATTTTAGAAAATCGCTTTTGTAGGTGAGGTTTTTATTTTCAAATGACACAAAAAAAATTGTTTTCGTAAATAACACAATGTTCGCTATCGCGCAGTGGTTACACCCCTAATGTACATACATATATAAAGAGATGGAAAATAATTTTTTTCTGTAACAAAATAATTTTTGTTTTATTGGTTGTTGGGTTTAAGCTGATAAATATGCATTTCACTGGTGCTTATGCCAGATCATCAGTAGACCTTTAAACCACAAAATTTTTTAAAAAGTTTAAAAATGTTACAAGCGTTATTTAAAATTTTCATAAACAATATGAGAATTCTAAATAAAACCAGAAACAAAAATAAAAACTTCCTCATAAACCCAACCAACGATTTTATTCTTTTTTATTTATTTTATTTTTCTAATCCCTTATATACTTATTTGGCTAACACATTGGCTAAGATAAAAAAAAGGGTGGGCCTTTTGAAATATACAAAATACTAATTTCTTAATCTAATATCTAATTCTAATATCTTTCGAAATTTGTGGTTGTAGCGTTCGAGTTAATGCAAGCCTTCAACCAACATCTCTGTTTATTAACGAAGCCATTTTAATTAAAATAAGCAGTTGAAATAACAGTTGAAATTTAACTGAAAAATTTAGACGTTGCCGATGATCTGCTTCTTGAATATTAACCCACCGTGAATTTGTAAACACTTTTAATATTTATTTTTTTTTTACAAAAACTCACGTTTCTTAAAGCAATTTATACCAGATGGAGAAAAAGTTGTCACCCGATTTCATACATTTTTTGTCACTCTTACCAAAATTTCCGGCTATAGGTTCCCGCATCCCTGACGAATATTCACTTTGAGGACGTCAAGAGTCTGAGGGTCATTGGCATGTACTTATGACTTCAAAAAACCCCATAGGAAGAAGTCTGGACCAGGTTAATAGAATGATCTTGATGGCGAGTGCAGAATTCACTGAGCCTAACTCTGCAGCTTTCGCCGTTCCCAGTAGCAGTTTGGCATGCAGCGTTTTCGAGATGGAAATAGGCACTTCGCTCTAAACTTTTTCGATAAAAGGTTGTCTTCTTCGTGGCCGTGATTCAGAATTGTCTTAAGCTCAGATTACACGCGCTTGGCAATTAACGACTAACAGGTGTGTCACAGTCTGCACTTTGTAAAGCATCATCTTCAAGTCTTTCAAATTCTTTCATCTTTTTAATTTTCAGTAGAGACCGTCGATTGATGCCCAAACTGCGTGTCACAACGCCTGGTCTGTAACGATACATTCAGTCACAACCGCGATATTCTTACCAGAACGATTGTTTCGGGCCTGCGCAGATCTAACAGCATCTCGTGTTGTCACATACTTATCTAGGGTAGACGCTTAACTCTGTAGTGTTTTCCCAGTTGGTGTTGCACGACCGAAAAATCTAATTATTACGCAAAAAAATTAAAAAATTTTATATTATTCGGTTTATTATACCAAAAAAAACCGTTTTATTCCATATTCAAAAAATGGGCATTTAAAAATAAGTTAAAAAAAATAAAGAAAAAACGGTTAAACCGGTCGAATAAAAACCTTTTAATTTTACACCATCCATAGATGTTAGTGAAAATTCCAAAAAATGTTAAAATCTCTACCTATGATTTTAATAATCGATATAATATACAAAGGGGGTGTCGAATTAAATAATTGTTTTTTATGTAGTTTCAAAAAAAGAATTTTAGTTGAAACTATAATGAGTTTGAGTAAAACAGAATAAGGGCAATAATCAATATTTACTTCTAACATGAAAAGAATGAAATTTTGTTAAAAATATATACTTACGTCCGCTATTTTAAAAAGAAACTAATTTGTTAATTACCATTTGTTTACTTGCTGTTTTTTTTTTTTCTTTCCAATTAAAAAATACAACAACATTATGCTGTTATTTTAAATGCTATTTGTTTTGTGTTTATTATTATTTATTTAATTTTATTTAACTTTACTTATGTATTAATTGTATTTTTAGTTTTATAAAACATACTTACGTTAAAAATCGTCGAAAACACTAAAACGTTAAACAAAGTGGCTTTATTTTTAAATAGTTTCTCATATTTTTTTAATTCTATTATTTTGTAGTTCACAAATAATACAAATTTTAATATTTAACAATAGCTTGACACTTTTTCTAATAACTTTAGGATTTAAAGAAAAAACTTTTTTTCTACTTTTTATGATTCCGCCAATTTAATTTCTTAAATATTCCCCCGTTTTTTAACAAACTCCTTTAAGTCTTATTTTTACCATTAGGTAATATCAGGTTGTATATAAATGTGTGTAAAATTAAACAAAAACAAAAAAAAAACAGAATACAAAGAAATAATGAATAATTTATATAAAATTCTTTCATTGATATCACACGTTAAAAATGATTTAAAAAATTCAAGAGACATTTTTTCTAAAACAAACTTATTGAGTTCTTTTAAATGACTTTCGTAATAAAGTAAAAATCACAAAATCTGAATGCAGATGTTATAGAAATATGCTAGTTCACAAGAACTCATCAATAGTTTGTATACCCTTCACCTGCAGTAGTAATTGTATATATCGATGGTCACAAGTAGAAAGGCCCTAACTCGTACTTTTAACGAAATTGAGTTCTTCAGTGATTTTTATACATTTCACACACCTCGAAAAAAAAACACGACAGCCTCTGTTTTTTCCATATTTTTATCACAAAAATTAAAAAAATTTGGATAATTCGATCACTAATCGGCAAAGTTATAGACAAAAGTTATTCCGAAAACTATTACTTTCTTAAATATATAAGTTTCGCCAGCTTTAAATAATTATTGAACAAACTTAAGACACCAAATTCCAAGCCGTATCCTAAGAAATTATTCCTGAGAAAAGCTAACAGATTAGTTTGAAACTAACTGAGCCATAATTACAAAAATACTATTATATCCGTGTTTTTCTTAAAATTTGCAACTAAAAATCTATTTTTCCCTCTTCTAAACAACCGACAAAGTTAACATGGACATAAAGTGACTTGACTAGCGGAGTATAATGCACTATAAACAAATTTGAAATCAATGATGAACGCCACCTCAAAATGGCGTACAATAAATTCATATATGGGTCAAATGTAGTAATTAAAAAAATATATACCCACTTGATCTCCCTCAATATTTGTGTCAAATGAAAGGGCTTGGCCAGTAGAATTCAGTAAAAGGAAGTTAAGCCGAAGATAGAGTTCTAAATAAAATAGCGAATAGATGGGTCAAATATTGTAATGACGGCTTTGTCCCCTTTAACACACACAATATTGGTATCATATAAAAAGGCTCGACATGGAGAATACAATAAGCTGGAAGTGTAAAATTAACAAATAAAAAGATGGAGTTTTATTGCTGTGTATAGGGGTTTCACGAAATTTACTTTTTGTGTCAATCATATTTATTGGTTTTAATTTAAAAAAATCCTTTGAAACAAAAGTGTTTAACATGAAAACATGGGAATTATTCAAATGATTGCTTAAAACAAATGCTAGAAATTACAAAACAATATTTATCATAAAATAATGTCGTTAAATTTATTTAATATATGTATGTATATGTACCTATGTATGTATGCATGTGTACTTATGAGACAAAATAATCTCTTCTTGTTTGTTATGGAATTAACAAAAAAATATTAAATCAATATATAATAAAATTCAGGCGGCCACGACAATAAGAAATACAGCTTAACAACGCCGAGAAAATATGCGATAAAAAATACGACTGAAAAATTATTCTAAAATTATGAAATAGGTATCGGTAAAAAAAATCTTTTAAAAAAGTTGTGCCGAGACACAATTTTCTTCCGACGAAACAGTTGTTAATGTTAAGAAAATAACCATTTTTAATCTTGCATAGGAATAACAAATGACTTTTAAAATTCTGACTTTAAACTTATGTATACATACGTACATACATACACATACCCTGCGATGTATAGCTTTGTATTAGTTCCGCTGGTATTTTGGGCCAGTGTTTTATTGTGTTAGAGTCCCTCACTCCTAGCTAAGTTGAGTACCAGGTTCTTTCGATAATTTCACCTCGTTAAAAAAATAGTAAAAAACTAGTTAGAGTGCTATATTCGGCCGTGCCGAATTCTTTATTCCCTTTACAACGTGTAGTCATGCAATAACAATTGTCTGTATCACCTTCCATCTCATTGATGTGAAACACGTACATACATATAAAAAACATACATAAATAAAAACATTCCATTGTAAAATTATAAAAAATAAAATATTTTAACTCAACTGGGATTTGATACCACGTTACTCTGACCAGTATACCACTTTTGTATGTACATATGTATGCATGTATGTATGTATGTATGTGTTGTATGTTGTTGTTGTAAAAAAACGTGATATTCGTGGTTTTGTCCTCATATTTCAGTTGTTTATGTACCGATTATTTTGATTTTCAATACCGATCTATTCCCGAACATTTTTAATATTCTAATATTTCACGCTGGTCCAGGCGATGTCGGGGGGCTTAAAAATTTTTATTTCAACAGACACACGGACAGACTAACAATGCTTAATCTACTCCCCTATTTATAAGCTTTTAGAACAAATATACTTTATGGGGTCGGAAATGAAATTTATAGAAATTTCACACGGAATGACAAACCTATATACCCTTTTCACTTTTGTGTGAAAGGTATAAAAACGCACACACATACATACGTAAACATGTATGTAACACTTATAGTAGACAAAAAAACTTTAAATATAAAAGATAGATAATAATGTATGTATAACTAATAAAATGAGTAATTACAATCAGCACCCACAAGCAATTTAACAGACAGTTAATACTACTTGGTACAAAATCAGGCCACCACATTATGTGAACATACCCACAACCTTGTCAGATTATATATTATTTAGAAATTGCCAAAATTTATTCTGTTTATAAAGATAAGATACTATAATCCCTCTAGTATATGTAAGGAAGAAAACATATTTTCAAAAACAACCGCTTTATTTAAATCAGCATATAAGTATTGTACATTTGTATATTACTTTTTTATTAATATTGTTATTTGTTTGTTAAATGTATGTTAATTGAATTTTCTTAACAGAATAAAAGAAAAACATTTTTAGTCATTTTTAGTCGAAGAGGTATTAATGCACAAATAACACTGTTTGACTAAAATACTTAATAATTCAGTCGTTAACAATATTTGTAGTTTTTCAAATGTATTGAATTCATGAGTAATATTAAACTGTAAAATTATAACTGAAGGCTGTTATTTGTATTTAAATGTGTTTTTTTTTTTTAAATAATTTAAATTAAACTTATTTTTATACTTACTATGTCTGTTATAGTAGGCATGTATTTCAGGTACCTGCTGCCATCTAGTACAATTAAGCGGTACTATTTTGCAATACTTTTTATGAATCAATAAAAGCACAATTATAAATAAACTTTATTGTTAAAAGCTTTACCAACGGGAAAATGAAAACACTACTTCCACCCATTCAACTAACATTGGGTGGAAAATTTCACTATTTGAGCAGCTCAAACGCGACCATATTTTTTACATGTAACTTGGCAAATTTGTGACTCTAATGTAAATTTGCATGTCTGTTATTGTAAAATTAACAGCCCAGCGCCAGTGATTGTTAGGTGATGTCAAGTTCTGTTCTGAAAAGTCCAATATATTACACGTTATAATTGAAATTTTATCAAATGACTTTACTTATTAGTTTTACAGAAGCTATGTTTTAAAGGTAACACATGAAATATACGTGTTTAACAGTAGAAAATTTGCGAGTCAGATGTAAAAAACCTGGCGTGTATTTTATTTGTTTACTCATTATATTTAGTAATCAGAACCACTGATTTACCGACCTAAGCATGTATATCGCCGGATTATATTTAGGAACTACAACTGATAGTAAAATGTAAAATGGATCTAGTATATTACCTACTCTTGGATTTATTCTGAGATACATTGGATCTGACGAGTGATGTGGTCCTGTCAAAACAGAGTCATACAGACTCTACTTGACTGTTTGCGTGCAGCGAACTACCACGGTAACCAGAATGTCAATTTGCATTTACTAGTTGGAACTTAGAGTAAGATGGTTTAGAAATAAAGCAATAATCTCTTCGAAATATATTCGCAATTTGTATTACTCTAATATATGGACGTTCCATTTTTATACCCGCCACCAAAAAAATGGTGGGGTATATTCATTTTGTCATTCCGTTTGTAACACATCGAAATATCCATTTTAGACCCCATAAAGTATATATATTCTGAATCGGGGTTTGATTTTATGACGATCTAGCTATGTCCGTCCGTCTGTCCGTCTGTTGTAAGCATGATAGAGGTCGCACCGAAAAAGCTAGGGGGCTCAAATTTTGCCAGAATCTTTCTTATTCACAGGGTTTGTTTGGCATTGAAAATGGGCTAAATCGGAATATTAGGAAGTGTGTTATAGCTCGTAATGCAAGAGTAAATCGAAAAAACCGTCTCCTTCGAACATCGAATAAAATGAAATTGTCTCCAAACGCATTAACGCAGACTCATGAAACTTCGAATATATATTTCCTGAGTAAAAACAATATTTCTCCCCTATCTAAATCTATGCATTAGGAAAGGAGTTATCGATCAAAATGTACGAAAATTTATACCGCACAGTGTATATTTCAAATTTAAAACGTTATAAAACTGACAAAACTGTATGTACGATTCTGAAATTTTGCAAACATGACTTTTTGGTCAAAGTCTTCGTTAAAACGGAAAATAGATGTGCCATGCTCACTTTTTTCTTTAAATTTTTATAAAAATATATTAGTCATATATATTAGCCTTTATCCATCTTACACTGCGCCATTTATTGTACTGTAGCTAAATATAAGATAAAGATGATAAGATAGATGACTCTACTAGCAACTACTAGATGGCATGCTAACGACTTACGCTTATCTTCTCCTGAAGTTATGCTCTATTAAAAATGGGAATTTAGGAAAATTTTGACCTAAGTAAAAAAAATTTATCACAACATTATAAACAATTTATTTTCATGTACTAATGGCTAAAAAATTTTAAAATTATACAAAACTTATTTCGTTTGAAAATCTTTTAAAAGCAAAATGTTATAGAAGTTTAAAAATCAAAATCTTACTAATAAATATCCCGTTTTAGAATAATGCTGAGAATGTATATTTTGAGTCGAGGTTGCTTGCTCTTTTGCCACGTTATCGTGAAAAACAGCAATGTTTCCCATTCAACGAACTAAGATGGCATTCACAGATGTTTTCACATTTCATACAGACCTGCTTTGCAGACATTTAAATATTTTTTTACAATTCTCACGATTGTGGACGAATTCGAACGATTATGTTGACCAAAAGAATCACGAAGTGCACAAAATGCATTTTGATTTGAACGCCCATTTTTATAAAAATCTTTAATATTTAAAAGCGTCTCTCGATTGCGTATCTTTCCTCGGTTCAAATTGAGTTAGTCTGAGATTGAGAAATGTCAAATGAAATGCAAGAAAAAAGTTGAAGTTTAGGTGTGGTTCACCTTCAACATGGGCCCTTAAAATTTAACCACCCTCTACAAAGAAAGTGGTACATATTTTATTATAAAGAGATTATTCTATAGCGATTAACAAAATAATAAATATTGTGCTTTAAATGTACACAAAATTGATGGTGGGTATAAAAGATTCGGCACAGCCGAATATAGTGCTCTTACTTGTTCTTTTTTAAATAATAATTGTTAAAAAATTAGACATTTCTCTCGTCCGATTGGCGTAAGTTATCCTTACATCCAAATATATATCAGTTTGTCAAACGTTATCTATCTATCAGTCAAAAATTCTAATGATCAGACATATAAAATATATAAAGTAAACTGAAATAGCTCGGCAACAACGCTTTGCAATTGAAAACTAAAATTTAGACAGCGCGTTAGTAATTAAAAAATATCTAATGCCTAAATGCGTGTTCAAAAATTGTTAAATATAACCAGAAAATAGATAAATGTGCAACAGTGGTACGGGTACAGTTTTCAAACAATAAAAAAGAAATTAAGTACAATCAAACTACAAAATGTACACTTTTTCTTGAAGGTAAATACAAGTTGTAAAATCTGCTTTGCTTTTTACTTAGCTTTATTTAAAACAAGTGTTACCGGCATCATGATTTGGTTTCGAGCCAGCAAAGCTACTACTGATTTTGCCTTTACATTCTTGAGAAGATAGTGGAAAAAACATCGATAGCCTGTAAAAAAAACTATGGATTCTTTTGGAGCTCTAGTAAGATATGATGTGATTTTCTTTATGAAACTGTTTTCCATTCAACACCTACTTTGAGACTTAATATTTTAAATAAAAGTAAAAATACGAACACTAGTACTTATGTATAAAAATAGTTATGCAGTAGTATCTCCCTCCTCATCATTTTTACCTTAAACAATTTCTATCAAAATGACCTTTATTTATATGCTGTTTTTTATTGCAATACAAATTTAAATATTATTCTAATTTTGTGAACCGAGCGGAGTAACAAAGACTATTTGCCCACTGAAGTTGCCCACAGATAGGAGATCCTGGCGGGAATTAAAGCTCTAACTATATGCCTTGTTTAAAGATTATAGTAATTATAAATTCCTAAATATATAGAGAATACTACTGCACGGAAATGCGTATGCAAAATTACAGCTCAAGTTTTTTTTTATATTAGATACCTAATTTTAGTTTGTATATTTTATAGTGATTTCAATTCATTAAAACTTTCTCTTGCTTGGTTTAAAATTTCTTTCTACACCAGTAGCCAAAATCGCCCAAATTAATTTTTTGGATAATTACACTGAAAACGGCAACCCTGCTAAAAACTTTCATTTAAAAAAGCTTTCGCTAATATAAAACAATAGCAAACAAAAACAATAAAAAATATAATATAACAGAAACACTAGCCGATTTAAAATAGATGTCGGAAAACAATAAATTCTAAAAAGGGGAAAGACGTATAAGTCAAACACCGCTTAATAAAATTCACTTCTTTTGAAAAAGTTCTTCAATCACTCTCTTCTTTTCGTTTCGATTTGTGGTTTTTTTTAAATTCGTCGGATGGTTTAAGTTGACTTTCAGAAAAAAAATTAGAAAAAAGTAGTATTTAACTATTATTGAATAAGTTTACATATTAAAAGAAAAATTTAGCAGATAAAACTAAAAAAATTAAAACATAGGCAGACAGTAGCAGTAAAATATATATGTGAATATTATTAAAGCAAAAAAACTACACATGAATAGTGCTCATTTAAATTTTAAATTAAGCGGAATTATTTGTTTACGTACACATATAATTAAAAATATATAATATCGTACATATGTATGTATTTGAAAGGTGAAATGATAAAACATATTAATTCATAACAAATAAAAACCCAAAACAAAGTTCTTAACTCAGTAGAAAAATTTATAAAATTTGTTATTTAAATCAAAATCATCAAACCTCAATACCTTTTGTCTTTTTGACATATTAATTACTTAAAATAATAATTTTATATTTCGTGCAATTTATACTTGTAGAACCGGTTTCGAATCAAGAAGGGACTTTTTTCTGAAAAAAAATAACATTTATTAACTATATTTAAAGTGTGTTTTATGTTTATTTATTAAATCAGTGGGAAAAAAATAATAAGCTAAATGTATTCAACTTTTGTTAATAATTACAGTGAGTGACAAAACAATGGTTGTGCAGTCTTGATAAATTTAAAACTCAATTAACCAATAGCCATAAATTTTTCACAAAAATTATAAAAGGTTCATAAACAAAATAAATTTTTTATTAAACCCTTTGATAATTTTTATACGTAAGGTTGTAAAAATGCAAATCGATTAAAACTTTTTTGAATTAATTATCTACATTTAAACTCCTTTATTCACCAAAATTACCACAGGGTTTACTAAACTAATTTTAATAATTTGTATAAATAATTTTACTAACTTGTAAAAAATATTTCAAAAAATAGGCATTCAGATAAGAATGATATTATTAATACAACAGATTCACGTGAAATGAAATTGTGTAGTTGTGTTAATTATTTTTAATGTTTAAGATCACCGTACAATATTTTTTTGGAAACCCTACTCCATAAATATTTCTATAAAGTGATAAATAATACAACATTAATTAATTATTAAGTCATTCATAAGTAAAGGTTTTAGAAAGGAAACCTTAAAGTTTTACAACACAACTATAGTTTTACTTTAAACGAAGGAGGCAAAATTGGAAATTGGAAGACGCTAAATTAAATGTTCAGAACGAAAAATGTACGGCTATTAGATATATGGTAAAGCATTAATGTAGGTTTATAAAAAGAAACACGCGTTTAGTTTAATTTTAATGAATTAAACATTTATTGTTTTAAATTTAAGTAACGTCTTTGTGCTTCGTCGTCCAAGCCTATTCTGACTCTTTTCTAAAAAATGTTCGTTGCCCCGTCACAATTCGTTCAAAGACATTTTGTTCGTTACAATCATGTCAATACTCGTCCGTATGAAAACACACAGAGTTGCTAAAAAGAGTGGCCACTTCTAGTCAAGCATCCAGTGCTACCAATTCCCACATTAATGATGAAACAGAAATCATGTCGGGACGTTATTTTATATACTAATTAACATATAAAAAAAAAATTTTTAGAATTTATTTTATTTTTAGAGCACACTTTTATATTCTCACTTACTCTCACTTAAGGTCACTATTTACTTATATTGTGCGATTTATTTACACAAAAATCTGACATAAGGTTTGTTCGACGTAAATCCGGTTAAAGTCCGGTAAAATGAGAGTAAACAAAAAATTCTCTCAGAAAACGATAAATTTACCAAAATTTGCTGGAACGCAAAAAACCACATTTCAAGCCCGAAAAAAAAACGTCAAAATTGTACAGCTGTTGTTTAGAGGTCCAGGTTGATATGCCCCCAGCCGGCTTACCGCCGTCGCCGAATTATTTTGTTCGGATGAACCGCATCAGGCTATCTCGACTAATGGCGTTAAATGCTTCTTACAAACTAGAAATGAGAGGCATATATTTTTCTCATTCTCTTTTAAAACTTCCTAAAATTTTTACAATTAAGAAATTTAAGATTCACTAATTCAAATTTCATTGAATTGTAACATAAATAGGAATTTTCAGTTACATAGTAGTATAATGATAAAGAGTGCTGATGATGAAATCGTAGCTGATTTCGAAAATGCATTCCACTCGGCTAATATCGGGAATAATTTTAGAAAGAATATTCCTAAAAATGGTTACAATTTAATTTAATTTGAATTATAAAATTAAATAAAAAATTAAATGAACTTAAGCCAAAATAAAAATTATTCACATTAAAATTTAATATATTGAGTTATACTACAATATATCCTGGATCAATACTCTTGTTATATGAAATAGTGGAATGTTAAGTTTTTGTAATCGTAAAGACTGCACAATATGATTAAAGCAAAACCTACTTATTTCGTTAAAACACTTGTTTTCCGTTTTTTTTTTTTTTATTTTAATAATTTTTTAAACCAGCCCCAATCTACCGTCGGTAATTTTTGCATTTAGCCGCCACCACGCCGTTTTTCTACCAACAGCTTTGACCTGCTTTTGCTAAAAAAATTGTTCAACAAATTGTTAGTTTTTAAGTTTAATGTTTGTTAAAGTATGTCCAAACAAACACTAGAGTGAAATGCATACATATATTTTATTAGTTATTAAAATTATTCAAATTACAAAAACTCTATTTATATTCTCAGACAAAGTATATTCCATTGTTTACAAAAATAAAAAAATCTTTTCAACCTTTTATATTTTTATAAATTAAAAACAGCTGATTTAGTGATCTGACAGCTTTCCCATTTTACACGCAAAAAAAGTACGGGTAAAGTCTGGTAAAAAGAGAAACACAAATTACTTTCTCTTGAACGTTCTCATTTACTTAATTTACCCAATTTTCAACACAAGAAACGCTTTTTGGTAAAATTGGGAACCCGCGGGTTCCCGCGGTAACGTACGTCTAACAAACCTATAATTTTATCCTATGCATTAAGCACATAGACTACAGCTGGATACGGACTACACGACTACAAATGCCATTGGTTAGAATCGTCGACAGCTACTGATATAAACAAATTAATTTGTTTACTGAAGGTAAAGATACTAAAAGCTGAAAAGTAAGGCAATACAAATCTACTAACTAAACTATTAAAAATACATATTTGCGCGGTGCCATTTAAAAATATTTTCCTTTAATAAAATTAAAATAACTTTTGAAAATATACTAATACCACGTAAAAATTTAAAAACATATGACCTTTTTTGTTTGAAATCTCTTGATTGTAAATGCACTTGAAATATTTTAATTTTGTAGTGTTTTATATGTAAATATTTTAACAATACACAAACAACTTTCTTCGTACCTAAATTGCGAACAATTTCGCAACTTAGCGAAACAATTTTTAGATTATTATTATTATTCTGTTCAATTTATACAGCGCGGAATTTATAAAATTATTTTTATTTTATTTAAAATTTATTTTAAAATATATACATATAAATCATCTCAAAAATTTTAATGTGCTTTAAAAACAATATAAAAAAACATATAAGCAGTTTTTCCTTACTGACATAAAATTTTTATTATCAGGAATTTGTCTCTGAAATTCAAAATTAAATATGTACCTGAGTATTTGAAAATAAGAACTTTTTTTAATTTACCCGACTTTTTGATAGTTTTTAAAAGGTTTTTTACAAAAACTAAAAGTGATTGTATAAAAAAATTATTATCTACACATATTTTAAAGCAGAATCAGTATTTTATGGAAAAAAAATAAACTATTATTTATGCAGTTACTTTCTTCAAACATAATTTAAAAAAATTAAACATTTAACTAATTTAATCTGTCACTCACTGTATTAAAATTCTTCAAGATGTTAATTTCTTTAAAAATGTATGGTGGCCAATGCAAGCAAAAATTTTAATTACAAATTTTTTAGAATAAAAATTGACACCTGGCCTGTTTTGTAAACAGTGGAGATATCACATCACAGACTGTTCACATGTGATTTGTACTTTTTTTTTGTAATATGCGATTTTAATATTTTTCGAAGTAATTAGGATTTTTCGAAGTGTAAGGCAAAAATTTTTTGTACAATATAACATTACTTCAGCTGAAAAGTAGCAGAAATTTCTAAAATAAGAATGTAAACATTTTGCAACTAAATTTGCTACAAAAAAAATACAGGATACAACAAGTTACTTAAGGGAAAATAAATATTTTATTAGAAAGTTCACAACAAAATACTTACTTGCAATAAGCAAGTGATTTGAAATCAGAAGTCACTTAAAGTGTATTCAGACGGCTTGTAATTTACATATGACTTATCAATACTTCCACTGCAATATTGATATTTGTCGTCGGAATCCGTTAAAGCATTACTTGTGTGAAAAAAAATTGCTATTGAAATCCAGCCCAATTACCCAATAACTTTTTAAGAATTGGGCAAATAAACACATCTGCCTCCGTTTATTCCCACATTAAAAAAATCAAAACTTTTAGCCCTAGGATAATTTATACAAGCGTTTGTTACCATCTATAGATACTCTATGTCACTAGGGATATTCGTAAAAAATGTTGGACCAACACAATATTTCGAATTCATTTACCGCCACCACAAATACAATAGACTTGTATATGGGCCAAATCTTGTACTTAAAAATGTACCAATTTCAACTCCCTCAATATTCGTATTAAATTAAAGTGCTTGACAAGTAAAATACAGTAAACTAGATAAAAATTCAAAATTAAAGATAGCGTCAGAAATAATAAATCAAAATGGCGAATTATATTAAATCTGAAATCTAGGCTTAGTGGTTACTATATGTATGTGCACGATGTTTCAGATTCAGTACGTCCGTATATAGTTTTTTAAAAAAATTTTCTATAATGTGGACGTTGACTTAAAGCGTGTTCTATTTTGTCTTACAAAGCAGCTGACATCAACTGTTTTTGTCAAAATGACCTTACTCAAATTTTTCACTAGTTCAAAATAACATTTTTTAATCAATAGTGCATGAAAGGACATTTTTAATGGCTCCCTAAAGCCAAAATAGTTTATCCAAATGCATGCAAAATATTCATCTAAACAAACAAAATCAACTTATGAAACATTTTTTTAGCTTATAAACATACTTTCTATGCACTATTAGATCTATGTATTACAATTAAGTGAAGTTTATCAATATATTCATATAAACACATGATCTCCAATGACATGATAATATTAAAAACATCCATGTTTCACCTAAATTGAACAACTTCACCATGGGTTAAACCCATGCATTCACAACTTCTTTTGTGTCTTTTTTTGCTGCGTACATTTGGCAGCACAACATTAAGCAGACATAAGAATAACAAAATAAAACAAAAAAGTTAGTATTTAGTATTTTTAAATTTGCTTGTTAACTAAAAACCAGAAATTTGCTTTTTATACACATAGCTTAACAAATTTGTGAAGATAATATTGAAATGGAATTTACCGAAACCATTTGACACGTTTTATTTATACCAAGTAAGATCACTATATTCGTCTGTGCCAATTTTGTGTACATATAAAGCACAACATTTATTATTTTGTTAATCGCTATGGAATAATCTCTTTATAATAAAATATGTATTACTTTCTTTGTAGAGGGTAGTTAAATTTTAAGGGCCCATGTTGAAGGTGAACTACACCTAGTCTTTAAATTTGTTTTCTGCATTTCATTTGACATTTCTCAATCTCAAACTTACTCAATTTGATCCGTGGAAAGATACGCAAATAAGCAACGCTTTAAAGTTATTCAGGTTTTTATAAAAATGGGCGTTCAAATCAAAATGCATTTTGTTCACTTCGTAATTCTTTTGATCAACATAATCGTTCAAATTCGGCCACAATCGGGAGAATTGTAAAAAATATTTAAATTTCTGCAAAACAGGTCTGTATAAAATGCTAGAAAATCTGTGAATGCCTTCTTAGTTCGTTGAATGGGAACCATTGCTGTTTTTTGCGATAGTGTGCCAAAATAGCAGTCAACCTCGACTCATCATCATGCCCAACAATTGAGCATCAACATTGTCATTCAAAATTTGGACCATCAGATAGAGGAGTGACGCCAAGGATGGGGGGGGGGGGGTCATTTGGTCGATATTTTGTTAAATACATAATTGAACCATACAAATATTATCATTATAAAAAGAAATGATAATAATTTCTTAAATAATTTGTGTTTTATTTAAAATCAACATCGGCCCTTAAAATTTAACTACCCTTAATAACTTCGTAATTTTAGTGGGGCGTTAAAGTAGGCGTGTCAATAAAGTTTCTGCTAATAAATACAACTTAGGTATTTCAATATGGTCTTTTATTTTCCCAAAAACTTTGTCAATAGAGCAATTACATGAATTTAAGATAAACCGTTATATATGAGGTATGCGTTAAAGTGGGCGTGTCACCTGAACTTTTTGGCACAACAATAACATTGATTAGAAGGATATATGTAGCAAATTTGATCATCATACCTCTAAATTAGGCGGTTTTATGAGCTTTTCAATTTCATTAACGGTAGATAACGTGAAAAGTGGGCGTTATAGTAGGCGTGTCAAAGTTGTTTTCGCTAATGAGTGCAACTTATATGTTTCAATATAGCCCTTTATTAATCCAAAATCTTTATTAATAGAGAAATTATATGAATTTTAGGTAAAACGTTATATGGGAGGTGGGCGTAAAAGTGGTCGTGGCACCTTAACTTTATGGCGGAACAATAATATTGATTAAAAGGATATATGTAGCAAATTTGATCATCATACCTCTAATTTTGGCGGTTTTATAAGCTTTTAAATTTCATTAACGGTAGATAACGTAAAAAGTCGGCGTTATAGTAGGCGTGTCAAAGTTGTTTTTGCTAATGAGTACAACTTAGATGTTTCAATACAGTCCTTTAATTTTCCAAAATCTTTATTTATAGAGAAATTATATGAATTTTAGGTAAAACGTTATACGGGAGGTGGGCGTTAAAGTGGGCGTGGCACATTGATTTTCCGTTACAGAAAAGACTCTCACCAAAAAACAAAGTGTGCAAAATTTCAGAATCGTACATCTAATTTTATCTGTTTTATTAGGTTTTAAATTTAAAGTATACTGAAAATTACACTGCGCGGTATAAATTTTCGTACATTTTTATCTATAACTCCTTTCCTAATGCATAAATGTAAGCATTTTTTGGGGAGAGATATTGTTTTGACTGGAGAAATATATATTCGAAGTTTCATGACTGTGCGTTAATGCGTTTGGACATAATTCCATTTTATTCGATGTTCGAAGAACATGATTTTTCGACCTACTCTTGCTTTACGAGCTATAACTCTCTGCCTAATATTCCGATTTAGCCCATTCTCAATATCAAACAAATTTTGTCTACAAGAAAGATTCTAGCTAAATTTGAGCCCCCTAGCTTTTTCGGTGCGACCTCTATCGTGATTTCAACAGACGGACGGACATAGTCATCAAATCAAACCCTTATTCAGAATATATATACTTTATGGGGTCTTAAATGGATATTTCGATGTGTTACAAACGGAATTACAAAATGATATACCCCCACCATTTTTTTGGTGGCGGTTATAAAAATTATTGAAAAATTAATAACACAAAATCATTTATTGTAAACAAAAAAGGTTATGTCAGACGTAATTACACATGTACGAGTAAAATCAAAAATTATAAAGCATCTGAAAAATTAAAATTTTGACAGACATATGTATGTTTATGGATAACAAAAGTGGCATGTCATATGTAAAATACATTCAGTCTGAAATCAGCTTTAGCTTAGCGATAAAAATCATACTAAAAATCTTTAAAACCACTTTAATAAAAACGAAACTTTGGAACAGAATATATATTTAAAGCTTTTCTTACTTTTCTATACGGTCTTCTTTCAGTTTGGAATTTTATCTTAACAATAAAATCTACAACAACAACAAAAAGAAAAACAAATAGTAACAACTTTTTCAAAGTAAATAATAAATGGGATATTCACTACAGGTAAATTATTATATTATTTACTATTATTATTATTATTATTATTATGATTATTATTATTATTATTATTATTATTATTATTATTATTATTATTATTATTATTATTATTATTATTATTATTATTATTATTATTATTATTATTATATATTATTTTTTACCCTTATTTTGAATTTTGTACGAAATTTAAAACTGAAGGAAGTGAGTTATAGCTCGTAATGCAAGAGTAGATCGAAAAAACCGTCTCCTTCGAACATCGAATAAAATGAAATTGTCTCCAAACGCATTAACGTAGAGTCATGGAACTTCAAATATATATTTCCTGAGTAAAAGCAATATTTTTTCCCGAAAATTGCTTTAATCTATGCATTAGGAAAGGATTTATAGATCAAAGTTACGAAAATGTATACCGCAAATTGTATTTTTCGGTATATATAAAAACAAAAACGTCATAAAACCAACAAAATTAAATGGACAATTCTAAAATTTTGCAAACATTGCTTTTTGGTCAAATGCTTGTAACAAATAAATGTGACACGCCCACTTTTACGCCCACCTTCCATATAACTTTTTACCTCAAATTCATATAATTTCTTTATGAATAAACATTTTGGAATAATAAGGGACTATATTAAAGCATCTATATAAACTATTTTATGCTTTTTAATAAAAAGTTTTTTATTAATTAAAAAAAATTTGTTTTGCTGCGGGATCCCGGGAAATTAAACAAGTAAGAGCACTATATTCGGCTGTGCCGAATCCTTTATAAACACCACCACTTTTCGTTCTCTTGCAGCTAGGGTTTTTTTTCCCAACATTTTTGTTTCCCGGAAATGCGAGATTTATTTTTTAATGTCCCGGGATACCACAGCAAAACAAAAAAAAGTAAATTTGTTTTTAATTTAAAAAGAAAACTTTTTATTAAAAAGCAAAAAATAGTTATATATATATATATAAGTTATATATATATATATAAATATATTACGGCGTAAATTAAAAAAATTAAATTAAAATTCCAAAAACTGATGGACGCCGAATATATGTAGTGTATGAGCAATGAAGATGAAAATATTGTCGTTCCACAAAATCCTTTATAAAAACTTTATTTTTCATCCGATTTTTTTCAAATTACGCTTAAAATGTTGGTAATTAAATAAGCTATTTGGTAAAAAAATAAAACATTCCAGATCTTTACTATAACGTAGAAAAAAAACGAAGTAAATATGAAAAATTTTGAAAAAAAACGTTAAAAATAGGCAAATGAAGCAATGAAGATGAAAATATTGTCGTTCCACAAAATCCTTAATCAAAACTTTATTTTTTATTTTATTTATTTATTTTTTATATTATTTACTATAACGTAGAAAAAAAACGAAGTAAAAATGAAAAATTTTGAAAAAAACGTAAAAAATAGGCAAATTTTGAACTTTGAGGTGCCATAACTCAGCCATTTCTTATCAGATAGAAATTTTCAGCATATCGACGGAAAAGGAATTTAATTACCTTTCTAACGATATGCCACTTATCTTGATCAGACTTTTCAGTTGGGCTCCACAAGGGTTTGAGTGAGACCATACACCGAAAAACACAAAAGTACCGTTATCTAAAAAACGGTAGTTAGAAAAAAAAATTACAACGTTTTTCGTGTTCAGGAGGTCCCAATTAACTTATCTAGGCATGTGGCGTTCTTGGTATTTTTTGGCTGTAAACCAGTGAAATAGATTAAATAAAAAATTATTATTTTATATTAAGACCTACAACTTCATTTCTTTTTTATCTCTAGTAAAACCTTTGTTAATCTAAGTAAATTAAGTTACAGTTAACCCTAAATCAAAGTGAAATTGTATCTCGTCTTTAGTTAAACTATATTATAATTTTGGTTAAGCTATAGGTAAACTTTAAGCAATAGTAAAGTAAAACCTTTGTTAAACTTAAGTTAAGTTACAGTTAACCCTAAGTCAAAGTGAAATTGTATCTTCATCTTTAATTAAACTATATTATAATGTTGGTTAAGCTATACTTAAACTTTGGTTTAACAATAGTTAAGCAATAGTAAAGTAAAACCTTTGTTAAACTTGAGTTGAGATACAGGTAACCCAAAGTCAAAGTGAAATTGTATCTTATCCTTAGTTAAACTATATTATAACTGGTTAAACTATAGTTTAACTTTAGTTTAAAAAAAGTTAAGCAATAGTAAAGGAAAACCTTTGTTAAACTTAAGTTAAGATACATATAACCCTAAGTCAAAGTGAAATTGTATCTCCTCCTTAGTTAAACTATATTATAACTTTGGTTTAACAATAGTTAAGCAATAGTAATGTTTTACTATAATGCCCACTTTTCACGTTATCTACTGTTAATGAATTTAAAAAGCTTACAAAACCGAGAAAATTTGAGGTATGATGATGAAATTTGCTGCAGATATCCTTCTAGTCAATGTCATTTTTATCATTGTTTAGGTGACACGCCCACTTTTACGCCTACCTCCCATATAACGGTTTATCCTAAATTCATATATTTTCTATATGGACAAATTTTTTGGAGGAATAAAGAACTATATTGAAAAATCTCAGTTTTATTTATTAGCAGAAACTACATTCTACTTTAGCGCCCACTTTTATTAAAATACTAAATTTACGAAAACATATTACTAGCATATTTAGGTTATACAAAGAAAGTGATTCATATTTCAGATATTATTTCATAGCGATTACTGTTAATAACAAAATAATACATTTTGTGCTATAAAAGTACGCAAAATTGGTTGGTAGAAAAGATTCGGCACAGCTAAATATAGTGCTTTACTTGTTTTTTCTTTACTTATTTCAAACTTCAGCTGTCAAAGCCCATAGATAAAAAACAATTCTCCATCTTCAATCATTTATTTCAAATGTCAAACTTCAAAAACAATTGAAATCTCTCCGAACTGCGATTATTTGATGAATAAATATGTATGAAAATACTTACTTAAGGCGAATTTGTTACAATTTTAGTTGCCGTAATAAAGTTTAAATAAGAGTCTTATTCTTGTCATTATTATTAATATTTGATTATCATCATATTAACTTAATAATAATTGATTATATGGGTTAAATGCCAAATATTAGTATGTATTTTCAAATATTAATCTAAAATGCAGTGTCTAAGGTTGTGTTTAATAGAAATAATATTTATTATTTAGCCTTGTACTTATATACTTCTTGCAAATATTTAAAGATTTTGAGTGCAAAAAAATTAACATTTTTATTATATAATTTTTTCAATTTCTAATCTAAGTGTGCAATTTATTTAACCATGCTGATAAAAACTTATTTATGTACCTAATGTGCATTATTTATTTGTTAAATACAGATGAAACCAACTAAAGTTAATTAAATATTTCAACAATATGTCGGTACTTATAAACTACTTATTTACTTTATTTGAAGTATGACACATTTTATTTGAAATTCTGGTATTTTATATAAATAATAGTTTTTAATAGCATACAAAGCAATTGTATTTTTACGGTTTTTAGTTAACCTTATACATAACCGGTTTCATAAATTTCAGGCTATTATTATATTTTATTATTAGATTTTTTTAGATATTAATTTGTAAATTCGATAAATTTGTAAAAAAAAAATATATTATTTTTGTATACAATAATATATGTAAATTATTTTGAAATATTACATTTAGGTTATTTGTATATCGTCGGCTTAATATGCAAACCTGCTAAATCTACTTTTTAAGTAAATTGAGATTTTGATGCCGTGTAGTAGAGAAATTTATGCCTCATCGACCAGCATGTAGTTTTTCTTCAATTTAAGTCTTGAAGTGTGTAAAAAGGTTTGATAAGAAAAACTGCTTAATCCTTTCACAGAAAAAAATTTGTAAGAAAAACTGCTAAATCCAGTACATTATTAGTTCAGTGTTTATTACTAACTTCAATTTGTCTTATTTTTTTTTTATTTTTGTAGATTGTATTAATACATGAAAAATATCATAAAATAAACCAACATTATTTTAGGTTTTCCTCTCAAATATAAAATACACATAAGAAGTTATTTTCTTTACTGTAAAATTTGCTAAAAGGGAGTTAGCAGGTTTGCATATTAAGCATATTAATTATTAAATAATTTTTATATGTGTATTTACATATACATACATACGTTTGAAAAATATTAAAATTTATAAGAGTTATATTATCATGTTGTAAAAACACCTTGCTATGAGAGATTTCCGCAGTTTGGCTTTTGTGTTAAAATTAAATCATTTTGCAGAAAACCGTAATATAAAAGGAGTACCTGTACTGTAATTATGAGCGTTAATAAATTGTGTGCAAAAATTTTTTAATAAAAGCTTAAATGTGTGCACGCAACCTACAAAGGGGTCAAGGTTATTTAGAACGTTACATCTTTAAGTTTGTAATGGATGTTGCACTACTACATACTTACCTTGTATGGGTATAGTTTTTGTTGCATATTTAAGTTACCTAAGGCGTGGCTGAGAAATTAAAAAAAAAAACAATTATCTGTAAAATTAAAGTGATACAATAAGTAAGAGAGCTGTATTCGCTCGTGCCGAATCTGGTTATACCCTTCACCATAATATACATGGGTATAATGACCATATAATGATAAAGCATAGCTTAGATTCCATATTTAGACACAATTTTGATTTGTTATACGAAATTTTGTTTTAGTATTTCCGACGTCATCTTTGATTTTTAATTTTTTCATAGTTAACTGTTTTATTTGATAACGTTATTGATTGGGTTTCTTATAGTTTACTGTATTATACTAGTCACGCCATTTCAATGTTGTAAGGGTTAAAGGGGACAAAGCCATAATTACTATATTTGACCCATCCGGCTTTTTATTGCAGTCACCATCGTTTTTTATAGCTAATTGTATTCTAATGGTGAGTTCTTTTATTAGACACAAATATTGAGTGGGTTAAAGGGGCACATTTTTTAATACATTGCCATCGTTTTTTCTTTATAGTTAATTGCATTGCAATGGTGAAGCCCTTTTATTAGATACCAATATTGTGGGGTTAAAAGGGGTACATTTTTTTAATACTAGATTTGACCCATATATAAATTTATAAATTTATAGCGTATAAAATTCTACTTGTCAAGCCCATTCATACTCGCATTAGCCTTCTCGGTTGTATAGAAGCTGACAAAACCGTTTGTAATTTTACTAAACACCCCTGAAGCATACAATTGCTATGGTGCCTTATGTCTCAAACTGATCACTCTAATTCGCTAGTTTTTTTCGAAGGAATAATTTTTGAGACTGTAATTTGGTGTCTTTATCGTATCCAAAAATTACTTAGGAGCATAAGAAACGTAATATATTAAAAAATCCAAATCCGGTTTTTTTCAATTTCTCACATATAAATACTAGCTAATATTTATTGACAGCTTTTGTTTCCGAAATCTGTTTTTCTACCCTTCACCAGTGGTGTTAGAGTATACATATCGCCGTTCGTAAATTAATGTGTTCTATATGTATAGATTTTATATGTCACATAGAATTCAATAATTTACGAACGACGATATATCTGTGGCATAAAAGAATAGCTTAAGTCTACATAAATATTAACACATACAGGCGAATTTTCCACTATTTCGTACAACGTTACAAGAAGTTATAGCGTAGTAACCTATGGTCTATATTTTTTTAACAAACAATATCATTTGGAATAATAACTTATCTTAACTTATAGTTTTACTAATTATAGGTTAACCGATATGCTTTTCAATTAATATACGATAAAATTCGTATTCTAAAAAAAATTAAATTTATAAAAATCATCACAAAAATTTAAAAGTGCTTTCCTGAAAATCAATAAAAACAGACACAATAAAATACATATTTTCTGAAAGCTTATGAATAGAGAAGCGTTGAGCAATGTCCATCCGTGTTTGTTGGGTAAAATTAACTTTTACAAGCAACCACTTTATTTTTCAGACCTCTTTGTATAAATTAAACACATTCGCTACATAACTTTCAAAGATATGAGCAAATAAACAAGACTGCCTCTATATTTTCCGATATTTTTAACACAAAATTTAACATATTCCAGTCCAGTTGTTACTATTTACAGATATATTATGACTTTAACGATATTCATAAAAAATGTTGGATAAATCGCTCACTCGTTTAAGTTATAGGCAAAAATTTTTTGAAAAAATATATAATTTTTTAAAGCTTCTAAATAATTTTTGGGCTCACTAAAGACACCAAATTACATGCTGTATACTCGAAAATAATTTCTGGAGAAAAATCACAAATTCGTTTGAAACTATACAAGATATAAGAACCAAAATAAAACTGCTTCGTTGTTTTTCTTAAATTTATTAATAAAAATCCGTTTTTTTTTCAGTTTAGAGGCACCTGTTGGTTGGTATTTTATGTTACGAACAGTTTTGGCCCTGTGAGGTTTCCGGCTAGCCTGTTCATGGCGATAGCACAGGAGGGTTCCAAACCTCTCACTGGCCACGCATCCGCTCATAAAACTAACAGAAAAATATAACAAAAACTAATACATCAAATTCTATAACAAACTCCACCACACAAAGAATTCACGAGAGTCAGGTGTTTACTCACATTTTGCCCACCCAACCATGTCACAGCAGCATCCGCTGTAAAATTTCTCTTCAACCCAAAAATCTACATGACCTTATTCTTATCACTCTTGGTATCAAAAAAAGAGCTTGACTCGCCAAACGCAATACACTATTTAAAGTTTTAAAC
Organism: Phyto melanocephala; assembly: GCA_941918925.1. Lineage (NCBI taxonomy): Eukaryota > Metazoa > Arthropoda > Insecta > Diptera > Rhinophoridae > Phyto > Phyto melanocephala. The sequence continues at coordinate 106,001,642 of OW799235.1, read as the reverse complement.
AATCGATGAACGTCACTACAAAATAGAGTATAATAAATTTAAATCAAATCTCCTTCAATATTGATATTAAATAAAAGGGCTTAACCAATAGAATATGGCAAACAATAAAAAAGTTAAAATCCAAGATAGCATACTAAACAAAATTGCGGATATATGGGTCAAATAGAGTAATTACGGATTTTTCCTCTTCAACACCCTCAATTTTGGCATCAAATGAATGTACTTGACCAGTAAAAAACAATAAACTGTAAAAAAACATTAAAATCCTATATGGCGTCTAAAATAAAATGGCGGACATTTTCTTAAATCAAATTAAAGAGCTTGACTAGTAGAATACAGTTATCTACTTATGTGAATATTCAAAATCAAAAATGGCGTCGGCAATAATAAATCAAAATATGTTGCTTATAATGTGCTCATTACACCTACGTACATAATAGTGAAGGGTATTAAAAGAATCGATAAGGCTGAATATAGCTCTCTTAGATGTTATTACATTTGTTTGTTTACACTAATCCGATAAGATTCTTAATCCCTTTTTAAGCCAAATATTAGTAATTGGTAACGGAGATTAAACGTGTAATATTATACATAATATATTGTGCATATGTTTTGCAATATTTGTATGCGACAGCAATGCTTCAATATTAGTTTTGTTAAAAAATAAAAATTTTGTCGACACATTCTTATAGATAGAGGGGATTTATTGACAATTTTCATTAAATAATGATTTATCGTAATTCTCTCATAAATAGAAAATTTATAATTTGCAACAACAAATTTATCAAAAAATAACTAGTTTTCAGTAAAATTATTTCATATCAAAATTATTGCATTTTAAGTTAATCATACTGTTGTAGAAATATACAGTGCTCATTTACAACAATGAGAAACATATTGTCATATGCAGTGGTGGTCAGCTAATTAGTCCACCCAACACACTTTTAAAATTTTTATCATCATGGGTGTGAAAGTATTAGCGTTTGAGTCGAATAAGTGACATCCATTTGTATCTTTTTTTTTTGGGTAAACCTTGCCATCAAACTACAGAGGGTTAATATAAGCATTTAAACGCGATCGAAGTATTTATTAGAATTTTTTTTACAATCTATACATCAAAAACAAAAATCAAATCAATCAATTGATTTTAATTGTAGCCGATTTATAATAAATTTATATAAAAAAATTTTCTGTGTATTAAATATTTTTTTAAAAAAATTTTTAGAAATGTATGTAGTCAACGATCATATGAGTTTTATAAATATGCACCAATGTGCTTTATAAAGGAGCTTTTATCTGTATATAATAAGATATTTTTACATGAGACTATCCCCTCCACCTTCTGCGAATCCATACTAATACCTCTGCATAAAAAGGGTGATCCAAATATAGCTGCCAATTATCGTGGATTATCGCTTATTAATACAAGCTGCAAAATATTCAATTCTATTTTACTGAACAGAATTAGTGAATGGATTGATCAAAATAATATTTTAAACGAATACCAAGCTGGTTTCAGAAAGAACTATTCAACTGTAGACAACATATTCAACTTCGTCAACATCGTTAGTTTAAACAAGCAGACTGGGAAAAATATTTATGCTTTCTTTGTAGATTTTTCGAGCGCTTTTGACACGATTCCAAGAAATAGCCTATTTTACAAACTCTCTTGTATTGGATTGTCATCTAAAATAATTAGAGTATTACAAAACTCGTACAGAAATACCACTAGTCGCGTATGGGATGGCAGCTCCTTATCGGATCCATTTTCTTTTAACATTGGTGTAAAGCAAGGTTGCATTTTGAGCCCACTTTTGTTTTCACTATATGTAGATGACCTGGTAAATGTTCTACCCGGGGGGGTTACCGTTGCCAACACTACTGTCAAAATCTTACTTTATGCCGACGATATAGTTATATTATCTGACTCACCATTTGGACTCCAAAAAATGATTGATGCTTTGTATAATTACTGCGTAACATGGAAATTAAAAGTAAATATTAGCAAATCTAAAATTATGGTAATGCGATCTGGTCCAAGAATCTCTAGTCGTTTAGCATTTAAATATGGTAATGATGACATTGAGATAGTAAATAGTTATAAATATTTGGGATTTGATATAACCTACAATCTATCTGTTAATACTTATTTAAAAAATAAATTAGTTACATCGAAATTAGCTATTAATACAACATGGACAAAATATATAAATAATCCGAATATCTCAAATAAAAACAAACTCAAAATTTTCTATGCTGCTTCCCGTTCCATAATGTTGTATGGTGCACAGGTCTGGGGTTTTATAAAATACGAGTTGGTTGAAAAATTGTTCAGATTCTTCATTAAAAAAATGCTATACCTCCCAACTACCACTCCAAACTATATGCTATATCTTGAAACCGGACTGGATTCTCTTTACTCTACAACATTAAAACTTCACCTCTGCTATTTAAATAAAGTTTTCGGAATGAGTTCGAATAGACTACCACGCATCCTTGCTGAAGCTGTTTTATCGCAAAACATTTTCTGGGCTAAAGAATGGAATAATTTGTGTCAAAATTTGCATCTGACTCTCCCTAACAATCGGCCACTTTGCACGCAGTGGAAAACCGTTATTCATTTATTAAAAACAAAAGAACGTGATGACAATATTTTGCAAGCTATGAATTCTCAACATCACGATATGTATTCGCAACTTAATTATAATTTTACCCCATTATCTTCCAATCTTTCTTCACGTGCTACCTGTTTACTTATAAAGGCAAGAGGGGGATTACTGAACTTGAACGGCAAACCATTTAGTAATAACACAACTACTTTATGCACAATATGCAACTTGAATCAAGTTGAGGACACTTTCCACTTTTTGGGTGTCTGTCCAATTTATAATAATCTAAGAAAAACATTATTTAATAAAACAAATTTATGTATAAATGAAATAATTGATATCCTTAATGGCAATAATTTTTACACACTTTACAAGTATATTGAATTATCCTTAAAATACCGTAACTTAATTATAAATGAGTATGATGTATAATCCTAGATTTATTGGAAACTTCATAATATTGTAATACTTTGTAATATATATACAAACTGAATAAAAATTTGTCTTTTGTCAATCTGGCTCACAACAACTATGTTATGCCATATATAGATTTATAACTTTAATAATGAATTTGTAAACTTATAGTATAATTATAAAAGAAAATGTTATAAACATCTATTAATAAATAATAATAATAATAATAATAATAGTCAACGATCTGCAATACAAAACACCACTTTCTATAATTTTTGTCTGTCTGTCTGTCTGTCTGTCTGTCTTCCTGAACTCAATTTTCTCAAAAACTATTGGATGAATTTTTATAAAATTTGGTTTGATACCTGAATCAAGATAAAAAGTTCTTTTTTCATAATTTTAAACAGAATATAAAAAATAAAAAACTAAAAATTAAATGATATTTACTATGGTACAAGAAAGTTGATAAGAAATAAATGCATACACAAGCACAGTAGAAGAATGCATACATATAAAAGAAATTGCATTAGTAATAGTAAGTTATCAATTTTTAACTAACAATGATATCAAAATTTATTCTTAAAAAATACAATACAAACATAATTTTGAGGCTAGTTTATAAATAATTTTATTGTACATATTCCAAATTTACTTAGAAAGTTTCAAATGAATTATTTTACCACCACTGTATAATATTGCTAGTACATTGTAGCTAATATTAGTATTTTATGTTTTTTCACTCAAATCAGTGTAAAAATATCATATTATTTCCTTATAAATACAATAGTATTTCCAACACCAAAAGCAATACAACTAAACGTTAAGGAACATTTTATATAAACAATTAAACATTTTAAGAATTACAGCTTCATTTTTCAAGTGCCTTTTTGACTTTTAACAAGTAAGAGCACTATATTCGGCTGTGCCGAATCTTTTATACCCACCACCAATTTTGTGTACATTTAAAGCACAATATTTATTATTTTGTTTATCGCTATGGAATGATCTCTTTATAATAAAATATGTATCACTTTCTTTGTTCAGGGTGGTTAAATTTTAAGGGCCCATGTTGAAGGTGAACTACACCTAGTCTTTAAATTTGTTTTCTGCATTTCACTTGACATTTCTCAATCTCAAGCTTACTCAATTTGATCCGTGGAAAAATACGCAAATGAGCAACGCTTTAAAGTTTTTCAGGTTTTGTATAAAAATGGGCGTTCAAATCAAAATGCATTTTGTGCACTTCGTAATTATTTTGATCAACATAATCGTTCAAATTCGTCCACAATCGGGAGAATTGTAAAAAATATTTAAATTTCTGCAAAACAGGTCTGTATAAAATGTTAGAAAATCTGTGAATGCCTTCTTAGTTCGTTGAATGGGAACCATTGCTGTTTTTTTTTTTGATAGTGTGACAAAAGAGCAGTCAACCTCGACTCATCATCATTCCCAACAATTGAGCATCAACATTGTCATTGAAAATTTGGACCATCAGATAGAGGAGTGGTGCCAAGGATGTGGGGGGGTGTGGCATCTGGCCGATATTTTGTTAAATACATAATTGAACCATACAAATATTATAATTACAAAGGAAATAATAATAATATCCTAAATAATTTGTGTTTTATTTAAATTCAACATCGGCCGTTAAAATTTAACCACGCTTTATAACTTCGATATGCTACTAAAATGCTTTTGTAAATGTAGTCTTTCAATGAAAGTGGGCGTTAAAGTAGGAGTGTCAATAAAGTTTCTGCTAATATATACAACTTAGATATTTCAATATAGTCCTTTATTTTCCCAAAATCTTTGTCAATAGAGAAATTCCATGAATTTAAGATAAACAGTTATATGGGAGGTAGGCGTTAAAGTGGACGTGTCGCCTAAGCTTTTTGGGACAACAATTACATTGATTAGAAGGATATATTTAGCAAATTTCAATACCAAACAAACCTTGTCTATAAGAAAGATTCTGGCAAAATTTGAGCCCCCTAGCTTTTTCGGTGCGACCTCTATCGTGCTTTCAACAGACGGACGGACATAGCTAGATCGTCATCAAATCAAACCCTGATTAAGAATATATATACTTTAAGGGGTCTAAAATGGATATTTCGATGTGTTACAAACGGAATGACAAAATGAATATACCCCCACCATTTTTTTGGTGGCGGGTATAAAAAAGAGGGTAAAAATGTATGATTAATTTTTGTAATAAAAAAACATTTTCTAGTGCTTGGGCAAGTGCTTAAAAAAAGTAAATACATTTTAACAATGTAAAATTCAATAAAAATATAATTTAGAAATCTTGAACAAATTAAGAGTATTACAAACAAGTTAATAATTATAAATGAGAAAACTTTACGTGTTATGAAATCATACTTTTAAAAACTATAAACTTGTTATAAATAAGTCATAAAATATTGAAGCAATAAAAGTCATATGTCTTTAAATGTTTTATTAAACTAAATTTATAATATTTTATTACTACATTAATAGTAATTCATTTTATATAGAATATTTATCTTTATTTTCATATAAGGAATCAATTCATATTATTTTTCTTGTACAAAATTTAACTAAAATATTTTTTTTTTCTCCTGAATTTTTTTATTTTTTAAGATACGAGGTTGAGGAAGTATGGCATCGAAATGTAAAAAATTCAAACAAATATATGATATAAAAAAATATTATATAAATATTATTTTGGGAGCACAGTGACGTTTTGAACATTGAACTTAGATAGCAAAAAAGTGAAACTATCACAAAAAGAACATTTTTTGTCCTAAAACTAATACTGACTGATTTAGGGTTAAATTTATCTTCAAACTCCGTGCAGAAACGTCTTTTTGTGAAATTAAATTAATTTTCAAAGCAAAAAATAAAACTTAATAAATAATCATTAATTTTTACGCAAAAAGTAAAAATTGAAAATTAACCTATTTTCCAAACAAAAAGTAAAAATTTAATATTAATTTTTATTAATATTGATTTTTTATAATAAAATTTCAACAAATAAAAATTAAGGCTGGCAAAGGTAGTCCGCGTAACAACGATTATGTTGGTGAACTTATGTTTCTTGTTTGACATTTACAAAATAATCATTATTTGCGATCGCTGACAAAAATAGTGTCAATAGTACAATACGAATTATATAGATACATATGTATATACTTACTTATTTATCCACAGAAAAAGCAACAAATCATATAGTGTATTTATTTGTTTATTTTTGTGTTTTTTTCACCTACTCTTGTGTGAATCTCATTACAGAACTCTGAAACGGGTGAACTAATCTATATACAGACAGATACCGCCAACGTTAATGAGCCCAGTTATGATGCTGAAACTGGAGAGCCTATTATTGGTAAAGTCAATGTGCGCTACATGAAACAAAAGCACTTTCAAATTCCCAAAAAACTATTGCGCGGTTCGATATGTGAGGAATTTGAAAAGGAAATGTTGGGTAAAAATGAGGAAATTTATCAGGAACCATACTGCAAAATAACAAAAGTATTCAAATCAATGGCTGAGAAAACGGAAGCAACGGAAAAACCAAAAAAACATCTATATGAAAGAGATGACTATATGAACATGGAGGGGGTTTCAAATGTAATACGCATATTTAAATATTTAACTTTAACTTATCTAATTAGATAATTTTATAAAATTATAAAGTAATTATTAATATATATTTATTTTTTTAAGGACATAATTTTGGGATACAATAAATCTAATTACCGCATTCTGCTATTGCCCACCTTCTTATTCTTTAACATCTATGCCGCCATGATAATAATGATTTTGGAAACGTTTTTACATTTTTGGGCCCACCTAAAGAATGGTTTAAATATGGATAAGAATTTTTATTATCGCAGTCCGTTGCACGTAGTAACGTCACAGTTTTGTGCTAAATGCCGCTCAGAATCGGAAGCAGATACCAGCATATTTCTGGCCTTAAATAAACAAATGCGAACTGCTCGTCAGTCCAAGACATTACAGGATGTAACCAAGGCTATTGGTTGACAGTTCAGCATACGATCATGTTAAATAATATGAATATAATAACATTTTTTTTGTTTTTCATTTGTATTATGTATATTACTGTATAATATTAAATTAAACTGGTTTTAATTCGAAAAGCAAATTTTAAAAATGCACGGTAAAATGATATAACTTTCTTTGTATTTTGCGCTATACAATATTAAGCATAATCTAGATGGTATAGGGTGATCAATTATTCGACATTTTTAAGAAACCGGTTTTCAAATAGTTTAAAAATTAGAATTTAAAAAAAACCGGTTGCTTTTTTAAAAATTTAGAAAAACCCGGTTAACCGGTCGAATACATAAAATATAATTTTTTCTTGTACCCATGACAGAAATATAATATAGTTATAAACTAGTTTGTTCTATGGTTTGATTGCATTTTAAGTTGACACACATTCAATGGCATTAATATTAAATACCGTTTTTTTAAATAAAGATGTTAAAGGACAGACACTATTTACCTAATAGTGACCGAAAAGTTAAGTTTATGCTTCAATTTGCTTTAACTTTTAAGGTTAGATTTATAAATTTAAAAATGCCATTGTTTTTCTACATGAAACAATATATGTAAATAAATCATTAAAATTTTATTTCGTTTTGTAAATAAAATGTATAAATTTGTTAAAAGTAATCGGTTTTTGCTCTGGTACTGCCATATTAGAAATACAAACTTTGTTACAAGCAGGTTGTAATAATGAATAATATTAAAAAATCACTTTACTGCTCACGGTAGTCAAATTTACCTTTTATTAACATTAACTTTATAGACAAGTTGTAATAATGACCCTTTGTGTCATATGTTATCAGAGATAATAGATAAGCTATGGGTAGTCTTTAGTACAAGTCGCTAGATTTCGTAAATGCAAGATATTATGAAATCCGAAAAAAGGGTCAAAAAGTATTGCAAAGTACTATAACTTGGTCAAAAAACTTAACTGAACAGCAAATTATAAGCGCAACAATGTTTAAAATACCTGCTCTCCATTTAAAATAAATAATATTTAAACATAAAACTAAAAATGAAAAAAACGGCTTTTGCGAGTAAAAAAACCGGTGTATTCGACATTCGAAAAATTAACATTTAGAAAAAACCGCCAGCTGAAAGTGTAAAAAACCGGGTTTTCCAGCGGTTGTAAAACCGAATCGATCACCCTGAATAAACATACATATAAATGCTAACACTCATTTGCTTTAAAAAAATTTAAGTGTTAAACAAATTTTAATTTATTTTAAATTTCATACCAAGAATCCACGAATTACGTTCACCGTACACAGGAAGGTTTGTTCTTACTCGGCTGGTATTCAAAATTTAGAAATCATATCCAGAGTCTGGATGTCTGACATCTACATATAAAGGGTGTTTTTTATAGAGTTATACATTTTAAAATGGAATAAAACAAAGATGAATTTTTTAAATTACAAATAAAACTTACTTCATTCGAAATATAATCTTTTAGCATTATAATTTAAATATGACTTCTGGCATACATATGTAAGCCTTCTTTCTTTAATCGAACATTTTATAATGCATTTATTTTTTACAATCAAAAACTTAAGCGACTAAAATAAATGCAAACTTCATATTCATACATAAAAAGCGAACAAGTATAATTATTATATAAAACTTAAAAATAAAGTAAGTATAATTTATATATACTTTTTAAAAATAAATAACCGTTATTAAATTTATACAAATGTATATTTCAAAAAACATACCGCAATGATATAAATAAAAATAAGGTCGAGACGATACATTAATATAAGAGTAAAATAGATGTAGCTTATTACCTAGGACTCAAGAAAACGTGTGCAGGCAAAACTTACAACATTACCCTGTAAGCATTATTATTATCGCACCGCTACACATATGACTAAGTAAAATTCATGAATGAAAATCGTATTTCTCATGAATTTCAAACAGAACCATGATTTTCAAAAGAAATTTGCATAATTACGAAGCGTCAGTCAACTTGACAGCTGACAATATGGCCGCCAGTTAAAAAGGTGTTCAACTTAAAATTATCTGCCTTTAATAAAAACACCCGGTATTATGCACATCTTATGATCACAAATCTAAGTATAATAAAAAAGTTAGCAATTCAATTCTTGATATTTACAATCATTGCTATAATTTACAAACTTTGCTCAAGAAACCTTTTCTGTAGTAGTACAAATGTTGAGAACCTTTGCAGGTACCGAATGTTTTAATAGGCGCCTTCTACACATCCTATGAATTCAGAAAAACCAGCTTGTTCATGAAAAGATCGTTTGCACTTAATTTTTTATCTTCCAACATTTTTTTAAACTTAATCCAATTATTTACAATTGTGGCATTTATCGCTTCCAAAACTTCTAATGATATGTTACCAATCGTAGACTGAACCAATGACAAATTAAAGTCATTAGCAAGTCTTGGTTGATATGATTCTTGGCGTAATTGCAGACTTTCGCATGTTTTAGTTTTTGACTAATTTGTTCCAGGTCACAAAGATATTAACGTTCTGTCGTAATATCTTCCAATGCATATTTATCTCTATTATTTCATTACTTGAACTTGAAAAATAACATTCAGTACTCGTCATTTTTGGATTTTTCCTTTAAATCTTTTTAAAAATTTGCAATTAGTCAAATATAAGGGAAAATTTAGGAACTAAGTGTCGATTAAAACGACAACGCCAAGGGAAATAGGGCCGATTATTTTTGCCTAATGAAATATTGACAAATTTTTAGGTGAAATTTTTGATAGCTTCATATCTATTAAAATATGTTATCGGTTAATATACATACTTATATTTAAATATAAAAACTGGGAATTTTTAAAATTGATATGGAAAAACATTAAAGATATTTTTTTATACCGTTCACCTGTGGTGCACTATGGTATATATATATAGCTTTGTCATTCCGTTTGTAATTTCTACAATTTTAATTTCCAACCCCATAAAGTATATATTTTCTGAAAGCTTATGAATAGAGGAGTCCATTAAGCCATGTCCGTGTGTTCGTCTGTCCGTGTGTTGGTTGAAAACTTTAAGAAGCAACGAAGTGTAGATATATTGTGACTCTAGAGATTTTCGTTAGATATTTTGGATAAAGCATGCTCTAATCGGTAAAGTTATAGACAAAAAGTTTTTTTTGAACAATATATATACTCCAAAAATTTACAAACTAAAATCAATTTTTTCAGCTTCTAGACAACCGAGAGATTCAATATTGGTATCATCTGAAAGGACTTAACTAGCGCAATATAAGCACTATAAAAAAATTTTAATTCATGCTTGCCCCCACTGCGGACAATAAATTTGTATATGGGCCAAATCTGGTATTTTAGGATGCAACTACTTGAACCCCCTTAATATTAGTATCAAATAAAAGGGCTTGACCAGTAGAATACAGTAAATTATCAAAAAAATATAAATCCAAGATGGCGTCTAAAAGAAAAATGCCGTATAACATGAAATATAGGTTAAGCTACGATGTGGGGTTTTACCTATGTACATGATGGTAAAGGGTATTATAGATTTATATATAATGACTAAAATTATTTTTCTTATCTTTTCATTTTCTGAGTTGATTAAGCTAAAATTTGATCTTGGCTGAGATAAGATTATAGACGAAAATTATAAATGTATAAAAAGAAATAAATACACCACTTTTCATTGAAATTGAGAAAATTCCAATTGTAATTAAGAATTTCAATTTGAAATTGAGAAAATTCCAAATGAAATTATGAACTTCAATTTGAAATTGAGAAAATTCCAAATAAAAATGAGAATTTCAAATTGTTATTGCGAAAATTCCAAATGAAAATGAGAAATTTTAATTTGAAATTGAGAAATTTCCAAATGAAATTGAGAAAAAATATATATGTGCATATATAAGTACATATGTATTTAAAAATCAATAGTTTTTCTTTTTTTGTAAATTTGAAATATACATATGTATATGTACATTGTGTTATTCTAATGGACAGTCGTAGAGGTTCGCTTAGAGCTGACAGCGCAAATGAGTTGGTCTTGATAGGTGGGAAGGGTTAGGGTTGAGTTATCGGAGCTTGTTTTGGTTTTTGACAATGCTGCCTGCCACAATCGCCTACAATTTATTTTTAAAAACACTCCAGCCACACTTTTACGATTGACCCGCTACTCACCAATGCATAACCCATTTGAAAGTATTTGGTCGAAAATCAAAAGTAATGTTAAAGCAAATATGAATGTACGGAACGTAAGTCCTCCAAATGTAGGAGAGCAGAGGCTTGCCTTTTAAGAAGAGGTTATTAATGCTTCAAAGACATGTATTACGGCTGCAGTTTGCATTGCAACATTGTAAAAAAATTGTTTACAAGGCAAAGTAATATTGTATTAAATGTTTACAAAGCATCACAACTAAAAACCATGCAATAAATTGACAAATAATGCGCACTAAAAAGCATTGTCATGCAATAATGAGTTTCACGAGTCTGCATTGGTTCTTTTTTGTTTTTTTACTACACAATAATAATGTGTTATCAAAAATTAAATTAAATTTTTATATATAATTATATTTTCTCATTTTCACAATTTCATTTAAAATTTTCTTAATTTTGTTTGAAATATTCTCAATTTCAATTAAAATTTCTCAATTTCATTTGGAATTTTGTCAATTACAATTTGAAATTCTCATTTTCATTTGGAATTTTCTTAATTCTAAATTCAAATTATTAATTTCATTTGGAATTTTCTCAATTTCAATTGGAATTTTCTCAATTTCATTTGGAATTTTCTCCATTTCAATGTAGTTCTTCGCTATTTCCTCAGTAATTTTTATTTTCTAAAAAAAATTGAAAAACAAGTTTTCATAAATTTGACGAAAAATTATTTTGAAATTTAAAAAAGTGAACTTGAGTATAGAATAAATAGTAAGAAATGCGCTGGTGAAGTAGTCAATATATTGCTAGTAATTTAATTATCGCAAAAATGTACAATTTTATTAAAATTTATTTTTAAATAGAAAATGGAATGTTTAAATAATATTTAGTTTATTTATATTATCTGTGGACTTTTGACAAAACAACAAAATGTAAAAGTAAGAACTTTAAGACGCTTTGATTGTCACAGTGCACAAAATTCTATTTAGGTTTTATTAATCCGTGTATAGCTTCGGGTTATATGATGCGAAATATCGCAACAAAAATAATCAGCTTCAATTTAATTCTAATTTGATTTGTTGTGTGTTTTTTCTCTACTAAAATATTTGTTAAATCGAAGTAAGTTTTTTGTCATAAGGCCATAATGCCACTAATATGCATATAACCTTAGGCTCACATTATACAACCGATTTTAAAAAGAATATATAAATATATATGTATATACCATTTGAAAGAAATTTTCTTGCAGATGTGCAGAATCTAGATGTATCGGTTTAATATTTTATGATTTAGAGGCGTTTAAAGTTGCTACTAACACATAAACAAACCGCATGTACATATGTAACAAAACAAACAAAAAACAAAATAATGCGTATCGATACAATTGGTTTTTGTAAATATTGCTTTATATGTATGGTAGAAAAAACAAAACTGTGTGACAATTAGTGTAACAATTTGAACTCCCGTTTTTTGGAATAACATTACACTTTGTGGGGACCAGCAAAGCGGTCCGGTTTTAGCTAGAAATAGACTTGGGTTCTACGCCCTTTAACTTTTATTTTTTGCACACAATTAGTTTATTTCACTTCTTTTTATATTACAAATATAAGTTACATTACTTTTAACCAAACTTGATTTATTTATTTATTAAACTTTAGATATTGTTAATCAAAAAACAATTATTAAAATAAATGCAAACAATTATCACTCGTTGTTAAAGTTTATATATACATATGTAAAAATTTAAACACTGCAAGACCCAATACTTATTAAGACTTAAGTAATTAAAATCAAATTTAAAAAAATCAGTTTCATGTAAATTTTTATAGTTTTACAACGGCAAACAGTATTAGTCCATTTTGTTTATTTTTGTTGCAAACGTACAAAATTAGACATCAATTTGGGACATTTTCTTAACATTGGGGGAAACGTGAAATTTAGCACCAGTACAGGCAACAATATCATCAACGGTAAAACCTTCAGCGATTTCAATAAGTGTAAGACCAACTCCTTTTTCAACTTGGAAAACAGCCTGAAAAGTAATCAAGTAAAAATAATATTCTTAAACAAATTTTCAACTAATTTAAATGCACACCTTTTCAGAAATAATTAAATCAACAACATTTTTGCCAGTCAATGGCAAAGAGCAATTGTCCAGAATTTTAGGAGAACCATCGCGAGCATTGTGTTCCATTGTAACAACAACCTTAGTACCAGGAGCAGCTACTAAATCCATAGCACCACCCATACCCTTAACAAGTTTACCCTGGAAAGTTGAATTAATTAAAAAAATAAATAAATATATAATTTTGGAAACGTTTTTTCACAACTTACTGGAATCATCCAGTTGGCCAAATCACCTGTAGCTGAAACTTGCATGGCACCCAAAACAGTTAAATCCATATGGCCACCGCGGATCATGGCAAAACTATCATCGGAACCGAAGAAAGCAGCACCAGGTACAATAGTAACTGTTTCCTTTCCGGCATTAATCAAATCAGGATCAACTTGATCCTTAGTGGGGAAGGGACCCAAGCCCAAGATTCCATTTTCAGATTGCAACATAACATTCATGCCCTTAGGTAGGTAGTTAGAGGCAAGTACTGGCATACCAATGCCCAAATTCGCGTACATACCATCACGAAATTCCAAGGCTACACGTTTTGCAATACGTTCACGTACGGCTTGGGCAGGCGTGGGATCAACTTTCTTCTTGGAGACAGTATCAGTAATACGTATCTTTTCAATACGTTTTTCATAATTGGTACCCTTAAAGATGCGCTTAACATAAATGCCAGGAATATGAACTTCATCGGGATTGATAGCACCAACTGGTACAATTTCTTCGACTTCTGCAATGGTAATTTTAGCAGCACGGCACATAGCAGAATTGAAATTACGAGCAGCCTTATTAAATACTAACAAAAAAACTGAAATTTTTAATTTAATATTCGTTAAGTTTGTTTTGTTACACCCACCTAAATTGCCGTATAGATCAGCTTTTTGTGCCTTCACAATTGCAAAATCGGCAGACATAGCCTCTTCCATAACATAATTTTTACCATTAAATTGTTGTACAATTTTTGGTTTGCTAGCAATTTCAACTTTACCATCTTTGCTGTATTTTATTGGAGCACCACCAGTTTGTATCAAGGTACCGTAACCGGTAGGTGTAAAAAATGCTGGTACACCCGCACCGGCAGCTCTTATCTTCTCAGCTAAGGTACCTTGAGGTGTCAATTCAACAGCCAATTCACCGGACAAGTATTGATTCGCCAATTCAGCATTTTCCCCCACATATGAAACAATCATTTTACTCAATTGCCGAGATTTCAATAGAATACCCAAACCAGCATCGTCAACACCTAAAGGAAGAAAATGTTTTATTAATTTGTTGTTTTGAGTTGCTTACAAAACAATAATTTTTTATTACTTTTAAGTAAGTGTATAAATGGTAAAAGCGCTTACTTAAAATGGAAAGGTATTTCACATTAATTTAAGACAATATGAAAAAAAACAAGTAAGAGCACTATATTCGGCTGTGCCGAATCTTTTATACCCACCACCGATTTTGTGTACATTTAAAGCACAATATTTATTATTTTGTTTATCGCTATGGAATGATCTCTTTATAATAAAATATGTATCACTTTCTTTGTAGAAGGTGGTTAAATTTTAAGGGCCCATGTTGAAGGTGAACTACACCTAGTCTTTAAATTTGTTTTCTGCATTTCACTTGACATTTCTCAATCTCAAACTTACTCAATTAGAGCCGTGGAAAGATACGCAAATGAGCAACGTTTTAAAGTTATTCAGGTTTTTTATAAAAATGGGCGTTCAAATCAAAATGCATTTTCTGCACTTCGTAATTATTTTGATCAACATAATCGTTAAAATTCGTCCACAATCGGGAGAATTGTAACAAATATTTAAATTTCTGCAAAACAGGTCTGTATAAAATGTGAAAGCCTTCTTAGTGCGTTGAATGGGAACCACTGCTGGTTTTTGCGATAGTGTGGCAAAAGAGCAGTCAACCTCGACTCATCATCATGCCCAACAATTGAGCATCAACATTGTCATTGAAAATTTGGACCATCAGATAGAGGAGTGGTGCCAAGAATGGGGGGGGCCATTTGGCCGATATTTTGTTAAATACATAATTGAACCATACAAATATTATAATTACAAAAAGAAATAATAATAATATCCTAAATAATTTGTGTTTTATTTAAATTCAACATCGGTCTTTAAAATTTAACCACCCTTTATAACTTTGATCTGCTACTAAAATGCTTTTGTAAATGTAGTCTTTCAATGAAAGTGGGCGTTAAAGCAGGCGTGTCAATAAAGTTTCTGCTAATAAATACAACTAAGATATTTCAATATAGTCCTTTATTTTCCCAAAAACTTTGTCAATAGAGAAATTACATGAATTTAAGATAAACCGTTATATGGGAGGTAGGCGTAAAAGTGGGCGTGGCACCCTAATTTTCTGGCACAGTAATGATATTGCCTAGGGGGATATACGTAGCAAATTTTATCATCATTCCTCTAATTTTGGCTGTTTTATGAGCTTTTAAATTTCATTAACGGTAGATAACGTGAAAAGTGGGCGTTATAGTAGGCGTGTCAAAGTTATTTTTTCGAATGAGTACAACTTAGGTGTTTCAATATAGCTTTTCATTATTCCAAAATCTTTATTAATAGTGGGCGTGGCACCCTAATTTTCTGGCACAGTAATGATATTGCCTAGGGGGATATACGCAGCAAATTTTATCATCATACTTCTAATTTTGGCTGTTTTATGAGCTTTTAAATTTCATTAACGGTAGATAACGTGAAAAGTGGGCGTTATAGTAGGCGTGTCAAAGTTATTTTTTCGAATGAGTACAACTTAGGTGTTTCAATATAGCTTTTTATTATTCCAAAATCTTTATTAATAGAGAAATTATATGAATTTTAGTTAAAACGTTATATGGGAGGTGGGCGTAAAAGTGGGCGTGGCACCTTAATTTTTTGGCACAGTAATGATATTGCCTAGGGAGATATACGTAGCAAATTTTATCATAATACCTCTAATTTTGGCGGTTTTATGAGCTTTTAAATTTCATTAATGGTAGATAACGTGAAAAGTGGGCGTTATAGTAGGCGTGTCAAAGTTGTTTTTGCGAACGAGTACAACTTAGGTGTTTCAATATAGCCCTTTATTATTCCAAAATCTTTATTTATTGAGAAATTATATGAATTTTAGGTAAAACGTTATATGGGAGGTGGGCGTAAAAGTGGGCGTGGCACATTGATTTTCCGTCAAAAAAAAGCGTCTTACCAAAAAGCAAAGTGTATTGTTGTTGCTTTTATGACGTTTTTGTTTTTAAATATACCGAAAAATACACTGTGCGGTATAAATTTTTGTACATTTTGATCGATAACTCCTCTCCTAATGCATAGATTTAAATAATTTTCGGGGAAAGATATTGTTTTTACTCAGAAAATATATATTCAAAGTTTCATGAGTCTACGTTAATGCGTTTGGAGACAATTCCATTTTATTCGATGTTCGAAGGACACGGTTTTTTCGACCTACTCTTGCTTTTCGAGCTATAACTCTCTTCCTAATATTCCAGACGGACGGACATAGCTAGATCGTCATCAAATCAAACCCTGATTCAGAATATATATACTTTATGGGGTCTAAAAAGGATATTTCGATGTGTTACAAACGGAATGACAAAATGAATATACCCCCACCATTTTTTTGGTGGCGGGTATAAAAAAATAAAAACTTTAATGGTACATCTCCAGTATACGAACTGAGTTTAAACTGTGCTATGTCTGCATAAAGTTTTATATGATCTTGACCATAATAAATTCAATTTAAAGAAACAGAATAATGCAAATGACGTTAAACAAAAACCGTCAACGAAACGGCATGCCGCTGTTGAAAAAAAGGATGCTTATCCATGTTGATTTTTAAAAAATTTTTGAAGTGCAACGTGTTTAAAGATAGACAAAACAAAAGAAAAGAAAGAGAAAGATAGACAAAACAAGAGAATAGAAAAATCAACGAGAAAATCAAATATTTTTTATCTCAACGGTATTTGCCGCCGAAGTGCAGGACAATCGTTATACATATTAGTATGGAAGTTCCGTTGAGATCAATAACTTTACGTCTAGACGAGTTGATTTAAAACGTTTTAAAAAATACAAAACCATGAATACAAAAAGTTTTCGCTTTAAAGTTGTTTAAAAACTACTAAAATTAAAGAAGAAAATGAAAAAAAATGTGTGACATATGCCGGCATATATACGAAAACAAAATGCATAAGTTTTTCTAATTATAGTGTTTGTTGCCGCGATGCATATATCTTATGGATTGCCTTGGTTCAGACTAGAACAAAAAAAGTATTTATTGTTTCGTTTATATTCAAAATGCCTTTTAATATCAGACATCGTTGTTCGAACAAATGTTCTGACAACGCTGTTTGAACAAAAACAAAACATCGACAACGGCGGTCCACACTAGGCAAATTCATGTGCGCACAAAATATTTTTCGTTGTTCGAAGAAATCGATGGCTGGTGTTTTATCATCATTTCTACCATTTTTAATGTTTACAGTTAAAATTTATTTAAATAAACTGCCGGATTTTGACAGGCAACTGCAAATATTCTTTAATGAATACGGGTAAATGACTGTTTAAACTGGTTATCTATCTGCATATGTATATAACTATACCATTTGCATAGTTAAAAATTGTTTTTGGGTGTGGCAAAAGGCTAAAACATTTTTTCTGTCAAAATCTTAAACTGAGTAAATTTTATGTGTCTATTCAATTTAAATGGTTATTTTATCAAATTTGGGGGGTTGGACGGCAGTGTTATTGCAATGTACATGAAAGCTTACAAATATTACAAAAAAACTACAAAAGTTTACTTCAATATATTCTTAGATTTTAATACAGTACTAAACATTATAAAGGGTGACACAATTTAAAGTATCAATGGTTAATGGAAATCGCTACAGGAAGATGATCCGAAGCTTTTTGTGGCAAAAAAAAAATGATGATTTAGACGTAGAGAATACATATGTTGTTTTGAACAGGATGGTGCTACTTGTCTTTTGAAAGAAAAATACGGAAATCGCATTATTTCTTGTAGGGAACATTGGCCATCAATATTGTGCGTTCTGACACCTTTAGACTATGTTTTTTTTTTGTATGGTGTTTAAAAATCGGAAGTATACAGCAGAAGTACCACAACAGATCAAGAGCTTAAAAACAACATTATGAAGCAAATATCAATCTTTGACAAAAGTTTTATGAAAAATGTGTTTGAGAATTTCGTTAAAATATTGAAAGCCTGTTAATCCAGTAGAGGCTCACCTGCCCAACATTATTTTTATTTTTAAACGGAACCTAAGTGTAATAATATTTTTAGTGTTTCGAAAAAACTCTTATTTTTTATTCAAATTAAAATTATATCTCACATTTGAACACCCTTTATTTATTTTACATATTATAAGTATGCTAAAGACATTTGGTATTTTTATTTCTGTTTTCTTAACTAAGTACTAATAACATTAATAAGAAATCAACTTAACACGTGCTAAAGTCACAAATTTATCTCTGAGGTAATTTAAACAAGTAACAGTGCTATATTCGGCCGTGCTGAATCTTATATATCCTTCACAACGTGTATTCATGCAATAACAATTGTTTGTATTACCATTTATCTCATACGTACATACATGTACAATTATAAATTGAGTTTACGTATGTGTTTCTAAAAATAAAAAAAAATAAAAAAAATATAAAAAAAAAAAAATTTTTTGGCTCAGCTGGGATTCGATGCCAGTACATATGTTTGTTATTGTTGTAATTGTGAAATAAAACGAGGTGGTCGTGGTTGTTTGATCATATCCCAGAAAGTTTTAGGGCGATTGTGCTGAATTTCAATAGCGATTCATTCCTCGATATTTCCAAGAGATTGATACCATACACAGATCTGAGGAACATGTAGTTGCTCCTAAAAGTTGATTTCAACCAACACACGGGCAGACGGACAGACGGTAAAGGCTTAATCATCTTCTCTATTAATAATGCTTTCAGAAAATATATACTTTATGGGGTCGGAAATGAAAATTGTAGAAATTACAAACGGAATGACAAAGCTATATATACCCTTGTGCACCACAGGTGAAGGGTATAAAAAAAAAGGTTTTTATTAAAAAAAAATTTTTCGAAAATCAAAATAATATTTTAGGACTTTTTAGCGTATTTTGACTTAATACTTAGCGCCTTTAGTTGACATCGCTGGTTTTTAGGCTTTTGCCACCACCAGAAAAAATAATTTCGCTACACCAATGGATGTGATAAAATGATACAAACAGACCTTAGACACAGATCATAAATGAAAAGATTGCAAAGAGATATTAAAAGAAACCAAAAACTTAAAAAGAAGATAATTCTATCAATAGAGCAACGTGTATTGGTATTAATATTATTCCTAAATGTTCACAAATTTCAGGCTCGTTTATGTTACTATCGCATTTCAGGATACTTCGAAATTTAACTCTTTCGTTCATTGATAACTGTTTTGCTGTTCGTAATGAAACGGGTCAGAGTTTCGTTGTCAATCCCCTTCATCCATCTAAACTCTTCCGTAATTGTCATAATCTCAGCCTGGAAAACAGTATTGTGATCTGTTAGACGAATGTATTTCTGTTTGTTACAGTTTATGCCATTGAGGCCCATTCCAGTTTGATCACTCTGTAATTCGAAAATGTTTTCTTTCGAATCGAATTACGGAGTAACACCCCCAGGTCTCTCCGACAATGACCGCGTCAAAAACTATAACACCATTTAAATTACCTGAATGCTGATTTTTGAATCTGTCGTGAAATTAAATTTCTAAACCTTTTAATATGGTGCAGAAAGTTGTTGCTATAAAACAAAATGTCAACAAAATTTAACAACTGCTTTTTTATGAATGATAAAGCATATGGAAAAATGGACCTCAAACAGATACCGGAATCAAAATTTTATGTTGCAACGAAAAGAAAAGATACCGATCCAAAATACAAATATAAAAAAATTGGTAAATTTGGAAAAAAGCCAATGGTTTGAGAAGTAATTTGCTGTTGTAGTAAAGAGCACTTCGTTATAACATGTGATATTTATATACAATATGGGTCAAAGTCATAATTTTCATCTTATTTATTTAATGTTTTAAAGAATAAATTTTAATAAAAGCGTATAATGTTATTCTATTCTAGGCAGTCATCATAAAAGAGATGAAATTTATCAGGAATATACTTTAAGAAAGTCGACATTTCATTGGATCTCTCTGTCATTGTCCTTTATGATAAGAATAAAATGTTCCGTGTATATTATGAATACAATATTCGTATACTTTATGATGTCCAAGGTTTTTGTGTGATATTAATTTTGCAGCAGCTATTCTTCTAGCACCAAACATTAAGAAACATTTTGTTTTAATTGTGGCCCTCCTTCTAAAACGATAATGAAGCTATGTCAATGGTACCCACTTACCTCCATTATTTGAAACGGCTGTCAAGTTTTTGATACCCTTTTGCCTAATGGCGTCAATCATTTTTTCTGGTATGCCACACAAGCCAAAACCCCCAAATAAGATTTTAGCACCATCATGCAAATCAGCCACAGCATCGGCCGCACTTTCATAGATTTTTCCCTTAGCTGGTTTACTACTCGTAGAATAGCACGCAATTAGCTAAAAATATAAGGTATAAAAAATTGTATTTTAGAAAAAAAAAAGTACATACATACATACATGTTACGAAATGATACGAGATGCTACCTTAAGCTAGGAAATTTTTAATATGCTGAAATAGTTATCGGACAAGATGGGAGTACTTCAATTGCCCTTAATAAAAAGAAGAGCGGCCTAGGAAGGTACTCGAGTAGCAACAATTGGTATAAGCGTTTCTCTGGCTAATATTCTGGGAAAAAATCATAAAATCTAACTGACAAGAAGCTTCAAATGTTTAGCAACAGTAAAGGAGCGAATGCGACTACAAGGACACGTGCATAAAATGGGAGCAGAGGGTCATAAGATAAGGGATTGTACCAATAAATCTCTATGTCCTGTGTGTGAAAAAAGAGGCCACATAACTGGCTCTACAATATGCCCGAGATTCAAAAGAGCCATGGAAGTAATTAAAATACATAAGATTTATTCAACTTAATCTAAAGCAGCACAATGGCTACTAAAACAAAGTATGATAGAAATAAACGCTGACGCAGCACTATTAACTGAGCCGTATAAGATAAAAAAAAGTGCAGTATGGAGAAATTACGGAACTGGAACAGCATCAATATGGGCATCAAACGGAAAAATGTCATTCCCATTGAAGGAAACGGAATACCTCACTCCTATATCTAGTGTTAAAATTTTGAAGTCCACATCCAGATTACAAAAGAGGAAAACACAAAGGCTTGATGGAATACCAACGTTGTAGTAAAGAAAGTACATACATAGATTATCTAGTGAATTTATTTATTAATTGCTTTTAGTACTCAACGTTTTCTTCGATATGGAAAAGACAAAAACTTATCCGGAGGTATCCCCCAAGATTATGTTCTTAAACCGCTCTTATGCAGTATAATGTATAATAGAATTCTTAATTAATTAACTTACTAGTTGAAGTTAAGACTAGAGTAACTTCGGGTATTGTGGAATAGGCGGGCAATGTGGAACCCTCCTTTATTTCGTAAACTAAATGTTATTTAGAAGCTTTTTCTGTATGTTAGTACAGTTTACAGTGAAATATTTACATTATGACGTCTAAAACAAAATGATGGATCACATTTTTATCTCATCAAATTATAACTGCGTAAAAATTCAAAAAATCGAGGATGGCATCGAAAATAATAAAGAAAAATGGATTATAACATGAATTCGGCATTAATAAGTTTAAGTTTTAAGTTGTACAAAATAGTTGAAAATTTGCCTTAGGGTAGTTGTGTAGTTATTGTATCAATTTTAGCTTATGTCGACTTAAACAGTTATTCGTTTTTGCCACCGCTATTACTGTGTAAATGATAGAAAATATTTGATCGGATCGCGTGACTTATTATGATTGATTTTTTTAATAATCACGATTACACATAGGCTACTTTTTATCCCGATAGCCATGAGAGGACGTCGTGGGAACACGATAGTTTAAAGCATATTACTATCCCATGACTCCGATGCGCATCCCGAAAGCATTATCGGATTTGGTTAAAATTTTAGTGTTACAATATTCCGACCTGCACACTTTAAAATTTAAAAAAATTTCCAGTCACCTTAATATACATATTTAATTGTTAATTTCTTTGTAGTCATATACATAACTCAAATAATTGTAACTTTACAGGAGAAGGTAAAACGAAACAGAAACTTTATTATCACATAGTAACTCTTATTGCAAAATTGCTTGTAAAATTGTTATTTTCAATACTATTGCATTACATTTTTGGGTTGAGATGTATTTGTATATATGCAAAGAGGTATCAAAACTAATTTCAAATTCACGCACATACCATACTTAATGAAAAGAAAACTTATCAAGAACTAGTAAGAGTGCTATATTCGGCCATGCCGAATCTTATATACCCTTCACAACGTGTAGTCGCGCAATAGCAATAGTTTGTATCGCCATTCATCTCATATGAAATACGTACATACACATAAAAAATATGCATATGGGCTAATCCTGCGTTACGGACGTTACATTCGCACGCAAATTTGTTCTTAAGATTGACACAGCTGGCGTTCACATTGGAATATTTTCATGAAATTTTTTGCAAAATGCAGTTCTTTGGGAGTTCTTCAAAACTTGTTTTAAACTTAAAGGTTAACTGTTTTTGAAAAAAAGTTATGCTAGCTTAAAGTTCCGTTACGGACGTTACAAAAAATGGAAGTCGATATTGAGCATTTACAATTTTTTTAGCGAATTTTGCATAATAAACAAAAAAATTCCATACACAAAAAATTAATTGGAATATATGACGATATCAATCCTGCTTAGAAAATAAGTATAAGTAGTCCCGTTAAGCAAAAATCTTAATTTTTGTCTGTTACGGACGTTACACTTTTTCCATTAAACCAAATTATGTATATAAAAAACATTCATGTATTTAAAAATCTTTTTAACCTTGTAATTATTAATTTATTAGTTACAAAAAAATTATAGAATATTTCATTACTCTTATATTAGCTTACATTTATTTATTTGTTTATTTGACTGTTTAACATTGTATCTTATGCTTAATAAACCCAGCTGTTCGAGCTACTTTTATAGTATTGTCATTAGGAAAGCCTGAAAAATAATGATATGATTTAAGAGCTAGAATATTTTATGCATTTACCCATGTTTTTGATATTTCGTCAGATATAGTTTTGACATAATTTTTACCAACGTAAATTAAGAAAACGCCATTTACATTTTTTTTTGCTAATTTGTGAAAATGTCGAGCGTTTTTTAAGATGAGATTTTGGGCTTTTACTAGTTGCCAAACTTTTCGCTTAACAACAGCACCAACACCGTCCACCGCTCCTTTTCCATGCGAAGTAGTACTGGATTTTCTAACGGAAAATCCAGTACTTAAACATTGCATGCATGAGCGTACCGCCAAATATTTTAAGGGGAACATCGGGGTTGCGGTTTACAACATGGTTATAAATTACTAATTATTGATTTTTAAGAATTATTTGAGGTTTCAGGAGAATTTGAAATTCATCTCAATTCAAGTTGCAGATTGAGGGATCGCATGTTAATTAAACACACTTTTTGTTACTTTGAGGTTAAGTTTTTAAAGCCCAGATTCAGATTCAGCATGTGAAAACCCATTATAAACACTTACTTCCACCTCATAATATTAAAATAAAATTTTTGGGTATTTTCATGCCGTTACGGACGTTACACACTTTGTCATTTATATTAAAAAAAAAAAAGTGTAATAAAGGTATTTATTTTTTTCCATCAGATTAAAGTGCATAAAAAACTCTGTTTATAAAGCTAGTTTGGAAAACAAAATTATTAAAATTCATTCTGTTAAACTTAAAAAACCCCATTTTCCGTTACGGACGTTACACACAGTGTACCCATTTTTAGTTCAAATTGTTTATATAAATTAGATAATTTACAAATATGATTTTTATCTTAAATAAAAGAAAATTAAACAAATTAAAGTTTTGCTTAACGCTAAATACTGAAACGACTGTTTTGTCAACTTTTTTGACCGTGGAAAATACCCTTTTTTTACAAAAATAAATGAAAGCAAGAGGTACCTTTACGTTAGCCTCTGCCAAGGACAAACCAACCACTGTAAAACCTTATTGCTTATATATTTTGAAGCTTGAATATGTATCCTATTATTCCATTAACAAACATTTGGAATTTGGGCAACTTTAAATTTTTGCTTCTGGTTTAAAAATTTTCGGATTAGCCCATATAAAAACATGCCATTGTAAAATTATAAATTTACGTAGTGTGTTAAAAAAAAATACAAAAAAAAAATTTTAAAAAATAAAACAAAAAATATAAAAAAGATATAATAAAAAAAATTAAAAACGATATAATAAAAAATTAAAAAAAATTTAACAAAAATATAATAAAAATATAAATAAAAAATCTAAAATAAAAATAAAAAAAATTAAAAAAAAAAAATAAAAAAATAAAAAAAAAAAAAATAAAAAATATATTAAAAAAAATTATAAAAAAATAATTAAAAATATTAATAATATATAAAATAAAATATAAAATAAATTTTTTTTGGGGCTCAGCTGGAGTTCGAATCCACGTTTACTGTAACCAGTATACCACGTTTGTATGTATGTATGTTGTTGTTTTTGTGTTAAAAAAAAAAACAAGGTGGCCGTGGGTTTTTGCTCATATGTCAGTTGTTTATGTACCGATGTTTTTGATTTTTAATATGGATCTACTCCCGAAATACCTCACCCTATATTTTAATACCTCACCCGGATTCAGGCAATGTCGGGGGGCTTCAAAAAGTTGATTTCAACATACACACGGACAGACGGACAGACTTACAGAGCTTAATCGACTCTCCTATTCATAAGCTTTCAGAAAATATATACTTTATAGGGCCGAAAATGAAAATTGTAGAAATTTCACACGGAAGGGTGAAATTCACTGTGTGAAGGGTATAATAAAATGGTAAAATAGGAAATATTTTAATTTTAGAAAATCAAATGCTTGCACAGCCATTTTTGCTCTACTCGACTATATAACTTAAATTTCTAAATTGTGTTTGTAAGATTTAAAAAAAAATTAAAATTCAACTATAAGAAAACTGAATGTTTTAAAAATCTGGTTTTATATCAAAGTAAACAAATATAGATAATTTATGTAAATTTATTATTTGTAAGACTAGCAAAATGTTGTTCTTTTAGAATAAATATATGTGTTTTTTAATATTCATTATCTCTACTAAACACACTTATTAACAAATCCCATATTTTGTATGAATTAAATGTAATGGTGTGTAAAGCATTAATTTGCATTTTTAATTGTAATAAATTTCTCAAATGATTTTTAATTAAAATTAATGTTTTGGGCACTTCAAAAATAGGGTTTTGTCGAGCACCAGGTGGATTAAGGAACTTAATAGAACAAATTTTAATATAAATTTTAAACTCTGCAAGATTTAGAATCTTAATAATATACAACCATTGAGTAAATTTTAGCTAAATGAGATTAATCAAAATTTGACCTTTGCAATTTTTATACCCGCCACCAAAAAAATGGTGGGGGTATATTCATTTTGTCATTCCGTTTGTAACACATCGAAATATCCATTTTAGACCACATAAAGTATATATATTCTGAATCGGGGTTTGATTTTATGACGATCTAGCTATGTCCGTCCGTCCGTCCGTCTGTTTGTCTGTTGAAAGCACGATAGAGGTCGCACCGAAAAAGCTAGGGGGCTCAAATTTTGCC
The DNA here is from genome assembly GCA_941918925.1 of Phyto melanocephala. Lineage (NCBI taxonomy): Eukaryota > Metazoa > Arthropoda > Insecta > Diptera > Rhinophoridae > Phyto > Phyto melanocephala. The sequence continues at coordinate 105,975,460 of OW799235.1, read as the reverse complement.
AGAATCTTTCTTATAGACAAGGTTTGTTTGGTATTGAAAATGGGCTAAATCGGAATATTAGGAAGAGAGTTATAGCTCGAAAAGCAAGAGTAGGTCGAAAAAACCGTGTCCTTCGAACATCGAATAAAATGGAATTGTGTCCAAACGCCTTAACGTAGACTCATAAAACTTCGAATATATATTTCCTGGGTAAAGACAATATTTTTCCCCGAAAATTGTCTAAATCTATGCATTAGGAGAGGAGTTATCGATCAAAATGTACGAAAATTTATACCGCACAGTGTATTTTTCGGTATATTTAAAAACAAAAACGTCATAAAAGCAACAAAATTGGATGTACGACTCTGAAATTTTGCACACTTTGCTTCTTGGTGACACGCTTTCTTGTAACGGCAAATCAATGTGCCACGCCCACTTTTACGCCCACCTCCCATATAACGTTTTAACTAAAATTCATATAATTTCTCTATTAATAAAGATTTTGGAATAATAAAGGCCTATATTGAAACACCTCAGTTGTACTCATTCGCAAAAATAACTTTGACATGCCTACTACAACGCCCACTTTCCACGTTATCTACCGTTAATGAAATTTAAAAGCTCATAAAACCGCTAAAATTAGAGGTATGATGATAAATTTTGCTACGTCTATCCCCCTAGGCAATTTCATTACTATGCCAAAAAATTAAGGTGCCACGCCCACTTTTACGCCCACCTCCCATATAACGTTTTACCTAAAATTCATATAATTTCTCTATTAATAAAGATTTTGGAATAATAAAGGACTATATTGAAACACCTAAGTTGTACTCATTAGCAAAAACAACTTTGACACGCCTACTATAACGCCCACTTTCACTTTTGACTTGTGTCCAGACGCATAAAAGTAGTCATGAAACTTCGAATATATATTTATCGAGTCAAAAGAATATTGGCTTTTTGGTCAAAGTCTTCGTTATAACGGAAAATAGATGTGCTACGCACACTTTTTTCCTTAAATTTTTATAAAAATATATACGTCATATATATTAGCATTTATTCATCTTACACTGCGCCATTTATTGTACTGTAGCTAAATATAAGATAAAGATGATAAGAAAGATGACTCTACTAGCAACTACTAGATGGCATGCTAACAACTTATGCTTATGTTCTCCTGAAGTTATGCTCTATTAAAAATGGGAATTTAGGAAAATTTTGACCTAAGTCAAAAAAAATTATCTCTAAACATTATAAACAATTTATTTTCATGTAAATACTAATGGCTAACAAATTTTAAAATTATACAAAACTTATTTCGTTTGAAAATCTTTTAAAAGCAAAATGTTATAAAAGTTTAAAAATCAAAATCTTACTAATAAATTTCCCGTTTTAGAAAAATGCTGAGAATGTGTATTTTGAATCACCCTGTGGCCCTTAAAATTTAACCTTAAATTCACTTTCTTCCTCTTAAATTCATGTAAATTCTCTATGAATAAAGATTTTGGAATACTAAAGGACTATATTGAAATATCTAAGTTATGTTTATTAGCAGAAACTTTATTGACACGCGTATTTTAACGGCCACTTTCATTGAAAGACTAAATTTACGAAAACATTTTACTAGCATACCGAAGTTATAATGGGTGGTTTAATTTTAAGGGACTATGTTGATTTTGAATAAAATTGTTATGAAATTATTATCATTTATTTTTATAATGATAATATTTGTATGCTTCAATTATGTATGGAACAAAATATCGGCCAAATGGCCCCCCAACCTAGGCGGCACACTTCGATCCGATAGTCCATATTTTCAATGACACTGTTGATGCTCAATTGTTGGGCACGATGATGAGTCGAGGTTGCTTGCTCTTTTGCCACGTTATCGTGAAAAACAGCAATGTTTCCCATTCAACGAACTAAGATGGCATTCACAGATGTTTTCACATTTCATACAGACCTGCTTTGCAGACATTTAAATATTTTTTACAATTCTCACGATTGTGGACGAATTCGAACGATTATGTTGGCCAAAAGAATCACGAAGTGCACGAAATGCATTTTGATTTGAACGCCCATTTTTATAAAAATCTTTTATATTTAAAAGCGTTGCCCGATTGCGTATCTTTCCACGGTTCAAATTGAGTTAGTCTGAGATTGAGAAATGTCAAATGAAATGCAAGAAAAAAGTTGAAGTTTAGATGTGGTTCACCTTAAACATGGGCCCTTCAAATTTAACCACCCTCTACAAAGAAAGTGATACATATTTTATTATAAAGAGATTATTCTATAGCGATTAACAAAATAATAAAGATTGTGCTTTAAATGTACACAAAATTGGTGGTGGGTATAAAAGATTCGGCACAGCCGAATATAGTGCTCTTACTTGTTTTAATTATTATACCCTTCACCTGTGGTGCACAAGGGTAAATATAGCTTTATCATTCCGTTTGTTATTTCTACAATTAATTTCCGATCCCATAAAGTATATATTTTCTGAAAGCTTATGAATAGAGGAGTCGATTAAGTCCTGACCGCCTGTCCGTGTGTTGGCTGAAATCGACTTTTAGAAGCAAATATATGTTCCTAAGATCTGTGTATGGTATCAATCTCTTGGAACTATCCGGGAATGAATCGCTATTGATATTCAGCAAAATCGCCCCATAACTTTCTGAGATATGAGCAAATAAACACGACTGCCTCTCTTTTTCTCATATTTTTACCACGAAAATTTAAATTGCTATTATTTGTAGATATAATATGCCTCTAGATATATTCGTGAAAAATTTTGGATAAAGCGGGCTCGAATCGGTAAAGTTATACGCAAATTTTTTTTAAATACATATTCAAAAAATTTACAAACTAAAATCAATTTTTTCCGCTTCTAGTCAAGCGAGAGAGTCAATATTGATATCATCTGGAAGGACTTCATGTTGGCCGCCACTAAAAAAGGGCTGACAATAAATTTATATATAGGTCAAATCTGGAATTTAAAAATGTAACTTTTTGAACACTTACAATATTATGTAGTATTAAATAAAAGGGCTTGACCAGTAGAATACAGTAAATTATTAAAAAATAAATAAAATCCAAGATGGCGTCTAAAACAAAATGGCGGATCAAATTTTTTAGTTCCATCAATATGGGTATCAAATTAAAGGGCTTGACTAGTAACCTAATTTCAAAATCAAGGATGGCGTCGGAAATAATAAGGAAAAATGAAGTATAGCATCAAATATAGGTTAAGCTACGATGTGGGATTATACCTATGTACATGATGGTGAAGGGTATTATCAGATTCGGTACGCCCAAATATAGCACTTTTACTTTTTCTTTATAATATTTTTAAGAATGCAAAAAAAATATAAAAATTGTTTGAACTTAGAAAAGATTCAGTTTTTTTTTTCGTCTTTAATTTGTATAGGAATGTATGTATGCACATACTTATATACTTATTTATTTATAAGAAGCTAATTTTTTAGTTATTAAAAATAAGTTTCTATTAAGTATAAAGTAGAGAAGGGGGATTTAAAAATCCCGAAATATCAGCAAATATGAGCATTGGCATTGCAACCCTAATTTGTATCCACAGGAAGTTATACTATTTAAAAAATTCTGTGTTTACGTATATTAGGCCTGCCATATTTAAAGATTTATAGGCATTTTGCCGATTTTTTGCAAAAACAACAATAAAAAAATTTACAAAAAAGAAATTAAAAAAAAAAGATATATAAAAAAAATTAATAAAATAATAATAAAAATAATATATATGTAAATCAAAAAAAATTTTTTTGGCTGAGCTGGGATTCGATGCCATGTTTAATATAGCAATCTTACTTACTAATAAAAAGTTTTAATGTTAAACAGCTTATAAATCTTTTGATATAAATAACCCTAACAAAATTTTAAAAAAGAACATTTTTTTTATCGAGATTTTAACAAATTTCTACCGACATATATGCGAGATCGTTCCAAATTTTTCTACAAATGCGTAAAAAAATTTTTAGTCAAATCAACTTAAATAAAATACAATTTTGATGTTCCGTAGAAAATTAAAATTTACAAACAATTCTACAATTACAATTAATGCAAAATTTTACTTTTGTTGTTATTTTTTTGTTAATAAAAACTGTTTTGTTTTATTTAAAATTAGCCTTTTTAATTTGCCGATTTTTTTATATGATAGCTGATTTTTATCTAAATCATCTGGCACCCCTGGCTTATTTACACTTTTTGTTTTTAAGTAACCATGATATTGTTCGCTAAATTAGATGATTTCTAACCCACAAGAAATACGCATTATTAAATTATCTGTTCAAGTTTTTTACTGCTTTGTAGTATATATAGTCCGACTTCTGCTTACCTTTAGGGAGGTGTTTTTGTTATAAAAACAATTATTTAAAAATACACGTTTAGCTTGTAGAACTAACATTTTTTAATATATTTAGCCTAGTAAATTTTTGTAAATATCTTGTTTTTTTTAAATTATTTCACGTTTAGTTAATAAAGATAGACTCTTATTAATTTCTCTATCTTTTTATATTCACTCACACTTAACACACATACAAAAATGATTTGCACTCTACCGAGCCTCTTAAAAAATGATCTTTTTGCAATTTTTATTTATTAAACCGATAAATTGTGATTTTAATATAAAAAGCTTTTATATAAGAAAGCTTTTTAAAACGTAAATAGTTATTAAAAATAAAAAAAGTGTAATCAGCTGTAAATTATTTTTTCAATGTTGTATCTACGTCCGGCAAAAATAAACAATTATGTAATATTAAAAAAATCGCTAAAAAAAAAAAAACTATCACAAGGTACCACTGATAATGCTCATTACTACATTGCACCGAAATCTAGTAGATCTGATTTGAAACCTTTCTCAAGAGCTATACCGTCTACACAGTAGATTTTAAACCATTTTGCTTTTATCAAGACATAATTATATAAAAGTTTGTGCTAGAAGCTGTTAATATTTTGCAACTTTAAATTTCAAACTTTATATATACAAAATGTAAATAATAAAGTACTTGCGCAAACGCAACCATTTTCTAAGTTATGGTAAAATGTGTCATTGCGCAGCGAAGTATGAAGTATTTCTGAATAAATACATTAATTTTATTGTCTATACACAAAAACACAATATTTATTCATATATTAAACAGTTAAGAGAATTAAAAAATTACAAACACAAAAGCTAATATATCATGTGTAACCCTTAATGATACAAAAACCACACATTTATATTAGTTTTTTTAAGTGTATAAAATTCATGTGATAATGCAAAAATATTGCTCTATTTTTATATTATTAGATCAAAGCTATACTTATATATAAAGCACTTAAATATTATTTGAGTAAATGAATGTATAACGATATAGGCGAGAACATTAAGTTGAGTTTACATTATTAAAAAACTAACAAAGAAATGTGTTGCAAGTAAGCAATTATATCTATGCATATGTTTTTGTCGTTTATGTATATAAAAAAAATTAATTTAAGAAATAAATTTATTAAAAAAATAGATTTTTTGTAAATGATTTAAATATTTTTATTTTATTTTACACTTGTTCTTTTTACCAATATTATTAACAGAGTTATGAGAAATTAGAAATAGTTTTACAACGAGTAACATCTGATTAATTATATAAAGAAACTACTAATATCACAGTTTTAAGGAAAAGTTTTTCATAAAAAACCTCGTATCCTATGCATATATATTGTACTTAAATGAAACAAAACTTACAACAAATAAATGCAGAAATTACTAATAGTTTTTTAAATACACATTTATAAAAAACAAAGTGCGTTGTAAATAAGCGATTATATTTTGCATATTACTAGTAGTTATTTAAATACACTCAAATAAGTAGTAAAAATTCAAATAATGTTATACTCAAACCATAATCGAATACCTAACAAATTTGATACTGTTTGATTTATTTGAATGTGGTAGGTTTATTTTGTTTGTTTGTTTAAGTTGTTTTCGTTCACTTTCGATTGAGATTTTATTCGTTACTTCAACTAACATATAATGATAATAATAAATAGATAAAAAAAAATAAATGTATTGAAATGGCTTTTGAGTACAGCCATGCAAACAAACTCTTAGAGTGCCCCTATGGACTAGTCAGTAAAGGGACAAGTCAGTTGTTTGGGGGTTGCTGGTTCGATTCCCGCCGGAGACTCTGGAATTGTCTGTTTCTCTTTCTCTTCTATCCTAAATATTTCTATTCTTATTCTATTCTTCTCTCTATTAAGGCGTCACAATGGACCGTAACGGTCTCCGAGTGAAGGTGTGAGGGTAACTTTGCACCAGCCTTACCTACCTACCAAACTCTTTTAGTTTTAGAATTTTTTGTTTACAAAATTTTATATGTTTTATTAAAATTAATTGAAAATGTTTAGTAATCAGAAATCTGCAAAGCGAACTATGTACTTCTCCTTAACAATTTGCAAGGTTCAAGAATTAAGAAAAAATTATATTAAATGGTCGGATATTTGTATATTGAATCAAATATTGCATACTAACAGTCCATACAGATGCTACTAAAGTATATAAAATTAGACACAGTTAAATTAAAATATTTATACTTTTTTATATATTGGAAGTGAAAAAATGGTGTTAGTTTGTAAACCACTTATTAATTGTTCTTTCACAATTTTTTCTTAGTAGGTAGGACCTATCACTTTAATAATAGATAAATTTAATCGTGATTTCCATTCTTATTGGATTTTAAAATCGTTAAAATATATACACATCTGGCAGCCCCGTATATAGCTGTCAATTCAAACAGATGTTTCTTGTTTACATCTATGTTTTTTTCTTTAATTGCGTTATTATTGTTTTCCTCTTATTGCATACATTATTTAACTCGTATATTATTATTTAGCATTCATTTTCATAATTTACTTTGGAAAAGAAAGTTGTTAAAATCGCAAGAAATAAAGAAAATAAAAACACCTAAAAGGTGGTTTACAAAACAAAGAGCTTTTTGCAAAAAAAAAAGTACAATTAAAATAAAAATAATATACGAAATACAAGTGCAAACAAATCATTTCTCAAATGAAAACCTCAATTGTTAGGAAGTAGAAAAGTTAATAACAATATATATTGTGTGCAATTTTAAGAAAGTGAATTAAAACTAAAATTGAGAAAGAAAATGGTAAAATAATATTTATAGTTAATAAACATTACAAAAATTTTTTAGAGATAAATTAAAACGCAATATAAAAAATTATTAAGTTTTTCGTGAATTGCATTATTTTTTAATATTATAATTACGTTTAAAATTTATTAAATCAATTCTTATTTAAGATAAGCTGTAATGTATGCATAGATGCGTATTTATTGATGGCCTCCTTTTTATTATTTTCTTATCATTTTTACGTTCAATAATCCAATGAACAAACAAACCAACATACTGACCAACCAACTACTTTTCTTTTGTTGAATACAAAGTCAAGTGTAAATTATATTGAATGCAAATTAATAAATATTTTGCCATCATTTATAAAGGCATAGCATCCAATAATAACTGTCAAAGTGGTTGACGATCTTCTTCAATATTTTTTCTGCGGAGTATATTGTTGCTTAGGTTGATTAATTTTTCAGACAGACGTACTAACCATTGGCAGGCTGTACGAAGAAAAATAATTATATGAAACTAGACCCAATATCAGTACTTAAAGTTGTCTTATCATATTTTAGCTGCATTTATAGAACGACCTAAGTTTTTTTTATTTCTATGTTTGTTTTTATTGTTGATACTTAACTAAATGAATTCCCATTTTGTTGTCAATGACTTTACTTTAGTATACTGAATATTTCTTTTACATGAAAATTAACAACTACTATGTTTATTTCTTACTTCTTTTATTTTTTTATATTTTTTTGTCGTGTACCTACTAACATCAAATTATTGATTTTGTTTTATAATTGATGTTGGTCAGTTTTGTAAAAGTGCTTATGAATAAATATCTTTGCATACTCCTCAGGAATTATAACCAATCCAAACGTCTGTAAAATGTTTTAGGTAAATATAAATTTTATATATTTCTGATAAGAATTATCCACAATAATAAATAATACTTTTTGTTTTTGTTCGTCACCGTTACCAGTTAGGTATATTATGCTTTCTTTGATTTTGGAGATAAATCTTTTTTTTATGTTATAAAATATATCGTTTTTTTACAAACATATTCCAAAAGTGTGGTATTGAGGAAAATAACAGAATATAATTTTATTATTTACATCTTTAAACAAGGTAGAACAGCATGCCGTTGTACAGCTCACTTGAGTCCATTATAAGTATATATATCCATTTGTGATAATCTTTAAAGAAACTAATAGTATTTTTAATCTTTCAATGTAACTTATTTAATGTTTGATCATTTATTTCTATGGCAATGTAAATTTGCGCTAACTACAATAATAAAAAAAATCAATTTACTTAATGAAAATCCTAGTTTCTATCAAACAGTAATAAAAGCACATCTATAGGTAAATGATGGTTGTAATGGGTATTTTCCTAAAAGAGTCATCATCATGACAAAATATTTTTTTTAATCCTTTAAATGTTAACATATTTTTATACGTACATAGTGCATATAAGATACAATTTAATTCAGCTCATGAATTAAATTTGATTTATATTTAAGAGAATTCTTAAATAAAAATTTTTTTATTATATTTTTGTACAACATAAAGGATTAGTTAAAAAGTCTAACAAAGGCTAGTTTGTATCAATGGATTTAGACTATGAATTAAACATGGTTTTTGCACCATTTCGTCGTTCGAAATATATATATGTTTTACATGTCATATAGAACACAATAATTTACGAACGACGATTTGTCACTACATTTCAATTTATTTAATAAAAGTACATATTTTTGTTTTAGTTCTCTACTTCAAATATCAGTCTCAACAGTTGTAAAGCCATTACATGCAACTAATTTTAAAGATTTTGTATAAATTATAAAAAAAAATAAGTTGCCAAGTCAACAAACTATAATCTGTAACTTTGTATTAAAATGATACTATACTATATTCATACATATATATTAATCTACATACATGCTTGTAAATAATAGTACATTGTTTTTCTTACCCGGCATTATTTATTTATAATCTTTAAGCAAACAGCTTACATTTTCTATGTTATTTCTAATACAAATGCAAGTTTCCCGGCACTTACAAGTTGTTAAGTGATTATTATTATATTATTTATTCTTCATCTTTGGCCGGTTTAGTAATTTTTTAATAATTTTATTTTTAATATATATGTATGTTTGTATGTATTTACAATATATAGTAAAATTTATTTGTAATTATAAATATTTTATTACATTGTGGTTTTGAAATTTTTTCTTACTGATTTATTATTTTTTTTATTGCTGAAATACAATAAGTTGGCAAAAATAAAATAACAACATGAAAATATTATCATGCATCGCTGATTGTGTTATAAAAAAGATTTAAAGTAAATATACATAAAATTAAATAAATAAGTAATTTTTTTATTATTTTATGAAGGCCTATACAAAAATTAATACAATCCAAAGCAAAAAAATCAGTTTCGTATTTTAATTTGATACTGCATTTTTATACCCTTCACACAGTGAAAAAGGGTATATATAGGTTTGTCATTCCGTGTGAAATTTCTACAATTTTGATTTCCGACCCCATAAAGTATATATTCTCCGAAAGCTTATGAATAGGGGAGTCGATTAAGCCCTGTCAGTCTGTCCGTCTGACCGTCTGTCCGTGTGTATGTTGAAATCAACTTTTTGAAGCCCCCCGACATAGGTTGGACCCGGGTTAGGTATTAAAATATCAGAAATATTCGGGAGTAGATCGGTATTGAAAATCAGAAACATCGGTACATAAACAACTGAGATATGAGCAAAAACCCACGACCACCTCGATTTTTTTTTCACAAAAACTACATTACAACAACAACATACATACATACAAACGTGCATACTGGTTAGAGAAAACGTGGCATCGAATCCCAACTGAGCCAAAAAAAAATTTTTTTTAATTTTTTTAAAAATTTTTTTTAAATTTTTTTTTTATTTTTTTTTATTTTTTTTTTATTTTTTATTTAATATATTATTTATATTTTTATTATTATATTTTTTTTTAATTTTTTTTTTATTTTTTTTTTTTATTTTTTTTTTGTTTTATATATGTATATTATATATATAATAATTTTTTTTTTTTAATTTTTTTTTTAATTTTTTTTAAAATTTTTTTAAAAAAATTTTTTTTTTCGTTTTTTTAACGTACATACGTGTACGTATTTCATATGGGATGAATGGTGATACAAGCAACTGTTATTGCATGACTACACGTTGTGAAGGGTATATAAGATTCAGCATGGCCGAATATAGCACTCATACTTGTTTTCTAAATAGACTTGAGTATGTCCAATTGTTTATTTTTTATTGTGTTAAAAATACAATAATATCTTTACCAATAAATAATTAAATTTTTTATTCTTAAATCGAAGCATTTTTAAAACAGGAGTTTGTTTTAATAACCCGTTAAAAAAAAATATTAGAAGTAGTGCAAAGCGAAATACATTTTCAAGACTTTAGAATTATTGTTTTTACACAATTAATTTAGAAGTGTTTAAAATGTAATTCGCTGTGCACTACTTTCATTTTTTTTTTTTTTTGCTGGAATGTCAAATAAATCAAATTTGCTTTTCTAGACTTGAGCACTACATATTTTTAAATTTCTAATATACAAAGAATTTAGTTATTTAAGCTTATTTACAAAACTTTAACAGTTATGTTATTTCAGATATTAATTATGTTTTATTTGTAAATAAGCTTTTTATGTTATTATCTATGCCAAAAGTATGATTGGTGTATACTCTTTTTTATATGAATTATTAAAGATTTATAAGGGTTATAAAACTGATTTGCTAATAAAATAAATAATATAATCTGTTATGCAAATAAATATACATATTAAAATGTGTATTTATTTTTTTGAACACCCTATTTAAGTATAATGAATTTGTATAATAAATTCTGCATACTTTAGGTTGTATTTCTTTTTATACCCTTCAGCTGTGGTGCACAAGGGTATATATAGCTTTGTCATTCCGTTTGTAATTTCTACAATTTTCATTTCCGACCCCATAAAGTATATATTTTCTGAAAGCTTATGAATAGAGGAGTCGATTAAGCCCTGACCGTCTGTCCGTGTGTTGGTTGAAATCAACTTTTAGAAGCAACTATATGTTCCTCAGATCTGTATATGGTATCAATCTCTTGGAAATATCCAGGAATGAATCGCTATTGAAATTCAGCACAATCGCCCCATAACTTTCTGAGATATGAGCAAAAAACCACGACCACCTCGTTTTTTTCACAATTACAACAACAACATACATACATGTAAAAAACATACCAAACAAAAAAAATTACAAAAAAAAAAATATTAAAAATAAGAAAAAAATAATAAAAAAAAACTACAAAAAAAAATTTTAAAAAAATTAAAAAAAAAATTTTTCTAAAAAAATTTTTCTAAAAAAATTTTTTAAAAAAATTTAAAAAAAATATAAAAAAAATATAAAAAAAAAATAATAAAATATAAATAATATATTAAATAAAATAAAATAAAATTTTTTTGGCTCAGCTGGGATTCGATGCCACATTTATTCTAACGTGTACGTATGCACGTATTTTATATGGGATGAATGGTGATACAAACAATTGTTATTGCATGACTACACGTTGTGAAGGGTATATAAGATTCGGCACGGCCGAATATAGCACTGTTACTTGTTTTGTATATGTATGTATTTATAACATATTTGACTAATATAATAAATATGAATGTTTGTATGTTGAGATGTTTAGATCTTACTCAATCACGCGAAATCGGCTGAACGAAATTAAATTTAATTAAAATAAATAATAACCTAGATTCATAAAAGGCTTCTTTTGATTTTTATAGCAATGCAGACGAAGTTGTGGGCACACGTTTGTTAGGAATATCTTATATATTAATAGAGTAGATTTATTATTTATTTATTTTTTTTTTTTTTTTTTTTATTATAATATCCTGCCTAAGTGTACAATCTTAAACCTAATAAAATTGGTTAAAAATTTTAGGAGTTCTAAGCGATTGAAGTTGCTATAATTAATGCGCTAACTAATAAACACCACTTAATAAAGATTTCTTCAAAAAATTATATTATGCATAAAATAAATACCTACATACCCTTAAAGTATAATTGATTAGTTTATCGCAGTGAATCAATATAATCCACAGCTAAACTCTATGTCGCACACTAAGGATTTTTGTGTTGAGTTCAGGGATTAAAAAAAAGGAAAAAATATATTTATCAAAACAAATGTAGTGCTTCTATCACAAATAATAATGCTTAAAAACATGATTTAATTAATAAAAAAATCGATATTGGTTGTTTTGTTACTAAGAGCATATTGCGTTTTAAGCAACGATATATGTTATAAATACTACTTAACTTGTACGAAAATATATCAATTGTTTTATTAATCCAGCCATCTTCGATTGAATTAAGAGTAAAAGCTTTTATATATTGTATCGATAATTTCACATGCTCTATTTTCGTTTAAGCCAACATACGATTGTTGCAAAAACTGTTTTAATTTGATTCAGTCTGTCATATTCTAGAAGCTTCGAGCATAAATTACCATGTGAAATAGAAAAACTTTCTATTGTCGTAAAACTTTTTTGATAACACAACTTCTTTCAACACGTTCTCTTTGAATTATAAAATATTTTATAAAAATATATGTATATAAGCAATATATAGTTATATGAACGTGGTCATCAATGCTTCCTGTGAAGAAAATATTGATCACTACGCTCATAAATTTGTGTTCAAATTTTTTCTTTTAATTTTAAACACTATTAATTGCGGAAAAATCCATCCTTTCATATTCACAATCCTTTTATAAAACAAGTGTACATGTTTTATTTCATTTTTTAATTGGTCTTTCATTGTTTCCATTTTTTATGCAAAACAGATCAAAACGACGTTACAAACAGCTGCATAGAAATTATAAAATTATGGTCTGAATATTTATTTTATTTAATATGGAAAGTGTAATAATGAAAAGTTTTCAAATGCCACTTTATACCTAAAAATTAACTCAACTTTTGCAATCAGAAACTTTATTTATAGGCAACTTTTAATAATGGGTCTTAGTGTCATATGGACTTAAATAGCGTTTTTATTTTAAATCAAAAACAATTGCCCGCCCGAAAACAGGCTATGCAGAGGAACTTTAGTTGCCCAAGCTGCTGTTTGTTATACCATGGGGCAGAAAACTCTTAAGCCCAGCCGAAGGCCGGCTATGTAGAGAAACTTTAGTTGCTAAAGCCGCTGTTTGTTTATTAATTAAATTTTTGTTATCTCTTTAAATTTTCTTATTAGTTTTCAATTTCCTATCGATCTGTGTAACTTTTTTCAATTTAGTGGTGCGTTGGTAAACTAGATTTATTCCAATTTTTCTTTTTACTTATAATCAAGTATTTAACCATCACCCTTATTGTTTGTTTCATAGTATTTTTTTTTACTGCGTAAGAATTAACCACAATGTAAATGCTTAATAAAGACATTTAATTTCATAAAAAAAAGTTAAAAAAACGTATCTTAAAATACAGTTTTGAAATGGAGCTTAGTATTTTCTTAATTTAAACATTCTAATTTGTATTTTTAAAATGTATCAATTACTCAAAAACGTTTAAATATCAAAACTAATATTTCTTGCCATGCTTGATTCAAATTAATAAACAATCTTGATAGAATCTTGATAATTTTTAAATTAAAAATTATAGGAGTGGTCAGACGGACAATGCTTAATCGACTTCTCTAGTAATGAGCTTTCAGAAAATATATAGTTTATGGACTCGGAAACAAATATTGTAGAAATTTCACAAAGAATGACACTCATTGTGAAAGGTATATTAAGAAAAAAGTTAGCTCAAATAATAAAATGATATTCGTCTTGGAATTTTAAGGTTTATAACAATTCAATTCGGAAGAACATACAAGTACTGAAAAAAAACTAGCAGTCGACTCGAAGTAATTCTTTTTGATTTGATTGTACCATTTAGTCTAAAATTTAAAAATACCGCTGTACATTGCATGAAGAGTATGTTGACAACTTGATTTTTTCCGCAAAATCTCCTGTGTGTGACTTTAAAGGATACAAAAAATTCTAATAGTATTCTCGTACTGAAAAATTTTTCGCTTATCTTGTGGCATAATAGCCGTGTAAGTACCTTTTTAGTAATTTTTGTTTAACGTCTCTCTCTTTACAACATTATGACTTCTTCCGATTTTTTCTAGCGTTTTCGCGATAGGAATATTTTTCAGAGTGGTGAACATTAATTTTTATAATTTCCGCAGTACTTAAAGCACCTTTTCTACCCATTATCATTTGGTTAACTACTATCACAATCTTAAATTTTAATATTACTGAAATTTTGTAAAGCTCTATAAAAACAGACGACTGATTAAATTAAACTGAACGTGGTTCTATTCTGTTGACCCAAAAAATAAATCAGTAATTTCTCACTTGAATGCAAAAAAAAAACCGAAAAAGTGCCGTAATAATACATTCAAATTGCTTAAAATTGTTTTTGTTCTATTCTGATGAACCACAGTGTACATTTTAAAATTTAAGTTGACGGTGCCCTTTCTTTTTGCTTTTATACGGCCAAGTATTTTTCAGTGTACTAACTATTGTTTCGGAATAAAAATAAGTTTTTTCTGTTTAATAAATTTAAATTTATGGAGTTCGTCTCTTTTTACTTGTAAATTAAGCCTAGTCCCGTTTTACCAAACTTTACAAAAAATAGTAAATAAACCGATTTAAAACAAAGTATTTAGCAACAGGAAAATCTTCGGAACATAATTTTTGCTTAGTTTTTTTTTAGTAATATCAATCACCCATAAAGAGAAAGTAAAAGGTCAGGTATACAAATTAATTAATGACATAGTAGAACAATAGTCCCATTCTTTTAGTACCAAAAAAATCCCTACCTGGTACAACTCAAAAAACATGAAGACTAGTAGTTTCTAACAGAGGTATCAACAAAAAAACTGAAAAAGTTTTTCCTCGAAACGATGACATTCTTATTTTAGAGCAAAATACTTTTCATGCCTGGATTTATTTTCAGGCTTTTATGATATTGAACTAGAAGAAAATTATAGAGAAATTAAGTAATTTTCAACCGATGAAGGTTCATTTCAATTTAAAGACTACCTTATGGCATACAAATTGCTCCAAACTCATTCCAAACAATAATGCCGTTAGCTTTTTCAGGATTATCACAAACCAACAAGCTTTTGTGTACATGCACGACTTAATTAAAATTAGCTGTTCTATGAAACGTACATTAGAGAATTTAAAATTTTTATTACGTCTGTGTTGAAAGACAAGTGCTCATTTTTCTGTCAAGAAGTAATATATTTAGGACACAGATGTACGGATAAATTTTATACTTTTTTAT